>OW028641.1:22239961-22839961 GCA_932294365.1 Diachrysia chrysitis
GCCTTGTGTGAGTTGGCCTAAGATATTATTACATACAAAGCAAAAAAAATTTTTTTTTAAACATAATAAATATTAATAAATAAATATTCTGTAATTAGGGAAGGGACCCTGAAACCTGTGTAACAATGAAATTTTCAATAGTACAGGTGCTACCGTTACTCTTTTCTGTTACGTTCGTCATTAGGTTTTTACACACCACAATAGTGCGTGGAATAGGGATGTTTCCTGGGTATGAAAAGTTAAAATCTATTTAGTCCGTCAGTTAGTTAATAAAAAAATATTAGACACGTATTTTTTCTTTTACCAAAACAATAAAAAATTACAAAGATACAGCGCTTTAAAGTTTCGGAGTGGGGGCTTATGACGCCACGCCTTGGTAAAAATTGTAGCGAGGAGTGACGTCACGCGTATTTTCCCTTCTCTGTATTTTGATCATTTTTTGTTTGCAGGATTAAAGAAAAAATACGGGTCCAATGAAATTCATTAATCTACCAGGCGGACATTAAAAAAAAATTAGGAAGCATGCCTATTTCCAATATTTCATCCATATTGAACTACTATTGTTTCACTGCACGGATAGCCGAGTGGTATAAGTCACCACGCCAATTACCATGAAAAATATTTGTGTGATCTATAATTGCCTGGGTGTATGTGAATTGAATGTTAGTGGAAACCCTCGCAATACACGGATTAAATTCAGTAGTGCGGCTGTCGTTTAAACAAAACAAAAAAGACTATCTGCCAAAAATAATTACTTTAGGATTTGTTACTATGTTTAAAATATAACTGTACGTTGCTTGTTTGCTAATGTGTTATCATTAACATAGCAAATTTAATAACATACGCCTTTAAAATGGTATCTACCTAATAATATCAGCGAACAAGGTCGACTAATGCGACGCGGTTCTAAGCCATTCTAAACCATGATCATCCCACTATAGAAAAAGGATTTTCCTACCTATCTTTCCAAAGAGCGAGCTTTGTAAACATCTTCTATATATATAACGCTTTGTCCTGAATGAATGACGGATCAACGCAAGGCCTAAACCGGTGATCGTAGAGACCTGAAACTTGGAGGACGAGCTTTTTGTATGACGTAGGCATCCGATAAGAAAGGATTTTCCTAAATTCTACACCTAAGGGGGTGAAAAACGGGGGCAATGTTTGTATGGGACAACGCGATTCCTGAATCGTGATTTGGTCTACATAATCTACTTTAAATTTTGCATACACGTTCTTTAATAGAATTGATGAAAGATGTGTTTTGCATTTTATTGAAACTTATCGCCTAACGGAGTTCAAACGGGGTAGAAAGTTATTTTGGGGGTGATTTGCATCGAAGTTGATATCATACTCCTTAGTGCTTTTGATTTAAATTACATTATATTTTGACACATGTTTAAAAACACAATTCAATTTTTGGTGCAATGCAACACTCTTTTAATTTGGTATGTCAAAAACCATTTTCGACTTCTAAGCGGACGAAGTCGCGGGTAAAAGCTAATATTCAATATAGAAAATTTAATCTAGGCTGCATATTACTTCGTCCAACCCACGTAGATAGTTGCCAGTATCAAGGTTAGGAATATAATATACATTCTGAAAAACAACTCCATCAAGGACTTCCAACAAAAAAAAAAAGACACGCGCGAAAAAAATAATCCTTCCTTGGCCGTGATGCTAAAATAAGGTGGTAAACAACCATTTGCATTATTTTTATTCCATTAGTAAAGTTTATTTCATCATTTCATTTTGAAAAGCGGCTTATTACTGACATTGTATTTAGTAATACACTGTGCACAAAGGTGGATTATTTTGTATTTGTAGTTTAATCCGAGCTTTTAATGTGATTAGTTATACTTTATAAACATATATTTATCAAGATTTACAAGGTCCATGATGCATTTATTTTTACGCAAACTTATTAGTATGTTTTTTTAACAATTTTTGTATTTGTATTATTCTATGAAATGAACATTAAATTTCTAGAAATTGCTAGCTTGCGACTGGGAGACAGATAATCTTATCATAATTCCGAATCGGTATGTACTTAAGTACTAATTTGTTCTCTTTCTGTAATTAGTAGTTTTATTTCGTAACTCAATGGGTGCAAATACAATTTTAATGTATATTGCCTTATAGGGGAATGTCGGCTTTATCGTACCACCAGTGACTCAAGTAATATTATTTTAAAATAATATTTTAATTCAAAGCCAAAACTAATTCTACTCATCACCACAACTGAAAGTTTAATAACAGTAATTGTATATAAAATGGCCTAAATGTTTTAAGCTGGCTGCGATCAAGTAAAATCAGTCGGCCAGTTGTTTAAACCGTTCCACGAGTATAATAAGAGCATTATTGATTTTAATAAAAATTTCAACTATTTCGGTGGAAACGATAATATTTTGAATAATATTATGTGGGCGGCCCACAGCTTTCAACCGCAGCAACCTTCTCGAGGAATGCTAGTGAATCAAAGCAATTAAAGTACTATAATATATCCAACATTTTTCCCCTGATGTATTTGACCAATTCAATTTTTGATGTTAATGGCTCCGTCGTCGGGGTAACAACGAATATACCAATGTCAGAGTTGGGAGAACAAGTGTAAATTTAACAACATACCTAACTAAAAATGATATAGAAGCATAAATAAATAAATGTATGAAAACCCAGTTGTTCAGAGACAACTCCCTTTTTATAAATCTTTACTAATATTATAAAGCTGAAGAGTTTGTTTGTTTGTTTATTTGTTTGTTTGAACGCGCTAATCTCAGGAACTACTGGTTCGAATTGAAAAATTCTTTTTGTATTGGATAGTCCGTTTATTGAGGAAGGCTATAGGCTATATAACATCACGCTACGACCAATAGGAGCGGAGCATAAATGAAAAATGTTGCAAAAATGAAAAACCGTTGAAACTAAAACACGCGAACAAAGTCGCGGGGGACAGCTAGTTTATAAATAAGAGTCTATTAAATATGGAATAAAATGAAATTAAACTACATCATAAATTACAAGCAAAATTATTAGCTCAAAGGAATTTAGATAGGACATTGTAGTAGGAAAAGAGCGAGAGAGATGACAAGGTATTAACATTAATTGGTCGAGGGAAGAATCTAAAGGAAGAATGTCATAATTATAAAGGTTCAAGATATTCTAGGAAAATTAAAAAATATTGGACGACCGTTCGATCCTCTACTCCACATTCGAAAATTGAAGAGTCTATTTATTTGGCTTTTGACTACCGTTATTGCACCCACCAGTTGGCGCCACCGGCGCGTCAGCTGTCAAAGCTAAAAACCAACTAAGACTACTATTGACAATTACAGATGTCGCGCGCGACTAGCGCCCCCGGCGGGCTCAATTTTCTTCGGGCTTTGTTTCAGGACGCTCAAGTTAGATTATCTCTTATGTACTTTGGATAAGAAGCGTCTCGACGTTGCGGCACGATGTCAACATATATTTAAACTATTGAGCTGGTAACCTGTTTATGATGTTAGCAAATCTTATAAAGTTTTATAGCAACTTGTTTAGCGACAATTTGAGATAATATCAGTGAAGAATGGTTAGTAGATTCTGGCATATGCATATGGCATGTAGTATTGATTGGATGTAATAAGTATAGATAATATCACTGATCCACCAGTAAAGAATATTAACGTAGCTAATAGAGAATAAAGTATCATTTTGACAGCACTAATTGTAACAATTGGCTGTAAAATCCTATCGTGTTGCAATCGCAAATAAGGTAATTATCGGCAAATTCTCCTTTTAACGCAATTCTGCCACCCCGACCGAATAAAGCGGTTATTGCAAAAAGTCAATTTACGGGAGAGCCAAAAATCCCAAAATTTTGCGTCACCCCTCTTGTTTCTAAGTAGTTATATTACAAATGATACATGTTTGTATAATAACTTTAGTGAGGAGTATTCATAATTATTTAAAACAAAACGGTTTACTCACGTATATTCTCGGGATCGCCCGACTAATTTCAGACTCAATAGGAGTCCCTAATCATGAGCTGACGCGGCGGCGGTGGTGTCGCGAGTCGAACTCGCGACACCACCGCGTAACCGAATAAACCGTTTTGTTTTAAATAAAAATGATACATGGTTAGATAAGAAAATTTGATTTATGAAAATTTATTTTTTGACGTTTAGCTGTGTGTAGTAAAAGGAACACGCTAATATTCGTGTCAAACTACGATATAATATTTTTTGTAATAATCGCTCAATACCTTTTTAATTATTTCAAAGTGTCTTTACGCAACAACGGAAAAAGTCAGGTAGACTTCCAGTTTTTTTTTTATTTATTAAAAAGAACAAAGATTTTTTAGATTAGTTTCAAATAATTATTAATGAATAATCAATATTTTAATTCAAAGCAAAAAACAATACCATCAAAAACATACTTTTTACATACTGTAAAAAGTATGTTTTTGATGGTATTATTTTAGCGTTGCGAGCCTTGCATTACTATGCAAGGCTCGCAACGCTTAAATTTGAGATATTTCCTATAACCATGATAATGAGTTTTAAAACTATTCTGTTGCTTGTTAGTAATATATAATGGAGGTGAAATTAACGCGAAAATAAATTTATTTACTTTGGGTAATATTGAGCTAACTAATATTTTTCACCAGGCTACACTGGCCATGACCATAACTAAAGGTTAAAGGATTACATCGAAATACGATTTTCTGTTAATTAAACAAAATTTATTAACTGGATACTACGAAATTAATAATTTGTTCGAATATAATACATATGATAAATCTATACTAATATTATAAAGCTGAAGAGTTTGTTTGTTTGTTTGAACGCGCTAATTTTAGGAACTACTGGTTCGAATTCAAAAATTCTTTTTTTATTGGATAGTCCGTTTATTGAGGAAGGCTATAGGCTATATAACATCACGCTACGACCAATAGGAGCGGAGCATAAATGAAAAATGTTGCAAAAATGAAAAACCGTTGAAACTAAAACACGCGAACAAAGTCGCGGGGGACAGCTAGTAATTAATATATACGTAGGTATAACATTAACAATGAACAAATGTCCAAATTTAAACAGGCAGCCGCCTACTCGATAAAATTTGGATATTACTTCATTTTAATAATGGCTTACTCAGATCTCAAATGAAATTAGGACGACGACTTTGAACATGTAGATGATCGAAAAGTGTGTTTTTAAGTAGGTACTGCTAAGAACTTTTCTGTCAGTCAAAATCAAAAATCAATATTCATTTGTTCAAAATAGGCTACTAGGTACCACTTTTTGAAGGTCAAGCATATAAACAGATAGTAACCCAAATAGCCCACTCTTCTTATGTTGGCGTTTTGGCTGTAAGTGTTTACAATAGGATGTTGTATCCGCTTTGAGGGTCGCGTTACTGGCCAGATTACCTAGGAAACCACTGCGATCAATTTAAATTTGGGTTTGATATCCTTTTAAGAATTTAGGTTCATAAAGGTTTTGGTTAACTGGCATTGAATAAAATCCTATTTTTATATCGTAATCAGTAGTGTTTACAACTCAAAGTTAAATTGTTTTATTTCAAGTAGGCCTTGTCAGGCACTTTGAAAAAGTTAAATTAATCTAGTTAGTAGTACAAAAAAATGATAAGAGAAAATAATAATTAACATACAATAAATATGTATATTACTATTCAAATCCCTAACATGAATGTCAAGGCATTTCAAAACCCTACTGAGGGTAGAGGCAGCTAACTGTAGTAAACGAGATTAAGATGATATACCAGACCGCCAGGCAGGCCACATACGCAGATGATACTAATGCCACGCGCGCTTATCGTCTACGTAGTGACCTTATAGTTCGCTTTCTTTATTAGTATAGATTTCACGCACGTTTTAAACTTTGTATTTGACAAATTTGTAATCTCATGCGATAATTTATTAAAAACGAATAGAATAGACATGTTTCCTAAATTTTTTAATGTCCGCGTGGTAAATTAATGAATTTTATTGGACACGTAGTTTTTCTTTTTTCCTCCAAACAAAAAATGATCAAAATACAGAGAACGGAAATTTCGCGTGACGTCACTCCTCGCTACAATTTTTACCAAGGCGAGGTGTCATAAGCCCCCACTCCGAAACTTTAAAGCGCTGTATCTTTGTAAATTTTTATTGTTTTGATAATAGAAAAAATACATGACTAATATTTTTTTATTATCTAACTGACGGACTAAATAGATTTTAACTTTTCATACCCAGTCAACATTCCTATTCCCTAGAAAAGATTTAGTATTTGTTTTAGTTAGTCTAACAAGTTTATTTTCACTACAGTGGCCAGTCCTTTGTCGGATCTAAGCAGTAAACATCGGTTACGTAATACATCAAAATAAATAAAGTATTGCATGAGTACTTACATTTCATGAATAGTCGTAGTTTTGGCAAAACAAGAAAGTTTTAAACTTATACAAAAAAGTTTTGCTTGGTTTGTGAACGAATAATGGCTTTACATTTTGTAACTGGGTTATTTGACTAAATTATGAATTTCTGCTGGGGCGTATGGTATTTAAATGATATTAAACTAATTTCGAAAGCACAAACATATCTTTAGCTATATTTTTTTTAATATTTTTTTTCTGGTATTACCTTATTCGGTTGAGCTAACGTATTGTGAAAAGTCGATTTTTCTTCTTCTTTAGCCGAGCCATTTTCCAACGTCGAGGTCGGCTTCTAGTCTAATCGGATTCAGCTGAATACCGTATTTTAAAGTGGATATAAAAGCAGTTTTTAATATCAAAGGATGTATCAAGATTAATATGCAGTGCAACATTAAAAGTTAAACTTATTACATCAAACTTGTTACGCTGCGATGCGTCAAGTGGGCACTTGCAGCTTTATAACTAACGTGAGGAGTGACACAGGTGTGATGCGGTTTTACAAGTTACTTGACAAAATTAAGTCTCTTGTCAAAAGGCGGAAATCATTTAAACTACAAATAAAAAAGACACAATAGAACTACTAGTACAAAATATAAAAAAAAACTGTCGCATAATTATAGTATCCTATACCTTAATATTTTGAAAATTAATATTTTTTTACTCAGAATCATCTCGTCTTTTATATGATAAAAGGAAAACAAAACAGAATATTATTTCCGACTCGAGACACCACCGCCACCGCGTCAGCTCATGATTGACTCCTGTTGAGTCTGAAGCTAGTCGGGCGATCCCGAGAATGTGCGTAACTAAGCCGTTGTTTTTTCTAAATAATTAAGAATATTACAATTATAATTAGTTTAATCTCATGTCAAATAGAGGAATTACGTTAAGTTAACTACAATTTATTAAAAGGCACACGCGCTAGAGGTGTAACATTTTTTTTTATCGCTTTTTACCTATGTTTTAATATTTATCTATATTATTTTATATTTTCACTGACTCGGGTTTGGGTGTTTGTGGTGCCTTCGTTGTCTCTGTCCATAACATAAGTTAGCTACTTACTTTGTGTTTAGAGCAATTATGTATGTATGTGATGTTCCATGACCCGACTCGAAAGAAGAGCTAATAAATATTTTTTAAAACCTCCCCTTTTTTGGAAATGACGTCTGTAATTTTATATATGAACATTAACATCCGGACCATATTATTAAAGAATTAATTAAAACCCCACTTTGCAAATTCAGCGGCACTTCAGTAAAGCATAGGTAAATACGAATATACAAGTAAGGAGGTATGTATGTATATACTTGTACCCTACAGAGCCTGTAAAAATCATTACCCTCACTGTTTGACTTTGCCTTAGTCAGGTAAAAAAGTACTTTATTAATAGTGACGCGCCCATAACTTTGGTCGGTAAAATTATTTTCCGGTAAATTACTTGGACATCGAATACAGAATTTTAATTAGTTTTAAAACTTGTTCACAAACCTTTTAAGTAATGTTCATAATAATATTCAAGATTCTTTGCACGGGAGCGTATTCTAGGAAGACTAATTAATTAATAGCGAACGTCCCACATTATAGGTTAATATTTAATTCGCCAATTACCTCTGTGCGCGACGTGCCGTGGTCCCCGCTTGGAACAAGCATTTGTGTGACCCACAAATGCTTGTTCCAAGTCTGGGTGTTCATTGTGCATGTGATTTGAATGTTTGTGAAACCTCCCGCGACACAAGGATTAAATTCCTTAGTGCGGGAGTCGTTTAAAAAAAAAAAATATTATCAGTTCTAAATTACTTAGAATTGGAAATCTTGTCAAATCAAATTAAATCATTTATTTTTGTAACTAGGATAAAAAATCATCACTTTTACAAGGCATAAAACATTTTTTTAGAGCTCGCTGGATTCGACATTTCTTAACTGGCTACCCTGAGAAGATATGTCGAAACAAACTCAGGGGTCAGCGTCTTTTAAAGTCCAGACAATCATTGTAATTAAAAATATTGTGTAAATAAATGCAGTGTCTTGGGTTGGGGCTTCGCCAGAGAGGTCGGGTCGCAGTGTGGGTAAGTAGGCGTGGGTAATGAGCTCGTTATCAATGGCCTAACTGGCACTGCTGGTGCAGGTCAATTATTTATCGATCAGAAACGCACAATTTTGTTGCCTAATTATTGTATAACCTTGATATTACCAAAAATCTGTCACTTCTTTGAATACTTTTAGGATTATTAAGAACTAGACAATTATGTACTAAACAACATCTCAAAAAATTGTGTACCTACTACAATTCAATGTAACAAATTCATGATAATTTTTATCTTCACAATCAATATGTTTTGTGTAAAACAAAGGCGCTTTGGTAACGTTAAGTTATAACATTATTACGTCTGCCTTACTCAGAGCCGTTAATGGTTTCATAATGGATTTCGATTATAAAAAATTGATAATTAAATAATTTAATATATTAATAACTATCAACTAATTTAACAATCCTAATAATTGCTTAAGTTTACTTAAAAAATATATAATTGTAAATGTATTTTTACTTATTTTTATTAACAATAAATAATGAACTTTGTCAAGTAACTTGATAAAAACTATATATATTATCTTGACATTGCATTATCGAGTTAAATTAGCCAACTCTCAAAAGTCTGAGAGTACTTTAATTAATATTAAGGAATCCCTTAAGTAAGCATTAACGTCTATGAGTACGGCAGATGGTACGCGAAATTTAAATGATACGATGATATTTATAAAGTAACCAAATCAAATAAAATCTCTCAAATATTATTTGGTGTTCAATACTAACATCGTTTAGTAGGTTAATTTAATGCACAAATCGTGTGTTCTTAGTGCATGACAATGTTTGTTAAACCCCCGCGACACAAGGATGAAATTAATTAATATAGGAGTCGAATTTGAAAAATAAAAAATATTGAACTAAATGCATACTGTATTATCTTTGTCTTTATCTTTGAATTACTTACTAACTAAAATATCTCCTGCATTTTCTATTTGCGAAAATATATTATAGTATTGGATATCTTAAAATTATACGTAATTAATATTTATAATTACGCACTCGCCGTCGAGTTAAAAGGTTTTTTATAAAAAAACCTAGAATAATAATAATAATTGCACTAACCTGTCATCTTCGAGTTCGTAGAACATATCTTTTGAAGAGTCGTGTATATAAATCTTAACCATAGGACTGTCCATATACTGCATAGTCAGTTGCTTAGGAAAACTTCGAACAAATAGGGCTTTAACTGTATCTATAGAAGTAATTTCGTTGGGTAACAATGCTCGCTTCGTTTCGTTCCGGTACTGCAGAAACACCAGACCTGTAACAAAAGCATATGTTTTGTTTTTGGTACTTTTTCCAGCTTAATCTAAGGGAGTTAAAAAACCTCTCACAGTGCACTAATTTCATTCGGGCCGTAATTCATGGTTTGCGTTTTTTGCGTCGTTGATAATGAAACTTTTTATTACGCAGAGAAATCGATATATTCGGAACTGTGTTTAGCTTAGTGCTTTAGGCGCAGGCACACTTGTTTCTAGATTCTCTTAGTCTAATGGTCAACCAATCTAGAACTAACAATTGATTGTAGAAAACGCAGTATTTATTTCAAACCGAGACTTTTCGACGCGCCTGACCATTGAAAATTTTAGTGACAATCCTTTAAATTGGCATACTTTTTTACCAGTTTCAGATTCTAAGCAGAGATCGAAGTATTTCGTCAGTAATATCAATTAATGATCCGAAAAAGTGATCAAAATGAGTTAAATACAAAGCTCGACTGCAAAGATTCCACTCAAACCGACTTTAAAAATTAATATCTAAAAAAAAGTTATTAAATTAAGTTAGCAAAAATTCTCAATTTTTTACAAGCTTTTACACTGTTTGTATGTAAGTAATAAATAAAAAAATCCCAAACCATGTTTCGAAAATTTCATCAATTGGATGTCAAGAATTCATTCTAATTTTGCTTGCAAGATTTGACCAAAACAAACATAAACACAGTGCCAGTTGTAAAAATATAGCTTGTAAAAAAAAATAAGAAGGCAAATGGTTACCCCCTTTGACTTCAATAAAAATAGGCTTTAAAATTGATACAGCAGTACAATAAATTCATGTTGTGCTTTATATCAGTTGCAGGAGACATATTCTATTTCCGGATGATCAATGATCAACCCGGAAATACTACTTCAATCTTTGTAACATGTGATAAATGTACTAAATTATGTAATCTATTTATTTTTTGTTTTCTTTTTCCTGATAACCTAATAAACTTCGAGTTTTCATTCTATACTTCGTGTAACCGCCACATGTCATGTTTGAAACTACATAATAGATTCGAAACAAAAGGCTTTAAAAATATATTGGATATTTTATTATTCTAAGAATTATATCAATTTTAAATATTTACAAACTTAACTTAACTATATATACATACAAAAGGAATAATAAAATAAACTAATCTAATTAAACATAAACCTAAAATATGGCATCACAAAATTCGTCTCCATCGCTGGCCACTGGGAGTGTTCCCAAAAGGCTGGCGGCATTGCCACGTTGTATGGCAATGCTTATCCTCTGTCCAAGGTAAAAGCCAGCCCTTGGGTCGCGCGAAGTGTCAACGAGGCGTTTGGCTAGATCTTTAAAAAGCATGTGCGCACTCGGACCCCACGGACCAAGGGTCTCAACCCCAAACAGCTCGAATATATAACTTCCAACTAGGTTGTTATATTTCCGCCGTTTGAGGTTCTCAGCAGCTGCAGCGGCAGCACCAGCACAGCCCGACGAACTAGGAAGATGGGATGGCGCAAGAGTATCGACACAAGTTGCGTCCCATACTAAAGGCCTACCTAACTTCCTTGGGAACAAAGACATGCCGTCCGGTCTCTTGCCATCGTTGCGTGCCAGGCCATTGGGTTCTAGTACAGCCAGAACGCCGACGGCAACAAGAGCTCGTCGGATGATGTCATTAAAATTCGGATGCCGCGCCATGCAGCCCGCGCTACGGCTACATGAAAGGCCGTGGTGTCCGAGACTGTTGACAACTTCGCCGCAGTGGCAGCGATGTGGAGAGCAACATAAAGCACCTAGGCGTAGTGCAACAGCGAGGCGGAAAGTAGTGTCGTCGAACAAGGTGCCTATGTTCGAAGACGGCAGTGCGTGAAGCCAGAGGCCCGACTCCCATTCACCCACAGCCAGTAGGCGCGCACGCTCTGCAGAAGTATTAGATGTTGAGATAAGGTTGTCCTGAACTAATCTGCAGAGTGGCTCATCCCACCACTTCTGGGAAGATGGGAAGTCAGGGAGATTTGAATTTGGGCAAGCGAGTCTTCAGGCACCCACAGCCTCGGTGAAGCACGGCACATCAAAATGAATCAGTGAGGAACCGAGTATATTCCTGATTAATTTATCAGTGCCGTGGACCGAGGATATAAAAGCCGGTAAACTAATGCTTGTAATTTTGCGGACGTCGAGCCCGCCCATACGGATGGGAAGAGTGGCTTGAGCCCAAGCTCGGTCGTCCATGTCGACATTTAAAATTAAGGTAAGTGTATGTTTTATAATTTTGTCCATTTTTTCCAAAAGTAGAGGGTGCTTCCATAAATGTGAAGCACAAAGAAAATAAATCAATTTAGGACCGAAACAGCAATACCGAATTAAGGTGATGGCCGAATGCATGTTAACTTGTAACAATCTTTCAAATATGTCATTGAAACTTTGAATTTTTTCATTAATAAAATTGGAAAAGCATCGTCGAAGATTGGGGACCCAAGGAGACGAAAAGAACTTTTGTCCATGATTTGGATTTGAGGAGCTATTGCGTTAAATTTTGAGAGTGTCAGTTGTCTGTCTGTCCTATCATTACAGAATAGTTCACATTTGGAAAGGTTAAGATCGAGCCCTATGCAATGAAATTGTTTTTTTTTAAATACTAGATCTTTTAAAACTGTGTCTACATCGCCTCCAAGGGTTCCATCGTCGAGATACCAAACGTTAAATTTAGAATTTAGCTGCCGAATAATTGGGTGAATAGCTTTAAATGGATAAGATAGTCATAATTTAATCATTGAATACCAATAACCCTTTACGTCCGAGATACCATACTCATGTGTAAATGATCCTCTGCTTGCATATTCGTAGCGTTGACATATCACATTGCCAATGCAAAATTCATATTAGTTTAGCGGACACGTGATTCAGTTTTCTTTAGAAAAAAATATTACCAATGGAAGGAACTAACTGGAATCTAAATTTTCACAGTATTTTTTTTTGTACTTTGTGTTGTGTGTTTGTCAGCTAAATTAATGATAATTTTGCATTGGCATTGTATTAGAATTAAAATTAATTCAAGAGTAACCCCCCTGATCCTTACACGCGTGTACCAATGATGGCATTTCACATTCGAAGCACATTCGTAGCCTCTACGTGCGCCGCATTGGACCAGAGGTTTTAGGCTATCAAATGCTTTTTTAGGCTTTTTTCGAGTTTACTTTGCTCGATTTTTCGACGGTTGAAGCAGCCATGAGTTTGTGCAAACAAGACCTTGTAAGTTCGTTTGAAGGCAAAGGAAGCGTAAATTTGTAAATTGATGAATTTTTGAACAAAAAATAATAAAGTAAATTTATGGTAATATATCTATGTATTTTGATCATTTCAAACTAATTATTCTAAGACATCAGTGACAAACGGTGAAGGATACCATCGTGAGGAAACCTGGATTCCAACAATTGGAATCTGAAATCGCCAACCCGCAATGAGCAAGCGTGGTGATCAATGCTCGTTCCTTCTCTATATGAGAAGAGGCCTGTGCCCAGCAGTGGGACATTTATAGGCTGGTATGACTATGACTATGACTAAACTACTTTTCATCTGAAATTTATGGGGATAAAATTAAACGGTCTGCCTCAATCTTGTCTTAGTTTAAACTTGGTATATCCATCAGGGACACATACTATGAATTTTAAACATTTTACCTTATTTATAATACGTAGGATATTTTATGCACTGGTAGCTTAAAAACAACAAAAAACAATCAGTACACTGCTGGTCTGCAACAATCAGTACATTGGCCTCTGCCGTGGCACGCTCGATCTTCAGCTCTCCCTCTTCCAGTCGATACCAACTATCCTACGAATGTCGACGCTCCACCTTATTTTTAATGTTCCATATTTAATTAATAAGGTTTAATTCGTAAGAAACGCGGTAGAGTGTCAAAGCCAAGTTCAAGAATAGAGAACTGGAGAGTAGCACCATGTCCAAGTTTTAGCACTGTAAGTCAAGACAGGCAGGACGCACTGGTTGAAGTCTTTTGTCTTAAAAAAACACTGCGGTATAGGCGACGAGAAAACGCAACGTAGTATGCCAAATGCTGCCTAGCCCAAACGGACCCATAAGTCGGTTTCTTTCTTGAAGTTGTGTCTACCAAGGTGGGTATTGTTACCCACCTTGGTAGACACAACTTCAAGAACGCACCTTAGATTTGTGTCTAAGGTGCGTACCTAGGACTAGGTGTGGTTTCATACACATCAAACCATCTGTTTTGGAGTAATTTCCATTCTGTTCTGGAGTAAAGACTCTAAAACATTCTGTTCTGAAGTAAAGACTCTAAAACAAAATGAGGAGGCTGAGAGAGATAATAGAATATAAGTAAAAGCGGCAAGGCGATATAACACGAATAGGAAGAATCCTTAAGGAAGAGGAAAGTCAATAGAAAGAATTTGAAGAAAATCAATCTCTGGTGTATGGTGTGAAAGATAGCAACCCGGTAACGGATGTGACTGAGTTATAGCAGAGGACTGATTTGTCACTTACCTATGTTGACGACGATAGGTTAAGGTCTAATGTTCTATAAAAAATGACAGATCAGAATACAACCGTAAAAGTGTATACTTATCATGCCGTGATGAGAATGTTTGCTGCAAAAAATCCATCGACCCATCATGGAAAGAAGCAAGGGTGTGCGAATGTACACAATCATGCTAAATATGTAATAATACGGATAAGCGTTAGCAAGGAGTGATGCTAGTAAGTGGAAAGAAGCAGAAAAGAGAAAGAAGATATTAGTACCTGAATTACAGACTTTAAATAACAATAACACATCGAAATTTTGCGATGTACCAATAAATATGAATACATTCAGTAGTAAATGAACCATAATAATTTACAAGAATACTAAGCTAGGTTGGTAGCTAGGGGCTTTGAGCAACAGGGTACATTTTGATTTAAAAGATAGTAATTATGCACGGTAGCACACAAACTAAACTTACCTATATATCAAATGGATGTAACGGGGGCTTTCCTATATGGGGAGCTAAAGGAAGTTCTTACTCACAGGAGACTTTCAGTGATATGTGATGTTTATGTAAGCTTGCCGGAAGGGGCTTATTCAGAACGTGTGAATACTGCAAAGCTAAATAAGTCAGTATATGGGTTGAAATGCTCACCTAAGAGTTGGAATATTAAAATCACATTAACTAAACGCATTGACTAAAGAAGGGTTTAGAGATCAGTTTGGTTGCAGCAATTAAGGTTATTATGAATAATAGGTTTTATGATAAGCAATATCAACATTTCTTACCTCTATTTTTACCACTAGTCGTAAAAGATTTGTAAAGAATAACCAATAAGCACACTATTTAGCTACTTTAGAAAAAATACAGTCCATGTATTGCTATTCGCCACAGGAGTGTAAGCAGAAATTTCATGAAAGACGGAATTCGATAAAAAATCATGAAACAGTCTTATAACTCAAAAACTACAATAAATCCAGATGCAGATAACCTTTAAGTGGTTAGATTACCTCTTAAAGTGACTTCTACCTATGGATACCCGATACTCCATGCTTTCTGTCATCCTGTATAGTGTAGAAGTAAATTTGCTTGTGCACCTACTTATATTTGACATGGTAGAGAATTCCTCAGGCGTGAAGTATACCATTGTACATTGTGTGTGTATCAATAAATAAATAGATACTCGTTGATGCAATAAGTTTATCAAGTTTTAAAATAGAACCGAGTTTCCTTAGACAGTCAATTCAATGCACGTCTACATCATCGTTAACAATACGTCCAACGCTGACTGGTATTATCGGATTACTAGCTACGATATTTGATAGTTTCAAGGTATGTTCGTCCTGGGCCTTGTTTAATAAAGCTGTCCATTCAACAAGTCCGACATGTGTCAAAACTGTGAATTTTTCAATTTTTCTGTTGAATAAAAGTTACAGGCAACATAATTGTTATGGTGGAAAATTCATAAATATGTCAGATTGTTTTTCTGTTTAATAAAACTTTTTAAGCGACAGGTGACAATTTGTTGTGAAAAACTTGTTAAATCTGCTTTGTTATAACATATTGGCATATTTGTAGAATTGTCCCTTGCAATTGCCTTTGGGGAAAATTTAGATTAGTGAAAGCTAAGCGCTACGGTAGCTTTCTTCGAATTTTGTAGGTCTTTAAAATTATTAACTTCCACTATCATCCGTCTTCGCCTAGGTCATGTTTGTTCTCCGGTTTTTTAGCTAAGATGCGTATCAGAGACTCCTCAATTTGTGAATGTGGAGTAGAGGATACACAACACATATTTTTTAATTGCCCCCAATTTCTGTACATGTATATGATCTTCTTCCTTTAGATTTCCCATCTCTCTCGCTTTTTTCCTAATACAATGTCCTATATAAATTCCTTTTGGCTAACATTATTGGCTTGTAATTTATGATATACTTAGTTTTATTTTATTTTAGTCCATATTTAATAGAATTCGTTAATTTATAAAAAGGAAGGTGTTCAAAGGTTTTCTTTTCATTTTTTTATTTTTGCTCCTTTATAATTTTTAGTTTTGTTGTTATCTTCCGCACTATACACTTGTTCTTCCAACTCTGACATTGGCAGAATCGTTGTCGCGCCGACGACAGAGCCATATAAAATAAAAATTGAATTGATTTGAATTGAATAGACAATTCTGACAGGGGTGTTACTTTAAACTGCTAAATTAGTATTTACATCGAGCCTTGAGAGTAGTGATGATGAATACTTGAAAAAATGCAAACGAGGAGGCAACATCGTCAGCAACATCATTTAAAAGCAGAACTAGATTCTCCTTCTCAATTACAGATTTCTGCTTTAATGATTTTTCTTTCTATATGTAAATATATTCCTTTTACTTTGTTAATAGTTTTTCTATTTTACTCTTAGTTTGACTTAGAGCATTGACAACTAGTTATACTCTAACCCCCGAATACTGAAGCTAATTAAATTTAAGAATTTCTTAATTCATGTCTACCCGTCGCTGCTTTATACCTTAAATTGACAGAGACAGCATGAGACATGTCAGATTGTCACCTACAATTGTCAGAAATAATTCGACTATGGTTTTTTATATAGGTAGGTCAAGTTTTATTAAACGCAATTTTTAAATGACAAATATGTCATGATTTCGAATGTCGATTTTTTACATATTTGTCAGCAACAATTTTACAATTTTGACATATATTATGTCGAATAGTCAGCTTTATTAAACAGGGCCCTGATTTATGACTATTAAGCAATATATGTGGTCTAAGACACAGCGAGATGTCTATTGCGTACGACACAATCAATCAGTACAGTACGCTAGAGGAACGTAATTCATAGCTAACATGTAAGTCGTGTTCTAAACTAGTACGTATTATACATCATTTGAAACATTAAGCAAAATCTTTGTACTTACCACTTACATTACTTATTTTCGTAAAAAGGGGTATACCTAAATAATAATAATTATTATTACCTCTTTTTACAAAAATTAGGACTGTGGATCATAAAATTTGACACAGTGTAAGTTTATCTGGCGAAGGAGTGTAGAACACTATTTTACATAATATACTAGGTATTCAAATACATTAAATCACTAAAAACAACATTATGCAAAATAACATTAATGAAATATAAGTAAATGTAACGACCCAATGTAAAACAAAAACAATAATGTAAAATGACTCTTACATAACTTATGTTAACCACATCACCAATCAAGCAAGAAAAAAAAAAACTCGCATTATAGGTTTTTTTAGCGAACCATGTATTGTCATCCAAAATAAACGTATAAGCAAAATTTCAGTTTAATCTAAAACCGAAAAGTGAGTCAACAACATCAAATATTTTCTTACAAACTGATAGGTAAAGCTAACAAATGCGAGTTACCTGACTGAAAACTAGGAAAAGATGGGCCAATTCAAAGAAGAACCAAACAAAAAAAATATTGGAGAAAAAATTAGGAATTAATCCCTCTGCTATGACCCCTCAGACGATTAAGATCGATAGCAAAAGTGATTTTTAAACTAGTAAAGCTCGGTTTTGAAATTGACGTGGTGGAGTACATCTGTTGCAGAAGTCACCTGGTAGGTATTCCTCATAAAGATCACCCCGAAAAACCACATAATTTATTTATATTATTTGTTTTTTGATCTAGTTATAAACAAAATTGATAACCCCGGTCTCCTTTATTCTGATAACTAGTGACGTAATGAATAAAGCTGATAAATAGTTATGTTTCCAAGAATTTAATTTGACCTATCTTTCTATCATAGATTTTTTTCTTTAAATTCATTTATAAGGTAGCGTTATTACAAATTGGACTTTAGCATAGGTGAATAAGTATGAAACTCCTATAATTAACCTATCACAACTTATGATCAATCTTTCAAAACTGTGATATACGCTAAACTGGGTTATAATAATACATTTTGTGAGTTCCGTTGTAGCTATCATTAGGTTCTTTAAATAACCTCAAGGAAAGAAGGCAAAAAAATAAAACAAATATGTGTCATCTTCGAAACTATAATACTAGGCATTATAAAGTTTCTTTCAAATGATGTTAAAATTATAAGAACGTTCTCAACATCATTGCGATAAGTACACAAAAAATTACAACTATTTTTTATATTAAATATATAATTCACTATTACTTAATTAGACAGTTATAGTTTAAAAATCTGTCTATCTTCAGCTAATGAATAATGTCTCCAATCCAAAACATACATTTCAACAACAATAGCATCTGTAGTGTGTCGTGTAGAGACATCCAAAGACAACGTTTTTGTTAGTTAGCGTCTATCGACACTGAATTTTACAAACAATAGAATCAGAACCATTGTATTTTATGTTGCTTCATTAAAGTATACTCAAATGTATGCACAAAATCTTGTCGGATATTCGCGGAGCCGGATCGCTAACGAAATAAAAAAAAAAATATTCACTGAGATCACGAGAATCGCCTAAATTAATTATTCTGATTTTTCATTGTTTTCTCTTACTCATTCTTCATATAATTTGTTTTAGGATATCCGAAAAAGTGTTAGCAGTTACAGTTAAAAAGAAGCCTACATCGTAAATGATATTCCTTCTTATTCTACAAGGTTACAAATACAGCATAGAAATACATAGGTGTGTGCTAGGAGAATACATAAATTTAATTATTCTGAGTAATGGCATGCATTCTCTTGTCAAAGCTGTGCATAAAAGAAAAATCTACATCAAAAGAAACCAGGAAACCTCACATCACACACTAAGATCATATTAGCCGTTGCCCGCAGCTTCGGTCGCGCATAAGTATACTTTAGTAAAAAATAATTGGTTGTAAAGCCTTTTTTTTAATTACATTTTGTTTAGAATTCTGAATAAAATTGTGGTTATTGTTTTGAATTTTAAAAGTATGTGTATTGATCTAGGGTTCCGTGCCTTAAAAGAAAAAAGAGCTCCTTATAAAGTCACTTTGTGTCCGTCTGTCTCTATGTCAAGACTTTTTTTCATACAAAAGGTTTACGAACTCAAAGCAAGTAGTGCACTAATTTGACAACTATTTATAAAAAAAGAAAAACATAGGGTCATAGTACTCATAGTCTATATTCTTCTTGTTCAGTATAATAAAATTATTATATAAATATCTTCTTAGGAGCAGAAAATTGGCGAGAGCCAAACATCGAATTATAACTATTTACTTAGGCTATTCAGTCGGATCTGCAGTCCTTCTCACACTTAGATAGGTCGGACTCTGTGCGACCGCATAGTTTCTTCAAATACCTAATTTCGCTTTTCCTTTTAACTTTTAGATTGACGATTGGTTTATTGTTAATTTTGGGATCTTATTTTAAAAATTAGTGCCATACAGGATATATTTTATGTATTAAGGCTGGATTTGACGTTTTTATACAAAATTAGCTGACTTGAAAGTCGCTGTCAAAATTCGCAAATTTGCGTTCATACAAACCTTGTCCTGACAATTAGAAATATTAAAAAAAAACAGCGAAATTGGTCGCGCCGTTTAAGTTATGCTCCGTCATACACGCGGCAATATTGATTTTTACAGAAACGTTAGTATTAATTTACTCGCAATATCTGTTAAACTAGTATGTATATGTATGACTAGTATATTTTGTGTTAAAGATGTCATTACAAAAAAAAACTTAAATGAACTTGAAATAAAAGAATAAAAACGGAGCCACTATGTCAACTTTGAAACTATAATAGTTTATATGGTTTCTTTTGATGAAAAACGTTCCTACCGACTGACGGACGAGACTTGCATGAATTCAGTGAACAAATTGTAAAATACAGTTAAGAACTAATAACGTTGCTGATGCTGAGGCTTTGAGATACCATAAGACTTTAGGTATAAACAACAGATCAAGTCTAAAGAAATACCTCTATTGTAAAATTCTTGACAATACTCATGTCTATACAAAATGAGTACAAATCCGTCTTTATTGTGCATTTGCTTTTCTTTTGTTGAATAGGTATCGAAGTGAAGTAGTAGGAAAAACATTGAACTGTATTTTCTATTTCCATTTTTGCAGAATGTAATTCTTTAAGAGACGTATAAATTTTGTTATCGACTATTCCTGAAGTATTTCATACCATAATATTATATTAAATTCCAGTTTCTTATTTACTTACATTTCTTGAGAGTTTCGTAGTTATTGCACTATGAAATTATACGATTTTCATCGGTTTCTTTTCTACGTTTGGTATATTCCTTCATCAAAGCTCTGCCAATCGCTGAAATGATATTCCATCTATGGAAATGACATTCAATTTCGATGAATCACTTGGCTTAGGCTTGTCAATTGCATACATTTGAGCGATCAGCGTTACGGCGAGGATAGACGGATTGAGGTTTGACGAGTTCCGGTTTAGCTTTGATGTTTGACTGTCTCTGATAGTACACTATTCAAAATAATTGCCCGACGTTTTAATACCTTTGCAGGTATCATATACACTGTTAAGTAGTATGAGCTCCCTGTGTTGTAAAATATCACAGTTCTTTTCGATTGCAAATGTTATACTATTGGATATAAGTATATAATCTATAGATATAAGAAAATAGTATCTAATTGACAAATTTCTTTTGCCGGTTTTCAGATTTTCATACAGGTGATAAGGAGCTTTAGATTTGCAAACTATTAAATTCATATGCAAACCTAAATTGGTATTTTTGAATTATTTATATAGTGTATATATAACAGAGGGGTAACCCATAACCATGGCGAAATTAAGTAGCCAGTGACCAGAAATTTTATTTTGATAAAAGTATGATTAACTTTTTAGTAAACTATCTATCGTAATAAACAGCTCGGTGGTTGTACGATTGGAAATGAATGTTCTTGCTGCAAATTCAAATCCAGTTGTAACTATTTTCTATCCCTTTTTCTAAAGTCCTGTTTTTTGTCTAAGTTATACAAATAGATGACTGACATTAACGTGAATAACGTCGCGGGTCCAGCTCTATATACATAATACGTGAAGCGAAAACTTTGTATCCCATTTCATTCAATGACGCGGACGGAGAAATTAAATTTGTCAGTCATACGTTCTTAATGGACAGCGTTAAGCTTTCCTCTCCCGTATTTTGTTTTTTTTAATTAATTCAATATGGAAGCATGATGTAGCTTCGAATTCTGCTACCCAGACTAGAAGTAGACTGCAAATAGACCGAATAATTATAGCTTAATCATACTACTTTAAATCATTTCTCGTGTTTTTGATTTGGAAATGCCAAGTTAAAATAACATAACTTCAGTTTCAGAAGTCCTCAGAAAATACAGGTTTTGTAATTATTAAATTTGATTTAATTAACTCCAAAAATATTACAGCGCGCTGCTAAAATACAGATTGAATTCGTCGCTACTATGTAAATAGCGCAAAGGACGCCAAACAATGCGAAGCTCGGCACACTCCACTCAACCTACATTTATGAACCTGAACCTGAACCTGAGTAGCGCGCGCGATCGATGCGGTGGCATTGCACTCAAGCTGCCGCCGTACCGGGAAATTTCAACGGAATTATGTATTCAATACCGATGTAACTTACACTAAACAATTTTACAACTTTTTTAACATGATAGACATGAAAAAGATTCATCAAGATGATCCTCCAAACTCGGATATTTAAGAAATATCACCAAATAAAACCGGATTAGAAACTGTACCATAATTGCGTGTGGTTTGAATTTTGGGAGACATCTGTACCCTTAATCTTAAATTAATTTTAATAACAAAAATGACAATGCAAACTTTATATTCGAGTCATTCAGTTTCTTAAATAAAAATAGTGTCAATGGGTCCTCCCATTGACTAACTGGAATCTAAAAATTAAAAGTATTTTTTGTACTGTCTAGTTTGTGTGCCTGCTAAATGAATAACAATTTTGCATAATCCCCTGGTAAAGAAAGAAAAATACACGGAATTAAATAAAAATAGACTCTAATGCCTGCTTAAGTCGGTCTTTAACGCAGAAACGTCTAACATCAATTTATTTAATACCTGGAATTAACTTAGGTCTGTTTGTGTTCTAAACAAAATTAAATATAAAAAAAGTATCACAAAGAAAAGGCGAGTGAGTTCCTCTGAGCGTTAACAAATAAATATTAAATCATTTCTGTTACGCTACTTCTAAATTACTTCAAAACATTTCAATATTCTTATCTTACAACTCAAAACATCTTTCCAAAGAACTTTTCATTGCTTTTATTTCTGGAGATATATGTGACGACATACAAAGGATTATGTCGCGAGATATGAACTTTATTATTATGAGTCGGGTTCATTAACCCTGTGCCCACCCCTGCAAGATCGTGCATTAACCCGGTGACCATTTTTGTGACGTCACAAATGTGCGCCAAATTGTAGTTAAAGAAACCCTTTCTATTATGATGTTACAGTGTATTTTTGTGATACGTTATTTAGTTTATCGATTATCCAAGTAAAGATAGAACTTACTTCAAGTTAAGTCTCATGACTCAAAAAACTAACTAAATGTTACAGTGCACTTAAAATTCGTTACATTTCTTTGATTAGCTCGCTTTCACATAATAACAATAAAGGGTTTAAGAAAATACAATTAGTTACACATCTTATTTATTGAGTTAACCAATTGAAACTGTATTGTGACATTATATAAAATTGATAGTCGATGTACATTGATTTGCTACAAATTTTATACATAATACAGTAGTGTTATAAATATTGATATTAAAAAGAAATAGTTTTTAATTGACTTTATGCTACAAACTTTAAATACCTTCATAAATGTTCGATTTCCATAGGCCTGTCTACAATACGAACAACCAAATAATATTTGCCAGTTCAGGAAATAAGAACACATATTTAAAGTTCATGTTACACGATAAAATTGAGATAATCAATAAATCACTGGATTAATTCTTTTTCTACTCGTATATAGATAGCAATTATTGTAAAATTTAATTTATTGTATAGTTAAACTTCCACATTATTAAATAATTTATTACCAATAAATGTAAATAACCGACTTCAAAGTTAGTAATAATTATTTTAATTAGCAGAGAATCAATGAAAATCTCCCATCATCAGATCCTGACCTGATGTTCGTGGTAATATTCGGAAAATATACAATTAAAAAATTTGCAAATCTTCGAGTAATCGGAGGACAAAACTGGAACCTCCTTTTTTGAAGCCGGTTAAAAAGAAACCTAAAAAAGAATTATAGCTGGGCCAGACTGCCTATCACAAATTGGACAAAACGCTAAATATTTAGTTACAATAATAAGTCTTATGTAATTTTTATCAAAATTGTAAATCTGTAAAGTTCAAAAAAGATTTTATACAATTGATGTATATTTTAATAAATTGTTGTTTGTTTACTTTAGGCTTGCTTAAATATTAAACAATTATTATCGACTAGGGTTATAAGCAATACCCGTAATAAACTTTAAAAAACATCGATATTTTTCTAATAATACTGTTACATAACCACTAATACAGAAGTTATAATTTTGTTCAAAACACGACCCTAATTACCATAAAACAGTTTAATTTTTGCCATAAAAATCCTCAAAAATACCACTAATTTGTAAAGTAAATCAGTACAGTAAAAATCATAGCTTTCGATGGAATTTAATATCTCGTTATCTATAAGATACTAGCGACAAAACAAGCTCGTGGCAAAAACAATGACGAATAACATCATTAAAACATACAATGAATGACCAACTACACTAATAGCCAAATATTCAAACGCAACACGGTATTAACTCGCCGTTACATATTATCAAGCTGTCTCTGTCGTTATAAGGGGTACAGTAGAAACAGATAGACATTTGAGAACATCTTAAAGTTAATTTGCGTTTGAGTATTCGGGATTAAATTTTACAATCGAAACGGTTGAATGGAACGGTCGAATTTGGCTCGCGATAACAGTCGTTTGAGTTTAATCAAATCTAACGAACAGTCGCTCCCTGACTCCGAAGATGTCTCACTGCTTACATCAGTTAAACTGTCCTCTTCTGTATCACTCACTGTTTGTTCTATAAAAGAAAAACATTTACTGTCATTTTTGAAACAGTGTGTTAACTATCCTAAGCCTTGCTCAGTAGAATTCTTTACAATCGTTAATTCAATAAAGTAGTTTTACTTAAAATCTTTAGTTATATGAAAACTAACATTTTAATAGATATTGTATAGAGATAAGCACGCTCGTATATTTATACAAAAAAAAAATTATTTGTTTTTGTACAAAATTCTGTCTCTATCATGAATGCACACATTTATTCTTTAATTGCAAATAAGTAGTCATTTTTTAATAATAATGAATATTAGTAAATCTGCAGGGCAGCGTGCGGCACGTGATTGCGAGTAGCGTAACAACGGACCTGAATACCACAGAAGGTCACTTCTAGCTAGACTGGAGTCGCTCGGAAATGAAAGTGTCTTCTTATAGCATAATCGCAAGGAAACCCGCTCCAGGTCTACTACAGTGACCCGTTATGGTGAAATCGAGGTCGCACCGCTCAAAACCCATAGCCAATTGAACTGGGGTTGCCCACTGCTACTTGCAGTGTATCTTGTGAGCTGGCACTCGCCAGACACCGTCTGGCGTTTTATTACCGCGGCTGCGGCAAAGGCAAAGACGGGACCGGGCTGTTTTTAGCTGGTGCAAGTCAAACATATCACCACGTCGTGCCCTCGGTTTTTAAATCCAAAGTCATTAATTTATATCTTGAACCAGTGAACAAAAAAATCCAAAGAATCGATCCAAATTTCCTCCTCCTCAACAAGGCCGCTGCGTTTTTAATCTGGGTCACCACGTAAGCCTTACAAAGGACCGGGTATTCTCGTTACTGAGGATAACCCGTGAAAGATAAGAGATAAAAGAAAGACTCAGTGCTGTCATAGTTAATTTCATTTAACAGAACTTTTTTATTATCATAACTTGAAGAATTTAAAAAAGCAATCGGCATGATTATTTGTTGACCTTTAAACACTTGTTATTTATTTTCCAAGAATGTATATAATACGATATTGTTTGTTTAGTTACCGTGACTTGTTATGGTAACCAATTAAAACTAATATTCATACTTATAATTAAAGTTATCTTCGATAAAAATAGTCGACATCAAACGACGATTATTACTAGGTATCTATTAGATTTCACCAGAAATTTCTTACAAGCACTTGATACTAGAACTGGCTAAAAATAAATGTCTCAATTATTATTTCAGTCTAGCACACTTCTGCGTATAGTTTTATTTATTTAATAATATCAGAATTGTATCGCTTGCTGACAATACCGTTCCACAAAATACAAATAAATAAATGTGAGCAATATCACATAGGTACATTACCCTGCACCCAAAGTAAATTAGCTAAAGTACCTGTGTTATGAAATCAAAGACAACGAATGTACCAGAAACACACACCCGAGACATTGTAGTAAAGTGAAATTTCTACATTGATCCGTCCAGGAATCGAACCCAGGACTTAAGAACAGGCGACACCATGAAAACTAATGTGTACCGCCACTCGACCAGAGAAATAATTATAAAACAAACAATACACAAACGCAACCAAATTTAATTAACTATCCACCAAGCCAATAAGCTGCATACCAATGCTGTACAAATACTTGAAATAGTATATACAACCGATATTATCATTGCCTTTGACGTATTGAGAATTCAACATCAAACTAATTGACATGTGCATAGATAAAGGGAGACATTTCATTAGCAGGAATCAGAGAAACTCCGACCGAACTCCGTAGTGTTCATTTTGTATTGAACCTAATTGAACATAGTGAACATGTATTCGCTATCTACCTACCTGTACATAAGTCTAGATAGATTATTGACAGATATCCAAGATACCGTACCATCTTAGTCAGGTCTATTGTTGACTATTTCAGGTATCCTCTACTATAGTTCTTAGCAAATAGTTTAAATCCAAATCCAGTTTGCAATTTTAGGCCTCTCGCAAAATATCGATTTGATTACAAAATTTTTGGCCCATGGTTTTTTTTTCGAATTACAAAAAGTTTAAATGTTGTGTATTTAAAAACCTAAATGCCGATTTTTTCTTATACAGATTTACTTCATTACATATCAAATATTTGAATTTAAGTTTACAGTTAAAGTATAGTTATTTAAGCCCACTTACTTATAAATTCAGTTTCACACAATTTCCGACTAATTGGTGGATATTAACGGATTTCCAAGCACAACGTGGTCATAGAATTACAAATATATAAATAATAAAAATCCGTTAAATGCACTGTTTTGTCAATAGTTTTGTAAGTGGTGATGGTAAAGATTAGCGATCGTTCCTGTCTTCGGGCATTGGCGATCCTCGGATGATCCGGAGCGCGACCTGTATCCGTGGCACCCTGGGATAATATTTTATCGTCGCGAAAATAGATCGCGATTTGCATAACCTTGCAAATTCTTGGGTGTCCTTTGGTGAAAAACATTACGACAACATTTTAAACGTAGAAGTGTTTCAAAACCATGGTTTAATTTTTAAGGTTCTGTGAAAAAGGAACCCTTAATAGTATTACTTTGTTGTCCTATAATACCGTCTGTATGTCTACCAAGAACGGACTTTTTAGGAACGTGTGGTGGTATCATGAAAATTTTGCTTAAACTCCTACGGTTCCGAGAAATTATAGCTAAACTAAAGCCTATAGGGTTACTTCGAACCACGAAATACGGCATGATGTTGGGTCTAATGATACAAATAAAAAAATACAAGTAAAATTAGACTGTGAGACTCGCACTTTTTTAATGCGGTTTTTATTATACGTTCGTCTTTTTTAAATAATTATCCTTCAGTTTCGAACCGTCTTAATCTAATAAAATAAATTTTACCTTTGGTACCTTCAAGGTTTGCAGGTAAAATCTTTCCTGCTTCGTGCTTACCGCCAACGATTCAGCTAAGAAAAAGGATAAAATAACACAGTTCAATACATACCCAGCGGCCTCTCCAAGGTCTTGCTTGGCGTGCGCACCACTGGCAGGGAAGACCTCTGCTTGCCGCCTCGCCGGAAGCCAGTCGAAGCTGTTTCAACCTCAGACATGATGCCAGGGTCATCATCGAACAGCAAGTTGTTCGAAGGCGGCGGGTAACGAGGCAAAGAAGGCTGCAACAAGGCGATATATAAATAAATGTTATTTCTTCCGAGAAAAAAGATGGAAACACAAATTTTTTGTTAGTTCTTTCCACATATTTTTCAGGATACCTTAATTATATGTTAAAACTTACCTAAACCAGAAAACACAATTTAGTTTAGGATTTAAAAATAAACGAATCTTGTTTTGCTAAACTTATCCATATATAATTAGGAATAAGTATATTAAATAAGGCATTATAAGATTAACAATAGAACTTTTATACCACACATTATAAGCTCTATGAATCTCCTTTATATTGAAAATTCCAAGAATTTTACAACAATAACCTCAAGGCTAGCAGCTTGATAAGCCGGGCGAGCTTCAGCAGACTTAATCCCGAAACTATTGGTTCTTATATTAATAAGAACTCGATTTGGTTCTCGATTCGATCCTGAATAGGGATGTTTCCTGGGTATGAAAAGTTAAAATCTAGTTAGTCCGTCAGTTAGATAATAAAAAAATATTAGACACGTTTTTTTTCTTTTATCAAAACGATAAAAAATTACAAAGATACAGCGCTTTAAAGTTTTGGAGTGGGGGCTTATGACGCCGCGCCTTGGTAAAAATTGTAAAGAAAAATTAAGAAACATGCCTATTGGTACTTCCGAACCAAACCGAATCGAAACCCCAGATCCCTTTTTAACAACGATGATAAAAGGTCAATAATTAATAATAATTATGATATGGCATATATAAAATGTAATAAATAAATAAATAAAATAAGTAGGCAAGCTCATAAAAAGCCCAAGGGTATTTTGCCGTGAAAAGCAAATCAACAAATACATTAAAATTATAATTAGTAACCGAGTTAGTTTGAAGTGCTTGTTTAGGTAGAAAGCTCGCCAGTGTGGGTTACGAAAAGAAAAAGTAAGAGTTCGTGTAACAAATTAACTAAGTGATATACCAGGAACAAGTTAATCCTTTTTATATATTTAGTTTTTCAAAACAGACACTGACGCTGCTCTTTATTGACCGACCTTTTACGGCACTTTAGTAATTGAAACGTTTTTATTTCCACATGCATAACAATTAAACGAATCCCAATTAAAACAATTGTAATATTGATAGATTGTTACATACTATACAAGAGTACAAGAGTATTTTCATGATATTTTAACTTGTAGGTAATTGTAGTTGAAAAGTTAGCGCCATCATCTTGCCTTTATATCAGTTTTGCATCAGTTTAATTATTATTATACATCATATATATTTTAAATTAATTTTACATCACTGAACAAGCCAAAGGAATGAAAACTGTAATCCAAATGTGTCAACAACTTTAATACTTCACGCTGTGCCTGGATATAATGAAACGGCTGTCTTTCAAGATGAAGGTTTTGCCTTGTTTGAGAGACAGCAGTTTATTATGCCTTTGTTAATTTAACTGCATGAGACTCAGGTGAGCGTATCTACATTATCTCACTTTTACGGAAGAGCAAAAATATGTGTTAATATTCGCCTCATCAAATTTAACCGCCTTATAATAGAGGTAGGTAGTAGAAAAGTGGTAATTGATATATTTATTTTGATACTAATAAAGGGTCAAACGAGCAAGTATTATTTATTAATAAAAACGTTTTAATTTTAGATATATTAATCTGATTTTTTTCGTTGAGGATTTAATGGAAAGGAATGCAATTCAATGGAAAAGGAGAAAATGTTAGAAAATCAATCTGAAGGATGTATCTAAGACATATTTTTTTCCAGATCCTCAAGGTGATGTAGTTAAAGTGTCCTAAAAATGCAGAAAGGCCACCGGCCGGTCCACCTGGCCTTACTTCTAGCGGTTCTCTTTACTCAAATATTAGTTAAAATCCATCATCCATCTTTTCATCCCACTGCTGGGCATAGGCTCTAATTAAAATAGTCGTCTTATATTCATGCTGGCGCGGTCTGGTTTTATTGGTTAATAGTTATACTTTTGTTGGGTTATTTTGTAAACACATCCTGCAAGTTATAACTCTCCTTATTTTTGTTTTCGAGTAAGTTACAACTTTTAATATGTTTTATACAAATCTGAAATCTTGAATTGTGTTATGAAAACTGACACGTCTAACAACTTTTGATGAATTTACGTCTATGAACAGGTAAAGGAGGTAGGTCGTAAAGTACACTGCTCCTTTCATTCGCTGAAATGCCTGCAGATCCTTGAAGACAAAAATATTACTAGCTTAATTCCTTATTCAGGCTATCATTGACTACGCTGATGCTTGCTACCTAGATACCACCGAGGAACTGCAAAATATAAGTATTCGTTTTGGTTACGGACTCAGAAAATACGGTAATAATTCTCACTTCCGCAAGGATCTCGAGTGGCTCCGATTCACATACAATAAATTCTCAATAACACACTCTACCCTTCCTACTTGCGCGAGCGTTTTTCCTATGTCCGTTCCCTCGTTCTTTGCCAAATCCCCTCAAAATTTTATCTCAAAATCCAAGCCTACCTTCAGAATTCAATTCGTCCTCCTTTCCTGTTTATGCAATGTGACTGTGGAATGCGCTGCCGCCTAACAGGATTCTCAATATACGTATTTCACATTTTAAGCCTGGTGTAACATTTCGTTTCCTCATAAAGTTAAATTATATCCATATATTATATTTACAGTATTCAGTTGAAAACGAGAAGACAGGAAATATTTATGCTTGAACTTTTTATTTAGCCTTAACTTTGTTTTATATTTTGTTACAAACTGTGTATATGTCTGTTTTTAAATATATCACGCATGTCGCAGATCTGCTGGCCGTAATGTCATAAGAAATTAGAAGTACCTTTATACCGATATATTTTTGTTATTGTTTCAGTTGTATGAACATAAAATAAATAAATAGTCCTATTTTATTAATTATGATAAGGTTAGTAGACAGTTAGTAGTAGAAAATAATAAAAATCTAAGCATGCCAACTGCGTTCTTGGAAATAACCGCTATACAACGATTGTTATATTATTATGTTTAGTTTCAGTTAACGCGTTAGTAACACCCATAATGTTAATCTAGTATCAAATAATACCTTCTTAAATCTGGGATCAAGGATCCTGGCAGGTCTCTGATCGCGAACCTTGTTGATAGTCGCATACTCTGGCGTATTCGGAAGCACGCGTGTTGGGCCGTATTGCTAATAAAAAGAAAGTTTAAATAAAAACAATACGAGCTTTTACAAACCAATCTAAGATAAAAGTATTTTAAAGCAGAATTAAAATGAGATCCAAATAAATTTTATCGGCGGTAGCTTGAAGGCCACTTGCTTGAAGAAGCTTGAATTGAATTTGTTGTCGTATATGTAATAAAGTTTGTTTTTTTTTTGTTTAAACAATCGTTATGTGGAATAACTACCGTTTCAGCGAAAATAAACAAACAATACTACCAATGTTTTTCTATTTTACTACTATTATTTTATTACTACCTTAAAGAATCTAATTGAAGGAAAATATTCGCGCGCTCACGATTAAAATTTTCATACACTTTAAGGCGGTATGCCTTATTTATGAAAATATCTCTAACAGTGTTATTAAATTCACATAAGGTCCTCTTTCCCTCAAAATATTCTAGTGAAGAAGTCGCATATGAAATTTCAGTTTGGTAGTAATACGTCTTGTCGACATAATTCCTGGGATCTCTATATAAAGATTATTAAATTACTGAAATTTAATACGTCCCTTATTTTTTTTAATCCTAATTATTTATATATGTGCTATATAAATATATATAGCACCTATGACTATGCTGCACAGTAAGTTAGGGTTCCGTGCCTAAAAATATATAAACGGAACCCTTATAGGATCACTCGTATGTCTGTCCGTCCGACTGTTAAAGCTGGTTTGCTCCGAAACTACTGGTCGGATTGAACTGAAATTTGGTGCACGTATAATTCATGTAAGTTAGTGACCTAAATACTGTCGTGTAACCTAGCCAAATGAATTTAAAATGAAGATTTTTAAAGTTATTAAAGAAAATAGGTAAAGTTTAACAAACCTTATCTGCGAAACTACATGACCTAGAATTTTGTACAGTTAATAAATAATACAGTAAATCGTTCTTGACCTATAGATTACAGGAAAACCTAAAAGAAGTTTCTGGTAATTTAAGTACAGTTTTAAAAGTTAAGGTAAAGTTTTTCAACCTTAGGGTAACCCTTCCGCACGAGAATGGCTCGCATTTCTCCGGTTTTTTAAAGCAGTAGTTTAAATATTTGTCTTATAAGTTGAATGAATTTTCACGAGTTTAGAGGATAGGGTATAGTTTTTAACCATCAGAGCTGAGGATTACTGCCTTTTTTGGGAGCGCTTCTAAGTTAGTAGCTAAGTTTGGTGTCAATGTAATAAAATGTTACTTTGGAGCTGGTCAGAGAAAGAAGATGGCCATAAAAATTCTAACGTAAGGACACAACCCCATTGTGTTTGGGCTTGTTGGTTTTGTCTTCTCTAGCACTCTAATTTCAGCTGGTATAAAACCGTCTTAAAACAAAGTCCTCTTAATAAATAAAAAAAAAAGATTTTTCAAAGCTTATTCTGACGTGTTATGAATCTTACCTCCATATCGATGCTGATCTGGCTGGGGTGGTGAGGGTGAACATACAAGTGGTTGCCGGCGAGCGTGTGGCGGCGAGGGTCGTCGCGCCGGGAGCTGCGCCCGCGGGACGACCCTCGGCTAGCTTCTCCGTCCGATAGCCCTCCTGCATAGAAAAAACATCTATTAGAACACGAAAAACAATAATCAATTCTAAATAAGAAATGGCCTAGAACTGTCCCTGCTGGGCAAAGGCCTTCTCACTTAATAGAAGGAAAAAGCATCGATCACCAGACTTGCTCACTGGCGGGTTTGAAAATTAAGATTCCAATTTTTGGAGTACAAATTTCCTCACAATGTTTTCCTCTACCTAATGTCAGTGGTGACACAATACTTAAAAAAGTACAGTACATAATTTAAACAATCACATTAATACTCGCCTTAGTTCGAACCTGCAAACGTATGCACGCGAATTTGGTCTTCGAACCGCTAGGTCACTATGATCTATAATTTATTCACTGTAAACTCGGGTAAGTGGCAAATGATCTGTAGAATGTTATTAATATAGATGTTCCAACTATTTAATTAATGTTGATAGATGCATGCCCATGAAATTTATTATTATTTGACATAGACAATCCTTACTAATATTATAAATGCGAAAGTAACTCTGTCTGTCTGTCTGTCGCGCTTCCAAGCCAATACTACTGAACCGATTTAAATGAAATTTGGTACACAGATAGTCTAGAAAGGACATAGGCTACTTTTTGCCGTGATAACAATTAGTCATATATATATGCATATCAAAATTGAAGCGATATGCTTCTTTAGCCCCTTATCCGAACGATCGATATAACACAAATTGGTTCTGTTAATTTTCCGATTTTCACAATGTATTTATTTACACGAGTACCTACTGGAAAAATTGTGTATATTAATTATCCATTCGAGGAAGGCCTCGAATCTAAAACTACCTATAAAATTTATTATTATAATAAATACGTTTACCACACAGATTTACAGAAATATTTTATTTTTAATAATTCGACTTCATTTTTATCCCACCAAAAACATAAATATGAAAATGGGAGACAAGTTCAATATTATGATAATTATGATGTGGTTGTTGACTTTACCGAGCAAAGACTTGTGATCTAAGTGGGTGCAAAGTTCTCTGGTCTACAACGTTGACTATCGAAAAATATAGCTTTTAGAATTATTTACAAAAAGCAAAAAGCTTATTACTTATTCAGGATTTAATCTGCAATTTTATTTACACTGTCTCTGCATATGCCTAAACTGGCTAAGTCGGGGGGTTATAATGATTGCAGGCAGGCGCTAAGTGTTACCTAATGAAGCTGATTGATTGTTTTAGTAGTAGTAGTAAATTGCATTTTTGTTTTTCAAACCTTTTAAATTTTTCCTTTGGAATACAAACAATTACGTGGCTGGATACCACATTTGAAATTTCTAAGTCATCCGGAAGTGGGTTAGGATTATTATCTATAGGTTTCCAGCATCTAGGGAGCGTCAGATATAAAAAATAATATTGTGTCTATGTTAAATAGTTTCTGATAAATACCTTACATTCTTTGAAAGCACGCAGGTTAGCTAGCTAACCATTCAAAACAAAAGAAATTATATTTTTTTACTAAATAATTTTTCTTAAATACAAGCGTTTAAATAAGATGGTTACATTACTAGTGAAGGCCAATCGAACAACCTCAAACACCATACGATTGCTTCGTTTTGTTGCGGAGTTCCTATGGCTACCTCCTGTATAAACACTTCTGTATACAATTAAAATTGTAACTCGGGGCCATGCAACTTGAGTGCGGCAAACAGGTTCGTTAATCATTTGTGACTTGCTTATGGAGTTGTAGATGAAAGTCACCCCTAATCAAACAAATGCCAACGCAAGTTTTGTTATGTGAGCGGAATAGCTTTGATACTCATTTGAGATTGACGCTAGGCTAGTTTATAGTACTGATTGAAAGGACAATGTCTTAAAGACAGCCTTCGAGGTGTACACAAATAGTCTTAAACATGCACACATAGCCCTCAAGACGTACGTATTGTACGTTTGTTACAGCTTCTTCAGTTGGTCACATGAACGTGCCCGAGTGATGCGAAAAGTTCCTGCGAGGACGCAAGAGTGTCAGGCTGTTTACCGAAATCAGTATCAACTGCTAAGATGCGTCAGTGCCACCTAAAATACAAACAACACTACGCGCTTAGAATTTTGAAAATAATCAAATTATAAATTACTAGCTTTTGCCAGCGACTTCGTCCGCGTTTCCGTCGTTTTTCGTAAAAAAGTAGCATATGTCCTTCCTCACTGTTCAGTGGTTTTGATGTAACAGTCAGATTAACTTTCGTATTTTAGTAGGGAAATATAATATATCACGTTACACAAAAATAATCCTTATAGCATGATTCAGTATTCACGCGCGACGGCGCGATGGCTTATTATCGTATTTCATGTATAAGTTTGGTGTTTCTATACCGATTTCTATGATTCTTTTTTTATTGAATAGGTAATAATGTAAACCTTTTTTAATTTGGGATGAGTGAGAGTATTATAAACGTAAGAGTAAACAAATATAATCAGAAATCTCCGAACTGCTAAGCTATCGGGAGTTACACGTGTTATTGTGAGTCAACCATAAAAGATAGACATATGCTGTTGTGGGATATTTTTTAGATAATTTTATGTAGAACATTTCCGTCATACATGATTTCTATGTAGCTTTAACCATTAAGGCTGCATACGCGACGGAAGCTTAAAAAATACCGTTTTCCCAACATTTCCCTTCACTGCTCTGCTCCTATTGATTGTAGCGTGATGAAAAGTATACTATAACCTGCCCAGGAGTATGAAGAATAAATGTACAAAGTTTCGTTAAAATCCGTCGAGTAGTTTCCGTTTCTATAAGGAACATACAGACAGACAGACAGACAGACAGACAGACAGACAAAAATTTTACTGATTGCATTTTTGGCATCAGTATCGATCACTAATCACCCCCTGATAGTTATTTTGAAAATATATTTGATGTACAGAATTGACCTCTCTACAGATTTATTATAAGTATAGATAATATAATAAATTTATTGTGTAGTGTAAAGTATCAATAGTTTCCTTTTATTAATACTTTTACTTCAATCTTTTATTTGCGTACGCCATCGCCATTTCAGAAAAAGGTTTAAACAAAAACCGTTTTAAAATGTATTTCAGCTATTTACTAGATTACGAAATGCCGAATTGTATGACAAAAATACAAACTGTTTAATTTCCGACTAAAACGCGATTCTGACGGATGAATGCACTTAATGAACGTGAAGGTTGATTTGCTTGTAGCATTATATCACGCGCCGTATTGTCCGAATAGGAAAGCAAGGTGTTAGGTTGCTTATCCTCGTGTCACGGAAACACTTCAAATCCTGTGAAATATGGACGCCTTATTGGCATTTATTAGGGACTTCTATACCCAGGCTATCTATGTGTTTCCTAACAGGTAAACTCGATTACGCTTCGCCCGTAGCAAATGAATCTATGAATCGTTTCGTTGCACGCTTTACACCTGGCTAAACTTATCAAAGTTTGTCACCGATAGTCAGTAAAGTTTGAATAATAAATCAATTTAATTGCAAACTCTAGCAATGGATTGAACAAGTAAGGCGAACGGAAGGTCGGTGTTACTGTACGAAATCAAATTAAGCAGTCCACAGAAATCCTGGCGATTATGCGAATCTGTAGTCGCGGGTTCAAGTCATGCCTGGGATTCACCTTTCTACAATTTAATAAGGTATTTAGGTTATAATTTACTACATCACCGATTCATCACCGATTATTATTCTTTTTGTTTTTTTTTCTACTATTTAAAATCAGACATATTTATTTTTATTTTTAAACGATACGTTTGATATTTATTAGGGTAACCGACATTAGGTCGATTACCACGTGTGAAACACCGTATCCAACAGTAAACGGTTTCCGAGATACTTGACGTTTTAGGTTTACTTAGCAAACCGCCACTTCAACGTAATTTTGGAGGTGTAGTTCTTTTTGTCCAGCCCTATTTGTTTGGTTGTTTCTGTATAAAAGACTTTACGTTTAGTTTTAACAATTGTTTTTATGAAATTATACTATATTTTTTTCGAGCAAATAGGCAATATGTTATAACAAATGACAAAAAAATATTCGTTTTATTAGCTGAACAAAAAGGTATAATAGTCTGATATAACTTCGATAGTGCTTGGAAAAAAAATGAATAAAGATCAGGTTATCGTCTCAAACGAGGTGTTCTGAAGAAAAGGTCACAAATAAAGGTCAAAACCAGTAATTACCCAAATGTTATTATAACATAAGTCATCAGGCTTATGTTCGATAATTTCGAATTTAGAGATGAAATGCTTTATTGACTCCACTAAATTTCTAGTAAACTTACATGATATTGACGATAGCTCATATCTATACTAATATTATAAAGCTGAAGAGTTTGTTTGTTTGTTTGTTTGTTCGTTTGTTTGTTTGAACGCGCTGATCTCAGGAACTACTGGTTCGAATTGAAAAAATCTTTTTGTATTGGATAGTCCGTTTATTGAGAAAGGCTATAGGCTATATAACATCACGCTACGACCAATAGAAGCGAAGCATAAATGAAAAATGTTGCAAAAATCAAAAACCGTTGAAACTAAAACACGCGAACAAAGTCGCGGGGGACAGCTAGTATTTTATATTGCCAATGAATTTCTTCAACTGCCTATCCAGTTAGGGAAATTAGACGTGGATACAGCTCGACTTGTTTATTTCATTTATTTTTACAGCGTTATGTCCTACCTTATATTGTAGTAGGGTTAAACTGTAGAAGTAGTGTGTTTACTGCAGAATGAAGCCGTCAGGGCAATAAACCAATTAGGCGTTAGGGTTTCTTTTACCTGTTTAAGGCAATACGTGTTTATCTTAGCTAAGATATTATATTATATCAGACAAATTATTCAGTCGCATACTTAGAACAGTGACACACATAATATTTAAAACACACAAAAATAAGCATAAGTTTAAGCACTTTGTCACATCGGCGTGCGGTGTGTACACAACTCATTAAAATTTGTCAGGCTAAGTATTCAGATATAAAATAACCTACCGCCTACTCCATTACAGTTACCACATAATAATTAATTTTAATCTGAAGTTTAAACGAGGCTTTGCACAAAAGCTTACTATATGTTAAATGATTATTTGAATGATGAAAATAGTTGTTCGCCGTGATAAGCACAGCCCGGTTCGGTATGGCATTTCAATATGAATAATGGTTCACTTATCAATGGATTGCCATACAAATTGTATATTACAGTTGTTTTATATTTGATACAATGGTACACTACACATGTATCTACCTATTATTTTGATTTTTTTCTTTATATTACTTATTGGAAATATAATAATGAAAGGTCGAATGGTAGAGAATGCGTTCTGGCATTAAGTCCTCCTATGTACTCTGTGCATAAAGTATTAAATAAAATAATAATAATTTTATGATTGTATAATGATCTAGAATCGAATTTATTGTAATGTCCAAATTCACAATGTTCTGGGACAGTCTTAGAGTAAACATAGACAAGCATAGAGTGCGCGCATCGCTAGTAGCCGCTTGTACCGAGCGTAGATTTTTTAGCTTAATGTACTACGCTCGTTTACTAATTTAACTGACTTTCCGTACGACGACAGACGTTTAAGCTAATAAATCGATGGTCCCGATATTATTAGGGTAATATTAGGTTTTAAGGCAGTTTTTATAAAACGGAGCGCACACGGCACGCATCGCATCGGATCGGAAAGGATAGAAACGGATACGGCGAAAGCCCATCGCGTCCGGTAGGATGTCGACGCATATGAACGGCTCCGTACGGCTTCCATCGCTATTTTCAATTCTGAAATTTCATTCCAACCGATTTCACGTATTCTTATTTGTGAATTTGGTTGAAGTTGATGTAGTATTGTTGATTGGATACGTCGGCACCCGAACGGAGCCGTACCCGTGACGCAGCATGCTTCCGGCTACAAACTCGTGTCGCAGCAGACGCCCGCCGTCAACTACAGCTATCCGCAGCATGGTCATTAAGCCATAAATACTGTGTACAATATTTAATTTCGTTTAAAGATTGTAAACTCCGTTCCGATTCTACGGTAGAATTTGTACCTTATCCGTGACGATCAGCTAAATATATACTTAAGGCGCTCTTTCTAGTGCAATAGTCCCGGAACTTATTCCGGTGTAAATGGATTGTACAAAATACTTTAAAGTGAATGTGACATTGCAATGGCTTAGTATGTTACCATGTTAATGCAACCTGCACCGCAGTTCTATTTAACCCTTTTGAATTTTGTGACGTGAATAGAAACCAACTACATACGGATAAGGCACATCAAACGGAGCAATCCGAAATGAACAATTAATTATTTTAACGTTAAATAATTAATGACCAATATCTAAAATTAATATTGGTATTGGGTTAAAATAATGGTTGTATGATAATATTATTCAACAGTTTATTATTGTGCAGTTAAATCATGTTTGATGTGTAAAATGTATTTTGAATAAAGGTAATTTCGGATTTAATTAGTATATCCGCGGTTTCTTGGTTTATTAGTATGGCTGATTAATAGCGTTAATAGATTATTATAATAATAAATTAACGCTAGAACCTAAAGCTTGCTAAGGCAAGTGATTCCTAATACCGACAATGGCCTTCGCAAGTTATTTTTTAAAAATTTTAGTTCAAACAATGTGCGTTATTAATTTTAGGACTCACTTTACTTATTTTACGTTTCTGAAAAATCTGCATAGTGGAAACGGGACTGAACCGGACGCGTGTGCTGAATGTCAGCAAAATAAGGGAGAAAGCCACTACAGTATAGATTCTCATCAGACGAAGGCTACGTAGAAGACCCAGGAGGACATGGAGGGACAAACAAAACGCCTATAACAAGGAGAGGTCTAAATTTGCCAAAGATAGAAAAAATAGAAAGGAGAAATGGAGGCCTTTGCCCTGCAGTGGGGTCAGTTAGGACTTAATAATAATAATAAGATTATTTTTGGAAACCATGAGTTTAAAGTTAACATTAAAAAACCGAATATCAAGTGATGGAAGTGACGTAGGAAAGGCATTTTTAATTTAAAACATTTTTTATCAAATATCAAAGATAGAAAAGACCACACCAAAAACTGTAATCTAAAAATATTCCAACTGAAAAGGCTTTGGGATGATATCCGACCAGTTTTGTTTACCCTACGTAGGCAGTAAAAAGAGCAACCGATTTAAAAAAAAATGGAAATTGAAACCCCTCTCTTGTTATTTTAGTAAAATCTGAAACGGCAGTTTTGTACGCGTCATCTATATAGAGTTAGTAATATATGTAGTTTTTAAACGTGGATAAAACGAAAAATTATTTGACAAATTGCTATTAACATTTTTCGTTTCTGTTTTTACAAAGACTTTCCTTGATTGTGTTTTGTGATTAATATTGAGTAAGAATCTAAAATTTGTTAATTCAAAAGAAAACTAAATGAGCTTTCGTCACGTCATGATTATATAGTGGCAAGCAATGAGACATATACCAAGTGTACAAGGCGTACAGTATCCTAGAACATATGTTTAAGGTGTACAGTATCCTAGAATAGATGATCTTAATCCATTAGTAAAGTTATGATTGACCAACGATTCTAATAAAAATACCTAAACCGGACAACCTGAATAGATCGTCTATGATATAACGTTGCTTCGAACACCAATTAACACGGGACTAGCATAACATAAATTTCACGATTCAATTATTAAGCAGATTCTTGATCTGCTTACTAATTAAATTTGCGATCTTAAATATGTGAAGTCCAGATACCTAGTTCGATGTTCGTTTCTCAGCTTATTTAACTAAATTTATGTTTTAAAGAGTCAATGTGTGCCGGCCACTCTCCAATGTGAAAGGTCATATGCTTTTTTCTCCAAGACATATGCATAATCAATGCATATAATTTTTTTATTTTTAATCTAAGGTAGTTTTGCGAATACGAACCTAAAGCGACTGAGTGGTTAACGTTAGGACGTCAATTTCACGTCCCTCTTTTTCATGTATCATATACGAACCGAATACAATCCTACCCCAAATGAGTGGTTAACGCCAGGACGTAAATTTCCCGTAGGATACCTGTTTTTCACGTATCGAATATGAACATTTGAAACGCAACATTTTGAACTTGGCCACTTGGTCACATAAAGAGACTAAATAAATTTGTGTGTTATTTGTATCCGAACGTGCAAATAAGAAATATTTTTTCAAATTTGTGCGTTATTTACAAATAGATGTTTAAAACTTAAGAATTCGGCACTTCGACCCTGAATAGCACAGCGTAACTTTAAAGGTGCGTACGAATTAGAGGCGGGCACGTGTTGAGGCACGCTCACCTCGCCAAATTGTTCAAATTAGCACCCTATGACTTTCTTAAATTTCTATTTATAGATACTTTACACCGAGAGACTTAAATTTGAGTTGCGAGAGAAAACAACAGTAAGTCTTGTTTACTTAGTTTAAGCAAAAGAATTAAAGGCGTGTGTAACTATGTGGATTTTAGGAAATTGGTGAAGCCACTAAATACGGTTGCTTCTTGCTACATGACTGCAAAAACATCGCAAATGAGATCTGTGATTTAATTCTGATAACATTATATTTTTATATTAGTTTATTTCTCGCAAATGCAATCATTATACAATCGAAAAGCGATCGCGAAATGTTTTATTGTATTAACACAGCAAACCTAAACTATTGTTATACTTAGCTAATTTTTTAGTGAAGCTCATGACTTAGTATTATTAGTTTTACGTATTGATTGATACGTAAAACTAATAATCCATAAAGATGTTAATTTTCAGTCACCCAACCTCGAGTAGGTTAGGTCATTAGATCCCTCGGAAAGTAAGTTAAACCGTCGGTCTTAGCTGTCATGGGTTTATCTTTGACAGTCCTTATGACCCTAAAATTCTGACAACCCATCTCACCAAGAAATATCTAGGGAAATAGGTTGTTAAAGTTAGGTAGGTTCAGTGTAAAATACTTGTAATTAGGTGTATCAGTTGAGACAGGATGTTAACTTCAACAGTATGTGAAAATTAGAGAGAAGAAGAATAAGGACTACCGTTATTGATCTCACCAGTTGGCGCCACTGGCGCGTCAGGTGTCAAAGCGCACCAACTAACTATGGAATGATGTCACGAGCGGCTAGCGAGCTTGGCGGTGAGATGAATATCGGTAGCCTTCCCTAGCTCAGCTTTGAGACCTTTACACTACTATAGGCAAGTAGCGCTCAGCAATATGTTGAGTAATTATGTAGGTGAACGTGAAGGGAATAGCCAAAATGAATCAACAACAGACGTTTTACTGAATTTATTGGTTTTCCATTTAGAACTTATTACTATTGAAATTCTTTAAATATTCATTTGTCATTACATATTTCATCATATTTAAATTTAAATTTAAATATATATATATATATATATATCTCATCATAGGTATATATATTCATAGGAGGAAAGTTCAAAGTTTTATTTAAAATACATTCAGTTGTTTGTTTCAGGTAACTTACTACTTAAAGGATTGTCAATAATTATCTGGTTTATCTTATCTAAACATCTATATATATATACTAAAATAGTAATCGACAATTTTCAAATGAACACAAATACAACTACAAACTCAAGTTGTTATTTTTTTCGTTTAAACCAATGTTATTGTTGTTAATATACGTCAAAAATAACAATTTAACTTGCCAAAGTACATCTAAGTATTCTAAGGGTATTTAAGTAGCTTAGGGTAACTATCGCGAAATTAGGTAGCCATGGCGACCAGATATTTAATTTTGATAAAAGTATAATTTACTTTTTAGAAAACTATATGTCGTGATTAACACACAGCTCGAGGGTTGTATTATTTCAAGGAGCGGACTGTAAGACTAGAGATGCAAGTTCAAATCCAGTTGGTACTGTTTCATATTGTTTTTAGCGTCCTATTTTTTAAAGAAGTTGAACGCAAAAGCTTTTATTATTAATTTATATATTTTATTCTTTATTTTATTTAGACTAATAAATTACTCCAAGTTTTTTATAGATGACTGAAATTAACGCGATCTATGTCGCACGTAGGGGCAGCTAGTTAATTATATATTGAATTTAAAAATTAATATATTAATGTTTATATTAATATATTAATATAAAAATAAATATATTAATATTTATATCATTAAAAATATATGTGTGTATATAATTTATAGTGTATATAATTGAAGTCTATTAAAATAGTCATTTATTTAACTACTAGGTACGCTTCCCACTTTTTAACTAATCTAAATGTGAAATTTAAGGAAGTGAAAAAGTGGAAATCTGAGCAACTGATGATATTTCAACCCCAGAAACTAATTCTGAATAGGAGCCTCTATAGGCATTATTTTAATACATTTAGTTTATTTTAAATCCCTAGATAAAATCTTTAAACATCAATAATTTTCAAATAACATGTAGGACATTCTCCTTTAAAACATTTAAGATTCACATTTCGTATTTTCTTCTATTATATGATATAATAACTTTTTCATATCCATCTGAGGCAATGAGCCTCGATCGCTCTATTCCAAACCTTGCCAAAAATTCAACGTACAGAAAAAAGATAGTTATGCTTTTGTGAATACTATACAAATCATAATTATATATAAATAAGTTAATAAATTAATATTTTTTAATACTTAATTGGATAACACCACCTAACTTCAATTAATGATAAAAATAAACATATAAGAGATATACGGAGTGGGTATTTGCATTACCCAATATTTTTAGCTTGGTACAAATAATACTGAAAATTTACATATTTCATATAAAATTATTCATTTGTTATTAGGTATAAAAATAGGTCATTTACATCATTAATCTGAAAATACTGATCATATACATAAAAAAGAAAAACATATCAGTTAAAAAAAACGTGATATAATAATATCATGAAAATATATATCATACATATTTTTATATTAAAAATATATTTCAGTGAGCTACATTACTTTAGCAATAAGTCTCTCCGTTCCTTACCCTGTAGTTCTCCTTCTCTACTAGCCTCTAGAGGCCCTACTTGAGTTAACATTACAACAGAGAAAGTTTGACAACATGAATACTGACCGTTAAAAGACGCGACTACTAACACCAATATGATCACTTGATCGAGTATCATCATTAATTTCTTCAGGTACCGATTTATTTGTCTTCACGGAATTCGGAATCGTCGTAAAGTTACAGTTCAGAATCAGATTCGGTTTCGTCGATGTCCATGGGCTGGCTAGCGCTGGCTGGAGGCGGCGGCGGCCCGGTGGCGTGGGCCTTAGCCGGGCGGCTCGGCGCGGGCTCCAGGCGCCAGCAGTAGCGCGTCGCGAAGCTCTTGTACTGGAAGCCGCGCCGCACCCGTTCAGGCTCCTGCTGGCTGACATCTACATCAAAGCATAAAGTTATTTTATATAAATTCGCTAAATTTGCACTAATCACACACCAGATAATCGCAATAAGCTGAAAATCAGAATTCGCCATTGATTACTACATTATTTTAATATTACATTATAATAATTCACTAAAAGAAAATATAAATAATAAAATATATGTAAGTAATCAAAAAATTGTGGTTCAATAAAAAAAAACCATGTGAATTAGAGACCAGTGTCATGAAATGTTTTTCGACTACAAAATAATTATAGTATTCCCATCTATGGATAGTTTGAAACACTCGAAAAACTATTAATATAATAATAATATACCTATGTTCACCGTGTATTTTACCAAAAATATTTTTTCCTTAAACATACTGCACTATGTATAAACAGAATAAATTCAGGCTTTTGAAAGTAAGTTAATTAACAAACAGCAAGATATTTCAGTTCAGTATCAGCCTGCGACTTTGTCTACATCGATATCTATATATATAAAATAAAGTCGGGTTAGTTACACCATTTACTGATTTTTAGGTTCTTTGATTTGTTGGTTTTGTTACAATCCCGAATAGCAGAATAACTATCAAAACATCTGAAAAAGTCACGAGAAATTACTGATGTCTTACGGGAACGGGGACTAATTATGCGGGTAAAACCGCCAGTTTAAACTAATACGTAATACTTACATTCAACCAATTCGAATCTCTGTCGTGATCCTCCGAATTTTGGTCTCTTGTTACGTGTTAATCGTCTCTTTACACTGGAGAACCATCGCCTGATGCGCCGCAACAAGGGTGGCGCGAGAAACCTTTTTTTGCACAAATATATATCAGTAATATTATTATGAAACACAAACATAAAAAAAGATAAACAAACACACCCAACAGAACATCATCCATTTTGGATGCTAAATTAAACAAAATCAAAAATTTATTAAAAAGAGTTTCACTTGTTCGTATCTTGAGGTTCGTCAACTGCCGGGATCTCGTCACGATATTTATTTTCCGTCATAACTTTAAAATTATGAGGACTTATTCAGTTAGTTATTTAGTTTTAGTTTTATAATAATTAAAAGTTTGATCAAAATCGGATGTAAACTATCGCGCGGCAACGCGTCTCTACGAAGTGACGTGCAAGTGCATCCAGAAGGAGCGCTTGTAAATAACTGACGTGCCGCTATCGGGAGCGACCAAAGCTATATGAGTTTATAAATAGAACGGAGGGGCTCCGCCGCGGTACCGAAAAACCTGCGTAAGGCGAAGCAAAACTATTTTTGATAAAATCATCTAAATGAGTAAAAAACTGATTTTAATGATTCTCAAATCAATATTTTTTTAAGAATCGTTTTTCGTTATTAACTTTGAAAATAAATGAAATTAAGGAAAAAAAAGTATGCAGACTATACTTTTAAAATATTCTCTATCCGAATCCATCATTATTTTTGATATAGACTGAATAGTTTAGATTTTACAAACAAATTTTCAAGGTCAACTAGGACCGGGCAATGAAGCGCAGGCCAGCTGCACTGCGCATGCCTAAAGTTTCTGTTGATATTACATTGCATGTGTGAAGGTACAGGTAGCTTCACACATGCAATATTGAAACTATTAAATATATTTATTTTTAAAGAAAATGACCTACCTATTCAAAAGTCTCTACACAATAATATGCAGGAATTTTATATTCAAGTTCAATCTTATACCTGCAGATTTTGCAGCCTAATTCCAACATAATATCTGTGATTAAATTATCATTAGACAAGTATTTAGTATTGAAAACGAGGCGGAAAAATAAAAGAAAGTGAATCGTTTAACGTAGCTTTCTGCGTTCATTCACGTGGTTGGTATGCGGGTCAAAGTCAGCTGCAGGGAATCTAGGCCGCCAGTAAGACACGCCGTCAAAATGTAACCTTGATACTTGACTCTTACGGGTCAAACTGAAGTGGTGGGAATTAGTCTTAGCAACGCACTTTTATTAATTTATTTATTTATTTTGGTCTTTAACAACGAGTACACTGTTACATTTAAAAAATACATTGATAATTTAAGTCTTACCGTCTTACTACAGCACAGCAAGCACTATAATAGCTACTAGTTATCAAATATTGCTACTTACATTTTTACATTGCATTATTAAGTTTTTTTTTTAAATAAATTAAATCTGTAAAAAAATGGTAATAAATCCGCTGTTTTAGTTCTTTTACGATTTTTTGATACTCTTCGCCTATATTTGTACCTGTTATGATAGCTAGGTATCACTGTAGTTACAGTAAAATTAAATTATATGGTTAACTTTAATACTGGACACTCAAATCACATCTTCTTCTCAGCTTGTTTGGGTCTATTGCTAAACATTTACTTTTGCATCGCTATCCTAGATCTTAAATCACAAAAGTCGTCGAAATTTTTCAATACGATGTTTAATAGTTATATTTATAGCAAACCATTATTTAAACAAATAAGTATTTAATAATAATACGAGATAAACTAACATAAAATAATATAAAAAGTTTACTTACCCTTTCTTGAAATCATCGCTTAAGATTCATTAATAAACACACGGCACGTTTGTAGATGAGTTTGTAGTCACAGCGAATAAAACCTTCAGGTTAAAAAAAATATTAAATGGGCTTTTTATTCGGAAAACCAGTTAAGACCAACGATTTAGTTTTTAGTTAATGTTTAGATCCAATTAGAGGAAATCATTTAGATTCTAGTGTTTGTAATACGACGCTTTCTCGTAGCTCCAAATTAGAACGCTACCAGGATTAATTATTATCAAAACTACTTGCAGTTTTTATTTTAAGAAGTAACGTGTTTAACCTAATGTAGTCGAATGTGAGTGATTTAGAAATGTTATGTCGGATCGGATATGACATATCCGATCCATCTTTATTAATTTTGTATTTTTTTGGAAAAGTTTTGAGGCTTAGGTTTTCGCATAAGTCTTGCATTTTCTTTTCGTGTATCCATTAAATACGTAATTGGTATTTACAAATATTAGTAACTAGACTAGTTCGGCCTTATTACAAAAGCAATTTGTCTACAACCTGGTTATAGGATAAAACAGTTTTTGTAATACGACCACTTCATGTGTTTTCCCGTATGGAACCATACGGAAAATCGTTGGTCATGGATTAGCGGTATTAGCGGTTTAAAAAAGATCCCTTATGTTATCCCAATGATCGATCGCAAGCGACTAAAATTTTAACCCTGGTTTAATTAGCAGAGTTTTGTGTGCGAACACAGATAAATAGATTTTAATGTATTACGAGCCTCCAGTTCTCAGTAACGTGTTTACAAATTCATTTCTAGCACGTGCTCTGCTTACTTAACAAGAAAAGCGCGCGCTTTTTATGCAGAGTTAGTCGTCATTCGTCACCTAGTATGTAAAAGTTATGCTGATTGGGATAAAGTAGCCAAAAGCGCGCGAATTTACGAGAATAAGTGCGCATTCGTGAAACTTCGCTTTGATTGTGAAAAATTTGGCGCTTCGACTCTGTGCTAATCGAAGGTGTGAGAAATCGAATTGTTGGGAAATGGTAAGATGTACCCAAAAGTTCAGACCCTGTGTTTAACACGCAATTTTATAAATATTTACTCGACGATCTTTACCTACCGTGCGACCTTCTATCCGTAAACTTTACCTCCACCAACTCATTATAAAAAAACCTGACACGTGCAAGTTTGACTCGCGCAGTGTGGCTTCCCTACAAAGTTTGCTGATTATGACGTTAAATTCTTCTAAAACAAGCTTAACTGTGCGGTTGAACTAAATGTTCTCTCTTACATCGATATAAGACACTATCAAATTTCCACTTCACTTAAGTGATTCCTTGTCATACATGTATACATTACAATTGCCATTTTTTTTATTTATACAGGACGTTACCGAAAGGTCATAACATTCCAAAAACGGTGAAAACTATATCTGATACCACATAAGTTTACAAAACAGCTGAAAATAAGTTAATAATTTGGTACCCAAGTTTGCATCAGTTATAAGATACAAAAAATTCCGCACCGCACCGAACTACGAGGGTCAATATCTTATTACGTTATTCGCTAACTGTTAAGATACATCGCTTCAGCGGTGTGGTTACGATTTTTGGTGTCGGAATAATTGATACGAATAATTGAATAATAATAAAATAATACTAATAAATAAAATTACTAATTTTGAGCTGAAATTTTGTAAAGTGACTCTATACTAGATGTACTCTTCACCCCTTTTGGATCATTATGTCCTTTCAGTTACACCTTGTATACGTATATAGATAGTTAATTTATAAGGTAAGATACGAACCATAGAGAAATGTTACGCAATGTTGACATAGTAAGAAAATCCATGTTCTGGTAGCCCGTAATCAAATAAGCTAACACCGAGATAATTTTAGAATCGATCACGAATCACACGTGCAGCGAACTCAATCTTAAGGAAACGAATATTTAACACTTCAATGAATTTATTACTGTTTCTAGGAAATGTAAAAATATAAGTTTATATAAGTTTAGCTTTATTACATTAGTTAAACTGTCATAAACATATAAATAAATGATTTGATGGTTCTGGTTTTGTTCGTACAAACCTTATCCTGACAATTACTAGTAAAACAAAAAAGCAGCGGAATCAGTTCCGAGCCGCTCTTAAGTGATGCTTTGTGATACATGAGGCAATTGATTTTAATATACTGGGTTTCCAGTAGTTCAAAAAGTTCGACAAACAGCATAGTAGTTTAGCATAGTAGCAGTATAATACCTTGGGTAATCTTCAGTTGTTTAAAAAGTATATTTATCTGACAGTTTCGTACAATTTTGCTTATTTAATGGTGATTTCAGAAAGATAAAATACAAGTGCATTCCCGTAAAAAAAAAACATCTATTTTTAGTTTGAAGTGGCAAATTTTCTGTAACTAACTAATAAAATTTTACAAAAAAAAAAAAACAAGATCATTTCAAAATATGAGTTAAACTCAATAAAATTAAATAAATAAATAAATGTGGACAACATCACATACATTGTTCTGAACAAAAAGTAAGTAGCTAAAGCACTTGTGTTATGGAATTCAGAGACAACGAAGGTACCACAAACACCCAAACCCGAGACAATGTAGAAAAGTGCTTTTTCTACATTTACCCGGCCGGGGATCGAACCCGGGACCTCAGAGCTGGCGACACCTTGAAAACCGGTGTGTACGCCACTCGACCACGGAGGTCGTTGATTGTTGTCGTTGAAAATTAAAAGTTGAAATCTTTAAAAGAAAGGGTTTTTGTGAATACATTGTTCTTTCAGAGAAAAATAAGACTTATCAAGGCATAGAGTAAGAAATAATTAAGGAATACTGCAATGTAATACTAATTTTCCGTAGCTTTTTGCAGAAGATAATAAAGTTGTGTTATGAGTAGGTATGACTCCCTGCATTCGGTCGCACTCTTTATAACTGGATGCTTATGTATCCTTCTTCCATAACTTATCAAGTTTCTATTTATCGAATTCTTGGTCGAATTTATTTTAATATAATCACAAGGCAGATTATCCAAAAATCCACTATTGCAACAGCGAAGTTTTCAATAACAGTAATGTAAAATTCAATAATACAGCGATAGGTAGTCTTATCTTTTTACGCTGATGGGCAAAGCAGCAGCAAATAATCTTTTGTATCAATAAAACTAAAAGAAAGATTCTAAACATGACATCCATTCCAGCCGGACGTTTGGATCCCAAAATAATATAATGAAAGCTAGATTTTACACGTGCGTCGTTCTTATATCTTTTATAAGATTTCTTCGACCTGTCATAATATATAAAAAGATTGTTTTATTTTTAAATGAAAGAAAGTTTTCTAATTAATATAATTAATCAAATAGACACGTGGGAGCGTGTCAAGCCAAGTTCAAGTAACAGAACTGGCGAGCAGCACCGTGTGTAATATTACACGAACTATTTGGAGCTACTTTTGACCCCCTCATAACTCAAAAACTATTTCACATCAACGTGTGAAATTGAGACTTGCAAGATACATATGTGCTCCAAATTTCATAAACACATCTCCAACGGTTATTTAGATATTAACGTCCAAAAATCGTCATTTTTATCACTGACTGACCTATAGATCAAAATTCTAACCCAGTTCCAGATGACCTAGAAAGTTCAAATTTGGCATGCAGATAGGTAATTAGGTGAATACAAAGGAAATCTGAAACTGGTAAATTTTTATCATTTTATTATAATTTTTCACTTAATTGATTCTAATAGGAACAATTAACTTATATCCGTAAACGTAGGAAAATACTAGTTTAACATAAACCATTTGGTATTAATTTTGTTATAAATAAGTACCTACCAATAATTTATGTACAAAAAGTAATGATATCCCATCAAAAACATAAATGTAAAATGAGAGCAAAGTTCAAAATTATGATATATGCCTTGGTTGTTGACTTCAACGACAAAAGAAGTGAGATCTAAATGGGTGCCAAGTTCAATGGTCAGTCCTGAAAGTTATTAATAACAACATAAAATATAATTTCTTCTTATAACTTAGGATAATATATTGTAGCCTAAGGACTGACTTGGCTAGTTTTCATATACGAATTAATTATTATAGCCTTCGCAAGTTCTAAACCTGTTACTTGTCGGTTCTTATTTTATTATTTCGAAAACTAGCCATCGAACATAATAATTTGGCTCTCATTTTACATTTATGTTTTTGATGGTTTATAAATATATAGAAAAACTTTTGCACATGAGTTTAACAACATCAACTTAATTTGACTTCGTCGGTGAATTTGGAGATTCAAAGTGTAAAATATTTAATAAAAAAGTTATGCTTTTCATTATGTGTAGAATTATTCATTACAATGCAAGTTGTACGAAGTACATTTTTAGCGAGTACAAGTAAACTTTAGCAAAAATATCGCTGTGGAAATGTGCGTGAAAACCAATTATCTTTAAAAACATTATTTGTTCTCCTGAAGTTGTTAGATTTGTGAATAAAATTGTGTACCACCTATTATGTAGGTAGTCACAGCGTGTTTCAATGAAGAAATACAGCTGATATTTAATTAATATTGTCTTACGAAATATAAGTTCTCGTGTTAATAAGAAACACGCGTCAATAGATTACGTCTTTTAAAAAGAATATAGAAATATTTTTTTCCAATAAAATTTTTAGTAAACATTAAACAAAAACAAAATACGGGAAATGTTTAGCTAAATAATTAATTTAGCATTGTTTTGCTACCTACTTACTTACGTAGGAGGTAGCAGAAAAAATGTAGGTATTGCCTGGATAGGTATCTGTTAAAAAAGTCGACGATGGTTTTATTACGACCTCTACGATAAGAAATTATGGAGTTAGGCCTTGACAACACATATTCTAAAGTAGATATGTTGAATGTTAAAAGTTAAGATATTCGTTATTTTCGTGGACCTGCGTTCTACTTTCCCTATCAGCTGTCAAAAAATACTATTTTATGCACTAATCAAAATTCGATCTAACAAATGATTTAAGTAATAGTTTTCAAAAACTACTAGGAACAAAGGCCCTGCGCTTATGTTTTGTGTCGGATACACGCTACCAGCACATATTTTATTTTCACATAATCAACATAGACACTCCCAGAGACAACATGGACACTGTTTGTGTCCAGTAGCTTCCACTTATCATAATATAGCAAACAAAACAAAGTGTTCTATATAAGTTGTCAGTGGAAGACTTAAGTGTTGCTGGAGTATTAACTTAAAATATGGTGCAAGTTTCCTCTTGATACCCACGATATCTAAAAATATATAAATAAATATTGAAATACCTACTACGCAACGCTTACGAAGTCTTGGGCAGAAGTTAGTCACACATAAAAATACACATCTAACGCGTTTTATTGAGTTTAATCGTCGATATAATTGCTCAGTAGGTCAAACATATATTATAATGGCGTTATGCCTACAAATACAGTCCAAGTCGGCCAAATATTCATTGCGCATCTCAAGAATACTCGGACTCGACGAGTGTAATTCTAACCCAGATATAGGTCAATTTCATAATAACGCTTACAAGTAGATCAGGCATCAGTGGAAACAATTTAACAATGGACGGTGTCTTTATTTCAAAGAACATGATAAATTATTACTTTGTCTCGGGTTTGGGGATTCCATAACACAAGTGCGTTAGCTATTTACTTTGTTTTCAGAGCAATGTTTGTGATGTTGCCTACATTTAATTATTTATTATATATAAAACATCGTCAACATGTGCTATTTCTGTAGTTTAAAATATAATATTATAATAATTATATTATATTAACAACGCTTAAAGATTTTATCCCGTAATTCCCGCCCACAAATCGGGGTAAAAATAACCTACGCATTAGGATTAAGTCTTAACAAAATTATCAACAAAGATAATTTATATCCGGGACGGGTTATAACATAAATAAGTTTATTATAAATTCTTACAATTTGCGTACAAGAGACGGAAAAATACTGATAAAATTGTATTTTATCCTGTCCTTCTAAAAAAATATATTACCTATATAATTATATATTATGCTTTATATCGGGTATAAACTGATTTTAGGGATACAGATTTTCACAGAGTAGTAAATACGTAGTTGGTTACTTTTTGCGTTACGTTCGATATGTTCCTTACGTACTCAAAACCTATAGGTTACCCAGAACCACGAAAGTCGGCAGGATGCTAAGTAAAATTTTGAGTGTGTTTGTTGGAAAATTGATAGTGTCACATATCGATTTATGAGAGAGTATTTTATAACAACAGCAAAATTAGGTCTCTTTTTGTAGAATTAACCGTGACGGTCAGAAATATTTGTATGTAACCATGGGTATGCGAGTCAGTCTTGCACTTTGTTTTCTTGTACATTAAGACATGTACTGGTTAATTTAGAATGATAAAATTTGTTGGCTAAGATATAAAGTACCTAATGACAAATCGTTCAAATAAATTGCAGGAAGATGATTGTTTGGTATGTTATTTAGAGATAATTATTTAGTAGTAATATATTAACGTTCCGGCTGTAAAATTCTCCGAGTTTTTTTTTTGAAAAATCAATGTCGTAGAAAACTTACTTCTTTCAGTATTTAGGTCATAAATTGTATAAGAAAAATAACTCAAATTCTTTTTTAGAAGATCAAATTTTCTCAACCACATCTCTAGTAGACTTGCTAGTTCCCGATAGATATTGGACTTTAATAATGAATGAATTGTTTATATAAAAAAATTACAATATTTTCAATACTGTACTCGTTTCGGCGAAAGTTGTAGAGTACTTATTTGACTTAATGAGTGCTTACTGGACTTCACGGATAGCCGAGTGGTATAGGTCACCACGTCAAACACCTCTGTGCGCGACGTGCCGCGGGTTCGATTCCCGCATGGGATAAGCATCTGTGTGACCCACAAAAGCTTGTTCCAAGTCTGGGTGTTCTTTGTGCATGTGATTTGAATGTTTGTGAAACCCCCCCTGACACAAGGATTCAATTACTAAGAGTGGAAGACATTTAAAAAAAAAAATAGGTAACAAAGTCAGTAGTTTCAACATGTCTTAAGTAACCTGTTTTTTTTTTTAATTGTACTTGTATTGTACTTAAATAAAGATCGAGTTCAACATTGATAAAGCATTACTATAAATTTATGTTTCGGTGTACCTACATCAGATGCCGGGGTGACATGGCGTTTCTCTCATTGATATCCCGAAAAAAAAACCACATCAAACTGTGTTATAAACACACAACTTCAATGTAAGGAAAAAACAATATTTTATCGACCTCAATCTTCTGCTGAGTCAATTTATTTCCAGTCTTCCTTTTGTCAGATAAACATCGACGTAATGAAATTATGAAGTTCATTCTCTACTCCAATTAAAGTTAAATAGCTGCTTACTCTACTTAACTCATGACTCCCTCGTCTAATAAGTACGGGAGCCAATATTCTAACCAAAAAAGCTGAATAGTACTAAATGATAAACTTTTTGCAAGAAATGGCCAATTTATGAAGTCAAGTCAAGTATATATCGAAAACAATTGTGCCTGAAAGCTATAAATTTTGCAGTTTCTCGGGAATGTATAGGAAAAACAACAAAAAAGGCTATATTTCCCAATTGTGTTGACATAGATCCTCGAATTATTCATTGCAAAAAGACTTCGTACGACTGGAAATATGATATTAATTTCAATACGAAAACACCGCGCTGAGAAAAAAATCTTGACAGAGAGACAAACAGACAGACGGACAACAAAGTGATCTTATAAGGGTTTCATTTTCTTTTTGAGGTACGAAACTCTACAAACGCAACAAAATTAAATGAAAATAAAAAATGCATTACCTCATAACTAAAACGTTTAGTTCCCCGACATCCTCGCACAATGCAGATTCAGGCAGTCTGGACATCAACTTTTATGTAGCACACTTTTTAGCTAGTCTTCGGATACTGAATCGCAAATCAACTTTAAGACGCTCTTAAACGTCTATCTGTCGCTACTCTACGCGTTAAAATGACAAAAAACAACACGAGACTTAACGGGATTAAAAGCCGATTAATGTTTCAGCCAAAAGTCAATAAAGTTATAAAAAACTCTTCCTAAACTGAACGCACAATGTACACATTTCCAAATATAAATATCCGTAATGTTTGCACTAGTTTTCTACTTCTGACATCACATAATGACTATTTTACAGATGATTCACTAAAATGCATAGAATATAAACGCACTGACAAAACATTCGACGAGTAATCTTAATTTATTTACGCATATGCGTCGTTTCATGCGCAGCGTCTTTTAGAAACTGCACAACTTCGTGTTTCGACTAACCGAAATTTGGAACTACGCTGATTGTGTGTTGGCCGTAAAACAAGCCCAGATGTACGGCTGAACGTAGTTAGAAATCAACACGGCTGGCTATAAATAAACCATGCACACAAACGCGGCGAAGTCAAGAATCGGACGTCCCTAGTTACTGACAAAACTTTGTTTCATCAATGGTTGTTCACAAAAAAATGATTGAATCAAGGGTTCTTTGTTGAGATTCGAACAAATTCATTAACCTATTGAGGCCCGATCTAAATATAAATGCTCAATTTTAAAAGCATTGGTACATGTTTAAATTGTGATGACATTATAAAGGACGATGAATAATTTATTTTCTTAGCTATAAATATTTTTACTCAAAGGATAAAAACATAGTTTAATCTGAAATACACATAACAGATTTTGGTTACCTGTTACTGTTAAAAATATATATTTATATTCTTTTATAGCCATGACCTGGAAACATGCTTCCAAGTGCTGTGCTGTGCTGTTAGTGGCATTGTTACTAAGCAGTGTAACATACCTATTGCCAGTCTAAACAAAATGAAGACCTTATTAATATTAGCTTTAGACATATCCAAAGCATAAGCACAAAAATACTTATTTTTTTTTAAACTGTATGAAATCTAAGAACGTCTAAAATGTAGCTGTCTGCAGGATAGAGTGAGGAAACATGGCATTACAGAAAAGTTCGGCACTGGGTAGAGAATTTACGTATAACTGTATAAACCTACATAATACTATATTTTGAACACCGACGAGGTGATTCTGTTATCGTTGTACCAACGGTAAACTCTATATCGGTTATAAATACGAATGGTATCTATTAGAAATCTAAAAAAAAAAACAAATGAAAACCAAAAAATCCGAATTTCAATACTATAAACGCAAGACTTTTACGGTAATAGTATACTGAAATTCGATATTTTTTGTTTTTTCGTCAAATTTTTAATATCAATAGTTTTTATTACCCATGACCTTTATGTCATAGTTTTCATTAGTATGAAGATAATAGAATCACATTGTATAGATAATTATTATAATGAGTGCGAAAGAATCGGTATTATAATGAAGGAATGGTGGCATATGGAACAAAGTAATTCCTGTTTACTCCTATACGTCACCGGACTCCAATAGGTCACCGGCGTGAGTTTATGCACGTAAAAATACACGTAAAATTTGAATTGTGTAGTTTTTGGTAGGTATTTCGTACACAAATATAACATTTCGAAATTCATAGTAATTTCATACCTATAGGCCTCTACAGGCATCCCTTCCAGATTTTGATTACGCTCATGATGTGTTGATAGTACCAATATTCCGTTCATAAATTTTAATATTACCATCATTCACAGCACTGCTTAATAGTATACCTTTAAGCTATCAAACGTAACGTATACCATGGGCATTTAACATTTATTTTCAAGGAAACTGCTTATAAGAAAAAATGGTTGTAAATACATTTTTTTTCTTTACTATTGTTTTACGCAGTCTTGATGCGAATTCAAAATACTTACACGCATAACCTACGTACGTGAATGTTGTGTCTAGACTCGTTATTAGTTTAATATTGTTCTTGGCGTTCTGTAGGTATCTTAGTTTGTGTAAAGCGTGTTAAAATGACCTTTTAAAAATAAAAATAGTGCTGCGATAGGTTTTGCTAAAATTGTGTGACAATAATCAAATGCACTCGTGAGAACACATACAAACGTTGCATTTACAGCAGGTAACTTCAAAATATTATCAGTTTTACTTTCAAAGAATTTTGACAAATCTAAATATCAATCTATAAAGAAATGCAGCGCGTTCATTGCAATATATTGTCATAAAATCACATAACTGGCTTAAAGCCGAAAAGACGGAGGAGGTTCGAAATATGTGTGCGGTCACATCCATGGAACTAACTTAATAATTCGAAATCTAGCTGCCTAGTTTCCAATTATCGGATTGTCGAGTTTAGTTCTGAATGTTTGAATGTTTTAACATTTACATCAATCTATCCTGTACCGCGCCTCGAGCCCAGTCAGTGTTACTGACATATCAGTTTAATTTAACAGGCATTTCCTGTTTGGGTGGAAGGTATGTATACCATCACAAGTCGTAAGTTTAAATTTTAAATGTTTGTAGTACATATTTTTTAACATTTTAGGGTAAAACCCAGATAGTTACCCCACTTTTTTAAATTACTTTATATCTTTTAGTACAAAAAGCAAGATTCATTATTTGTAAAATGGGTAGGTACCTACTTTGGTTTATTAGGAATAAACATTATCTTTGATATTTCTAGAGTATTAGCGATTTTTGTGGACCTCTAAATTTTGGACAACTATCTCATATAGGGGATAGTACGCTATATAAATTACGTTTTAGGATAGATGACCCGTCGAGTAAGAGGACATCAATCCTGCAAAAATTTTGATCACACCTAGCCTTTCCATGCAATCGCACAGAGACATGCAACACGGTCAACTTAGTTGTAGTTGAAGAGTCTGTCGATAGATAAATATAATAACATGCGTTTTATTCGCGAAACTAGAGTATCTGCAATCGAGGCAACTATACCCCCGGGGAGACTATCCAGAATTTATCCTAAGTGTATTTCTAAAACATTTACATAACATACTAGTCATACACAGATAAGCATATTTACTTCTCTTTGTAGTATATTTACTCCACTTTACGTTTATAGTGCTTTGATGTATAAACCAGGTATCTAGAGTTGAGCTAAACACTTTAAGGCATTAAAACGCTTTTGCTCCTAGAAACGTTTCTCTCCTGTCTCTTTAAACCCCACGAATGTTTAAGTCCCCTGTTCTTGAATAACAAGCCTGACTGTATGTATTTGTGCTGTAGCTGTTTGTCTAGAGTTCTGTGAGCTTAACGTTTACATGTTAGGTATGATGCATGAATATATGTGATTTTATTGGTGCTTCCTCAATTAATGTAAGTGGTTTGAACAGTTTTTATTAAATAAAAATTAAGGATATTTAATTGGAGCATCAAAAAATATGATTTTTGGACGTTAATATCTATATTCCTTTAAACTGTTTATCAATTGTTAGAAAAGGGAAGTAAAGAAGTAAAAAAGAAGCACTGGTTTATGGTAACTGGCTACTAAAATATATATATACCAAATTTTATGTATTCATGTCAAATAATTTATGAATATGCAGGGTTAAAAAGTGCTTCGAAATTATTCGAGTAATTACACAAGGATTGGGTTGATACGCTTCTTCGAAACCTTTCCCCATTTAGAGAAGAAACGACCATTGAACTAGAAATTATTACAATTCATGAGCTGATGTGAGATTTAATCCAAGGTTTTTATGTTGTGCAAAATAAATATTTGATTGTATCAACACCCTATTACTTAATTGTTTGTGCGAAAAAAACCAGTTTAGATAGTCCCAGATAATTTTTGCAGCTGCTCGAGTGTACTCTGCGATATTTGCAGAGGGGAACAGTATTGTGTTCGGATCCGGTCCACGAGATAGACTCCTTTAATAGGCTAAATTGACGGTCGTACTTGTTAGTACAGATCCGAACGCACTCGAAGTTTCGACGGCGCATTTATTTTATGAGTAAGAAAAGTTTTTTGATTCTGCACGTTAAGGCTTGCTGGGTTTTACATAATTATTGAAAATGTGTGATTGTGGCTTATTTGTGGCCCTATTTGATTAGTGGGATGTTTGTGATTAGTGATTTGTTGTGATTGATTAACCGACAAGAGGTGAACTCAAAAATTAAAGAAATATTATGTAGTTCTTTAAACAACGGTCGCGATGGCAAGTAAGTTCGGTAACTTTTAAAATTAATTTTCTTTTTTTTATATTTCTCATGGCTGTAGGAACCTATTAACATTTTGACGAACACTCAAGTTTATTAGATTGCTAGCGCTTGCTATATTGATTTCATGGAAACAATTTAGATGGTTTGATAGTTATTTTAGAAAATCGAACCAACTGAATTCCTGAAACTCATTTTATAACTCTACAAGGGAAAAGCTATCGGCAAACTTTACGTCTACATATTTTGCATTGGAACTAAATCTTAATCCAATAAACTATAATGGCTTTTATTCAGAATTGATATATCATAAATTACTTTATATTTCTCTTAGGATTCAATCTTTATATGACAAGAGGCCTGTGACCAAATTTATTATCATTTAAATAAAAGGGTTAAAGAAATAGGTATCGATATTTTGTCTTTGTAGGTGTTTCCAAAATAACTTCTGTGTGTATTTGATGTATCCACACAGCAGGTCTTAATAAGGATAACTGTGTCGCAACCTTGTTAAAAGACGATAAAATGTTACAATTTTGTAATTAGGGAATTTGTAAACTAGTCCTTTGCGATGAATATATCACAAGCAGTATTATAATACAAAATTAAGTTCCAGTACACTTTTTAAATGGATAATAATAATTATATTATCTAGCAAGAGTCAAGTCACCATTAATAAGTCGGTCGCGTCAATAAGTTTTTGTAGATGTGTATTTTTTTAGTCCGTATCCGGAAGTTAAGGAACTATAATTAAAAAAAAATAGTAGTACAACATGTACTCACTGTATAATTGTAATACTATCCCAAATTAAGTAATTGGTTTATTAGTCTAAGAAAAGAATATTAAGACATAAACCGTACATTTAAAGGTTTGTTACAATAACAAGCCAAATTTCAAGACCATCATCTAATCACCGGAATCGCAGAAACACGGATAATTATAAGATCAGAGCCACTTACCGCTAGTTACATTGAAAAACGCATCTCGTTTTCCTTAAATGATTTCAGTTGATAGAGTTTTATATGACCCTTAAAACTAGTTATAAGATAATATACTACATAATATCCTTGTAATACTGGGCACTCACCATCCATGCGTGATCCATCGCAGTGCCAGTCTTCTTCTGAAACAAATTTTCGTTGTTTTAGAACATTATGCAATTTTTTCGAATCATAGCTAATATTCAGAACATTGTACTCAAATTTCCTAGAAACTTGATATTTAAAAACTACTCTGTTGTTCTCATATAACGATGACCTATTTAGAAAACCATGACCTATATTTATTATTATTATTTTCCCTTATACAAAAAGGGAAAATATTAAATTTACGGAATCAGGTAGTAGGCTGGAAATTTAAATTTTGCCCACGTCCATAATATTCGCTAATAAATATTTAATGGTTACAAAAACTTGTTAACAAAATTTAAATCTTTGTTATGTCCATACTAACTTGAGTGTCATAGCGCCATATCTTGCTAAGTTTTATATCGATTTAAAAGAAAATTGGTGCAACTAAAAACAAGAGTTAACATTTAAGTTGCTTTCAAAGTTGTTGTAACCGTACCTTGATTTATATAAGAATGTCATCAAATTTAAAATTACTGTGTAACCTTACAGCTACCAGCACTATAATTGCATTGGGAATTTATATAAATATCAGGGAATATTAGTGTTGGAACCAGGCAGCAATCTCAGTCTATAGTATAACGTCATTGTGCGTGGCCTATAGCTGTAATATTCGTTTGATTTACGATATCACTGAATCCAAGTCAATGCAATTTGAGCGTACTAAATTTGTAGCGACGACACTGGACATCAAATAAGACAATAATTTATAGCCTGTACAGAGCGGTGAAACGTAACATGAAATGTATTATGCAATAAAAGAATTTGACGTACACATTGCTGCAATGTATCATGAAAGGTAACATATTTCGTAACAAAGTCTCATAGTGTGGACGCATAGCGCGCGCGAACTGTGCATTTCACGCGCACACAAGGGGCATGTCACGCGCGCAATGATCCGTGATTTTTCAGTTTCTTGGAAGAACACAAAGGAGCCAGTAGGAACCAGACGTAATGACGAATGAACGAACAGTTGGCGAACATTCGTAGTGAATGCGCGCGGTAAGAGCGAGCTACGATCCAGGCAGAATGATACATTTCATGTCACGTTTTACCAGTCTGTCCATTACATTAGAAGTATTAATTTATTGATTTATAGAGGTACAAGGTCAACCACTGATTTAAAATAATACCTGCTCATTGTTCCGTAAAGGTCATGAACCAAGCGTATAGATTTTCAGTGCTACGTAAAGTCGGTCACCGTTTACTGGGTCAGTGGCCGGGTAGTCTATTTAGCTCACGTGAGCATCAGCATTGATCCTGAACTTGAAATTCCTCGCGAGGGTAGTACAAATATACGTCAGCACCATATTCATAGTAATTGGTAACCGACCATTAACTTTACTTTTGCTTACTTTGGAACGTAAGGTTTAGGATATCAGAATGTAATGAAATGTAAAAGTTTAAAACTGTTGGATACCCTTAAATTAATATCATCACAAATATAGCGAGAGAAGACCCGACCTCTGCTATAAAACAGAAAATAATTTTTAAAAAAAATTATTACTTCATACACCACTAAATAATGGTTTTTCCTTATAATCTGTTTAATAGAAAACCTTACTGTAACTGATCTTGACTCTTGCAAGAGCAAATGACCTTACTCTAAACACTAGTTTACCACGAGAGGTGTAAACCGATTATAAAAAAAATCTAATCTAAATCCTTATACATTAGTTGACGACTTATGGAAACTATACGTCAACGCCTTAATTAAGTTAAGAGGAGGTTTGATAAAAAACGGAGGTACTTTGTCAATATATTGTAACATATTATACCTACTGGACAAAAACTGTTAGATTTGATGGTACTGAAAAGAATGCACACATCAAGCATGAATACGTGAGTTTATTCCTTGGAAAACGATTCTATGACTAAATAATGACTTCCTAACAAAGTTACAAAGTAAATTTGACTGCACGGATAGCCGAGTGGTATAGGTTACCACGCCAACTACCACTGTGCGCGACGAGCTGCGGGTTCGATCCCGGCATGGGATAAACATTTGTGTGATCCACAAATGCTTGTTCCAAGTCTGGGTGTTCTTTGTGCATGTGATTTGAATGTTTTTAAAACCCTCCGCGACACAAGGATTAAATTCCTTAGTTCTGCACTAAGGAAGTCGTTTGGTAATTTTTTTTAAAGTGTCATCATCATCATTAGCCTTACATACACAAGAGACGATCATATATATATATATAAAATCATCATCATTATTACATACACAAGAGACGATCATATATATATATAAATGATACCGTCATAGAATAGACATATATTTTAATGTCCGGTACAAAATAACTGCGATTGGGGCCAATGATAATAATGTTTTTTTTAACTTATTCTAACAATTTTTAAGATAAAAGTATGTATTATATATATTACCAAGTCCTAATTAAACAACCGCTTACCATTCTCCCGCCCTTTCCTTTTTTTCTTTCCGCTCGAACTCGAAGACTTCGATGTCTTCTCCGACTTGTCTTTACTTTTCCAACGGCTTAACATTTTTAATTATTCACAATACGTCGCACTTCACATTTTACACAATACATTGTCCTAACTATTTTCTATTAATTTATTCATTTTAGTTTTTAAATAATTATCGCACTCATTTCACCGCACTTTGCACTAAACATTTTTGTAAAATGTTTCAAAAGTCACTAGGGGGTTTATTTTACTTTCATCGTTGAGAACTTGGGTTTGTTATTTGATATGTATTAATTCGTTTATTTCAATTCCAGTTTTGTGTTCTGTAAGTTTAATGGAACTATCGTTTGAATTATCGATGTGAAAATTAGTCTTTCAGAGATTACTTTATTTTTGACACTATCACTGTTTTAAAGCTGATTACTTAGAAATATGATTTTAAATCTAATCTAATATTTGATACTATACCTGTTGAGAAAACATAATAATATCGAATGATGTTAAGGTTAGCCATGGGTATATAATTAATACCTACTTAAGAAGGAACCTACTCACATATTTCTACCGTAAATGCCTAACAGAGTGTTATTGTTAATAAACATTATTCTTACTACCACGGAATAGCTGAATAATCTCTTTATATTGCGCGCAAGATTTTTTGGAATTTTGATAGCTGTTACCGACACCTGAACAATAATCGAATATACATAGTTAACGAAAAACGCACCCATTATGGGCATCCGTAATTACGGATGCAATAATAATTCGGATCATAATAATGGAGTAAGGTTTGTTATTTAACTTTAACAAATTATTTTATAGGGAATCCAATATACCTCAATATATCGAATACACCGCGCAGCCAATATTTGGTTAAAATACTGCATTTTATGGCTTTCCAATCAAAATATTATTTTTCACGTGTCTGCTATAAAGAAGGGAAACAAGGTTGAATGTGTGTGTTAATTGCCGTTGAACAGATCCACCATATCCTACTATTTTAAGTTAATATATCAGTTCATATTTCGATGCCATATTTTAGGTTTATGTTTAATAAGATTAGTTTATTTTATTATTCCTTTTCTATGTATATATAGTTAAATTTATTTGAAATAAAGACTTTGAGTACGTTAAAAAAAGATCATATATTTAGCACTAGTCCAAAATACCGATATGCGATACCTTTAATAAAAGGTTATACTAGTCAGTTATCCTAAAAAAATATATTGAAAAAAAGTAAAATACAAGGTCGGTGGACCTGCCGCCGGCCGTTCTCCTTTGTTTTATTTTCATATTTGTAGAGGCTTTTTTAATTATCATTCCGATCCCTCGCGGGTCTTACCGCTGATTTTGCAGCAGTAAATAAAATTTTATTATTCAAATTGAACTATGTAGGTTATATATAAAAATTTACCTATAATATGAAAGTTGGGTATTTGCTTTAAAAAAAACGATGATTATTGAATTCATTGAAATATATGTAGATATACAGAGTTACTTGTAAGTCGACTATATTAATTATGAGATGTGTGATTTTAGGTTAAATTAACTTATTTTCAGTACGCGATATCTATCAAGTTTAAGCAAAGAGTGGCGTTTTAATTATAATTTATTCCAATCTTGGGCGTCTAGGTATATTTAGACTACTTCCTCATCACTATCACTATCTTAAATCAAATCGTTTAAACGTCGCAATATTTGTTTTTGAAACAATAATTCCCTGTTTTAAGTTGATATGACCACGAAAAACCATAGGACGCCATTTTTGTTGAATTACCTATTTTATATAATATATAGAAGAGAAAATCCATAATTCATAGTTATTGGTGGTATACTGACTATTTCCGAATAGACTAGCTTTTCCTCGAATTGTAGTTGGTTCAACGTGAAATTGATTTATTCTCGAATATGTCGAGATATATTCCCCGTTTTGGTCGAACCAGCCCCAGTAGATTTTGAGGTCAGGTTAATCAATTATTTGTATAGTAGCTAGCTGTACCCCGCGACTTTGTTCGCGTGTTTTAGTTTCAACGGTTTTTCATTTTTGCAAATTTTTGCTCCGCTCCTATTGGTCGTAGCGTGATGTTATATAGCCTATAGCCTTCCTCAATAAACGGACTATCCAATACAAAAAGATTTTTTCAATTCGAACCAGTAGTCCCTGAGATTAGCGCGTTCAAACAAACAAACAAACAAACTCTTCAGCTTTATAATATGATTATTATAATTAGTATAGATATGAATAATCATAAATTTTATAGGGTGTAAATAATTACACCCTATAAAATTTGGTTCAGGCAGATTTTATACAGATTATGATGGGGAGTTTTGTTGCAACTTACTAGAATAGTTTCGTAAAAAAAAAACATATTAACGACTTACAATATTATTTATCACCTTTATATATTTTTTATGCACCTTTCTTAGTACACTTCTGGTTTTGAGATTAATCTATGGATATCCATCCGTCCATCATTCAAAACATACGTAGTAATAAAGAACATAAATAGTTTAAATAAAACCAAATCCTTGGCAGCCGGGTAATAAGCAACGTAAGACCTGTTAAGTACAGACCAAGCTTTCTCCGTCACAGAACTATCGTTAGTTCAAAACGTTAAAATACGGTTTCAATATTTTTAATTTAGTCGCAATAGTTTTAAAAAGGTTATGCGAGATTTCCGTTTGCTGCGAATCAAGCCTACGCGGAAGCCTACGCAAAAGCCTACGAACGTAGCTAATCCGAACTCATGGTTAAATTTAACGTACTTCAAAACTTAAAACTGTCGTACATCGATGTCTGAGAGAGCATTTTTCAACCACACAGTTAAATTAGTTTTTAGAAAATAATTAGAGATCAATAAACTTTGTAGGGAACCCTCGGTAGGTTAGTGGTAAGTTTATTTAATGACCTTCAAGTAATTTTTAAAAATTTTATTATTTCACTTGGAGGTAAACGTCGCCAAAATACTTTCACTACTAAAGTTAAGCATTTTTTTATTAATACAAATAAAATAAACCTATAGCTAAAGTGCCTAGTTTTACTACATTTCAGATTAATTTATGATTTTCACCTGTTTTGTAGTAACAAATAAATAATGTGACTCAATAAGTCTGAAGAGAACAACTTTGATTATTGTATCTTTTGTAGACATAAAATATTTAAAACAAAGTAGGGCTAAGGCTTGAAGGTGTCAAGTAAAGGAAGAGAAAACTAGGCTTCATAATAAATTAAAATATTTTGTAGACAAAGACGATGTTTTAAATTATTCATGCCTTGTTCCCTTGCCTATGTAGTCTAAGAGCTGATACTTTAAAAAGTACTTCGTGGATTTTCAATTTTCAATCTCTGGCTGTTTATACAAAGTACTATTTAGATTTTAAATAAAACTTTTTACGATATATAAAATATGACATACAAGAGCAAACAGAATAATATAATAGAGTATTCCTTTTCGCATTCCTTTGACTGAAATGTTCTACTTATCTTAAGATAATACTCATAACAACGGACGTAGCGTGGCAATTGTTTACGTACTACGTGTTTAAGTACTTGCTTAAGTAAGCCCAAGTATGTAAGAATAAAGATTCCACTCGTAACATAAAATAAAATTAGACACTACATTTACGTTGGTAAAATCAATTGCAGGTACTAAGGTACTAAGGTACCGAAACTCTACGAAGTTTCATATTGGTTGTCGTTCGCTTCACACTCGACGAAATACAGATTCGTGGTACAGGGTCCCGTGATTTATGAATGCGCCATCTGTTGCAACAGCCACGCGGCTCATAGAGATCAGTTGTACTGAAACTTACCCCTGTTGCACGAGGAGTGGCGACACTAGCCCGCTTTACATGAAAAATTGTTTAAAGTAGGCAAATAATAAAATTAATGTATACATTTAACGGAGAAAATTTGCATTGTCATTTGTAATAACTAATAATTTATGTTGATAATTAGTGATATAGGATTGTCTATGCTTTTTTTTAGTTCTTAATTGTACTGGCAGCCCTGGCAGTTCTGTCATGGTTGTTTTGTCTACTCGATCGTGATTTATCGTCTCCCATATTTTATGAGGATTTAATCGCGCTGTATAATATCTGCTGCATCTCTAACAATAACAAATATCTATTTATTCGCCCTTATTTTCAACTAAGTACGTGTGTATTGATGTGTTTTAACCAAAATAAACAAAGTACGTCACAAAATATCTCGTGTAAAATAAAAATGAAGTGAGTGGTAAAAAAATATTGTTGGATCACAGACAGTGACTTTAAATATTCTGATCTTTATTTGCTACGAATACGTTAAAATCTTGTGGACAAATTATCTCCCGAAAACGCTGCGTGCGTAATAACGACATTGATTTTCCTCCACAACATGGCGCGGAAATGATGAAAATAAAATTTGTTGTCTTCTTGTTCTCTTCCTGGTAGCTCGCTCGGGTTTGTCAGTAAAAATAATGATTAAATTGATATGTTATTCTCCTAATTAGAACTCTGCAGCCCCCGAAGGGGCCAAGCTCGAGTTAGCCCTTTGGTGGGATGGGAAGTAATCCAGTATTGATTTTATACGCAAAGTGCATATGTAACTAGTGTTTTTCTGGTGTTCTACAACTGTGTATTATTTTATTCATCTAGACTTTAGAGTAAAATACATGAATTCAGATCAAAATAGTGTGACCGATAAACAAAAAGTTCGAATCAATAATATTTGTGAACAGTAGGTGAGAAGACAATTTAAACCATATTTTGGTTTAGGTGTTTACTTGAAGGTGATACTTATTGATAGAGCTGTATTTTTGATATAGGCAGGCAATGGTTTTTATTCAAATATTAGCAATGTTGTTTTTGTACATCTAGAGTTATAGTTTGGTTTTTAATTTAAATAATTAAGGAGCAAAATGCCATGTTAGTTCATTTCAAGAATTTGTTTAATTGTTGCAAGATGTCGTAGAACAAGAACAATTTGTTTAACGACTGCAAGTAAATGACATCACATATTTATATCGTTAGTAAAAAAAATACACTACATTAGTATCAAAGACCAATCGATATAATAAATTCTTATTCCGACGCTACATGTTTCCTGTCTTTTACAAAAATATTCAAGTTATACTCTATAATTAATGAACGAACATAAAACGTATGGTTTTTAGAAGTAGGACCTTAAAAGATGTATTTTGTTATATTTTTAATGATTAATTTAAACCCGAACCATATTATATAGGGAATGAAAAACAGCATCCATTGAAATATCCCTTATACGACGCCAAGGGCAGCCATGATGTATTTTCGCTGCATACAAAACCAAAATGGCGTCGGGATGGGAAATACACTTAAAATTTGCCTAAATGTATGTACAACATTGCAAATATTGACCATTACTATAAATGAATGTATTTTTTGTTCAAATTATCGTTTGATGTAATTTGAGTAGGATAATGTGTTTATTTTGTATGCATGTTGTATGCGCTCTTTATTTTGTCAAAGGCTTTGTTTTATGTAAAAAGTATTTAATGTAAGTAGGTATTTTGTGTTTGAATACATGTCAAACGTGTGTAAGTGTTAGTGTGTTATTAGTAGGTAAGAAGGTAACTACATACATTATTAGGTATTTAAAAAAAAATGGGAATAATCAGATGAATAAAATTACTTGTGTGAATTGAAATAAGACAACTATTTCAGTAAAAATAAATAAACTACTTACATAACTATATAGACACAAATACATTCTATTTCAGTCTTGCTTAAAAAGTTTGAATAGTCTCATTTGTAAAAACTGGTGAGGCTGACTGAAGACCTATCAAATGTACTAGAAATCTAGTCTAGTAAACAAGTTATTTGTTTTTTAATAGGGTGAATTTGTTTTATCTATACCATACTGATCATATACCTAATGTAGGTAATTACTAGACTAGACAATGTAGGTATAGGTAAGTATAGGCTAGATAATGTAGGTAATTAGTAGACGTTTTTTTATGAATAATGTTGAAATTTCCCAAGAGCCTGACCATTGTTTATCAATTTTGCACTCTCTCTTTTGAGTATAGAAAGACAATACACACTTTTTAATAGGTAAAAGTAAACATTAAAGTACCTAAGTTCTTTTTAGTAACAGAGTGAAAATAAACTTCTCATGATTTACAGTGTGTCACTTATTTTTTTAAAGATTTGGTTCCCATTAAAACTGTAGGAATAGGGATAAATTGATAAGATTTTGGAGGATATTTTTTGATACCAATTTCTTTTCCAAGAATAATATTAAATACAGCACTTTGCACTGTGTTGTGTGTCACTAAACAACTAACTCTAAATGAACGACTAAAGGACAGTGTAAATGTTTGTAAAAATAGCAATAATAACACCATTTACAATCAGTTAAAATGATGCTAGCTAGTAAGCTAACTCTATTGGAACTAAATATTAAATGCAAGGAGCAACTAATCTAAAAGTGGAATATGAAATTTATTATCTAATATACCAATAGAATTTCTAAGTGAGAATATTAAGTAATTGTTGTTTTGGTTTTAGGTATATTGTAGAGTACAACTAGGAAAATGAATCTATTACCATTTATTTAACTACTGCAACTTTGACTCTACAAGTTTTAAAGAGTATTCATGATAAATTTATCTTTCAATAAAAAAAAATCTCAATAAAAATAGGTGGCACTTGATTCTGAACAATACAAAAATCTTAAATTATGACTCTAATATATGAAACACTAACATTAAACAGGAACCTACCAACTATAACACACTAATACTAAGCTAGGTGTTGAAATTATTATCTGTAATGTATGTAAATATAAATATGTTGTCCTTGCTACAGTTGTATGTCACAAACACAACATATTTATCCTGAAAACAAAACTATAATTGTATGTTCTTATGTAGATATATAACAAATGTTTCCAAGTATATTTTCATGTAAGCTGTCTGTATTTTCTATGCTTTATTCATGTTCTCTATTCTACCTCCTGTGATCTGTTCTGTACAATCTTGAAACAATGCTTAGGGCTGTTGAGTATGCTTTTGAGAAACAATGCTTTTACACCCTGTATTACCTATCACTATCATATATCCCACAGACCACCGAAAGTCTCTATAACTGTGATATTTCATATGTTGTGAACCAAAAAAACTAATGTAACATTAGATGTCTCATACATATTCAACAACAATCAAATGTTACAACAACAACTAATCTTTTATATTACCCAATCAAGGCTGATCAAGATAAAATAAACACCTCCTAAAAATATTTATATATTTGACAAAAAGTTATGCCTATATTTAAGATAAGATAGGTATCCAAGGCTAAGAGATATAACTGTGTATGGAACAATAATAAGTTTATTGCAATAGTTTTTCAAACTTTGCCATTAACTTAACATTAAATTTACAAAGGAAAAAGATAATAAAGTAAGTAAGTACCAACATTTTGTTTAAGTATTTAAAATAATAAAATTAAATTTAAAAAATAAATAGTAAAATTAACTTGAACTGGACAAGTTGGTGTAGCATTGATGTGCCCATTTTATATTCTTAAAATCATTATTGTATGTCGGTATGTTCTGTGATATCTATAAAACCCTGAAACCTATATTATGTTTATTTTAAAAAAGTGCATGTCAGCAATTTTATGTCTGTGCTTATGGTTTCCAAGTGTCTGTATTCTTAAATGTGCAAAATAAACCAGAAAATATATGTTGTGTGTTTCCAATGTGCTGTTGATGCTGCTTACCTTTCCTGTTTGTTTGTGCCGTCAAAACTATATCACTTGCAGAAAAACAACAATAGTTTAAAAAGTTTAAACCTATTTCTTTTGTTTTCTATACTCCTTTCCTCGATAAACGGGATTTATAATTAATTATATTTGTTAAATATTTATTAAATATAAAAGAAAGAACATTTTCCATTTTTTTCTAAAAAGTAATTGCGCATATTTCTCTTATAGCACTGTGAGTTACACTATTAACATTTTATTTAAATAACAAAAATATTTACTTCTTAAAGTAATTTAAAGTCATTATAAACATGCTCGCGCATGTTTATAATTAATTATACTGAACGTTGTCAAAGTATTCCTTTGTCGGCTGTGACATTACATTCAAAATATTCAAATTGTACCGAAATTTACTCTTGTATTTGGGCCTGTGTACACCACGTTTTTTAAACGCGCCGTCGACGCGCTTTTTATAATAGAAACGTGCGTCGACGGCGCGCTTTTATCCTACAGAGCAGTTTGCTGTCGTTTGTATCGATAAACACGCGCGTTAGCATCACATTGGTATCGATTCTAACGCGCGATACTGGCGCGTCTGTATCTACGCAAGTGCATCTGTATCGATTCAAACGCGTGTATAAATTTATACAGGTGTGCAAAGGTGTACAGGCTACTTCTGACCCGCGTGCGTATCGCGACTTTTCGCTACAAAGGCGCGTCGACGGCGCGTTTAAAAAACGTGGCGTGTACAGGCCTAGAAAGGATACGCAATTGTGCATGTTAAAAAGTAGGCAGGTAAGGGTATGTTAATTATATACAATTATATTTTACGTGCTAAATTTGTATTTTGTTTTGTTTTATTATTTTGTTATAAATACATAATTATTTTACGTGGCACAATAAATGCTTTTTGAATGAGTTTTTTTTCTTTGCTTAATATTTTTATTGGATTTAGGAAGTTATATGTAGGTAGCTATTGTCAATAATGTTATGATGCGTTAAAAATGTACTAAGTCTGTATTTTTAAACCTGAGCTGCAGTATTCCAATGTTCTAGGAATAGAGCCATCTAACGGTTTGTGAGCGTACTATTTAAGGGTTGCATTCTACAACTTCCCCTTAGAAGTAGTTTTCGAATTTTCATGTAGAGGGCGCTATAAGCAAGTTCTGCACTGAAAAGAAAATTCACCTCCAATTCCCTATTCATATACAGTTTTGAATATCTGTTTCGTTAATCGTTAGCTATTTTTTTCTTTTTAGGGATCTTTTAAAACTGAGAAATAGGCAGTGAGGTATTGTTATGTTTTTTTTTTACTTTACAGAGAAAGAGACGACGCGACGGCTCCATCTCATGACATCTCGGCGCTGCAATTGCAGTTACAACGTTTAGTAAAATCGTTCCGACGGATAGCGGCAGGTGGCGTTATCGCCGCTGACTAAATTTCCCGTAAGTATACGTTTTAATAAGTTTATTTTACATCGATATTTATTTCATAAATTAGCTTTTATGAGTAGGAATGATTTTTATGAGAGAAGAAATGATAATTTAAAAATCCGAAGCGCGTTCTATGAAAAACGAAAATGTGTTTTCCAGATTACAATGCCATCTGTCGGTGTTTCAGAGTATATGATAGTTAGGTTTTCCAGTTCATTGAAATCAGTGTGCATTCTGCATGGACTCATCTACAAATTATAAATGTTTTGTGACTACAGTTAATTTAATAGACGTGTACCTACCTACTGCATGTGTGTAGGTACATTTATAAATAATTATTGTGCGTACGTTTTGAGTTGGACGCTCATGAGGCCTACAAAGCACAGTTAGGCAATGTTTGCTCATATTTCCCTACGGAATTTGTGACTCATGAGATAGAGGGCGGGCCTAGGAAGGTGTTTTCGGAGCTAGTTATACAACCTTATTTTTAACCGTCTACGAAGAAAATGTAAGGGTAAGGCTTAGGGCTTAGGGTTTCGTAATTTTTTGTAAATTTCATTATTACCTCGTATCTTCCTACGGGGCTAGAAGTATTGAGATAGTGAACATATCGTTAGATTTGTCTCTAAAACCCAAGTGTCTGTGGGTATTTAAAAAACTATGGCGGTTTGTTGATAAGTAAGATATCAAAATAAAGGGTTTAATATAAATGCTACAATAAATACTAGTGCAATAAAAAGCCCTGCCTTAGCAGATCTTAATATTCTTAATGTCTCTAGCAGGGGCAGGGGCAGTAAAAAAAATAAAAAATTAATAAAATTATTGTTTTAAAAACGAAGAAAATATCTAAATGCTCTAGAGATTTATTGACTATTTTATTTATAGCAATTCTGAACATTCAAATACTTGATAAATATATCAAATGAGAGATTAAATTCGATTATAAACTCAAAAATACTTGTTTTGAAATAAAATTACATTCACAGACTAGTCTGCTATAAAATTAAGATATTATGGAAAGTAAATTATTTAAAATATATGGTAAAAATAAGGTTGTATTTTGGAGATCTTTGGTTCACGAACAACGATTAACGAAAATCAATTTATTAATTTAATAAGCGTCCGATAGCATATCTATAAAAAAATATAAAAAATCCTAACATAATTCAATTAAAACAATTTTCTTACCGCCGTACTGGTTACTAGGCTATCTGTATTGCGCCAAAAGCTTAAGAGACCCAACTCAGCAAACCAACTCGCTATCAACCCGTCACTTCGAAATTACAATACATTCGCCATTATAAATAGTGTTGTCTTTTCATTAGATTATATTATAGATAAGCTTAAAATTGTTTTGCGTTTCGATAATCGTGTCTCTATCCGCGCGGAGAGTGTTGATTTCGTATTAACACATTTAATTGGATCGTATTATTCGATTTTTAATCTTGTTACAAAACCCAAATCGTTTGTTTTTAACTTTATTCGTTCAAGTCGACGCGTATATTTTTTTCGCATTAGTTTTTACAGAGTAATACGATTTTGATAATTCATTTTTTATTGAATAGGGTATCACTCAAAAACTAAGCATGTGGTAATTAATAGATTATAGACACAAAACCGACACGAGGACACACGTCGTTGCATGTGCTCGTGCGGAGAGCGCATTTTCTGGAATGTTTATGATTATCGCGTGACATTTTACGTTGCATTGTGTTAATTTAGTGATCTTTGTTCATTGATTATTTTTTAAATTACTTAGGTAGGTATACTTAGGTTGTTAAAGAACTTAGTTATTAAGGATAGATAAGAAAGGTTTATTATTTTTTGCTTTTTAGTTTTTTTGACGGTTTAATATTATTGTGAAAACGTTTTTATTTGTTGTAAAACATATGTTTTGTATCTCCTAACTTGGGGGACATCATTTCATTACGTCACGGCCTCACGGCGTCTTTGTGCGAATCGCGAAAATATTTAACGACACTGCTCTTTGTAACCCTTTTTGCCTGATATTCATAGTTCGCGACCCACGAAGTATTCTGTCAGTGCATAGTGGGGCAAAATCTTTTTTGAAAAGTCACATCAAATAAATATTTAGTTCCCTTCGTTTAATTAAAGTTACTTGCGAATTCCAATTAAAAGTTCTAAGTCTCTTGTACCTTGTTATATAATTCATTAGGCAGGAAGATAGGTAGGTACTATATTTTATGTTGCTGAAATGTGCTTATTGGTTGATGAAAAGAAAAAGAGCCTCTCAAGTCAACGCGTATATTTTTTATGCACAATTCTTACTGGTTACTACCAGGTTTGCCTACTTTGGGATCAGATAGCCGAGGTGTGAGTTGTCCCAAGATATTATTATTATATTTTTAAAATCAACTCTTATACCTCGAAGGTGGTTCTATTAATAGAAAGCTATCCCCTTGGGGTTGAAAAATTGAGGATAGTTGATTTTAGCGTTGAGTACCTCTGAAAAGGGCACCCTTAATAGGATCTCTTTGTTGTCTGTCTGTTAAGTTTTTTTTTATACTAAGTATGAACATTACATTTTTTTTAATGTTTTTCTTACTTAAACTGTTTATTAAAAATTCGTCTGACATTTCCAAAAAAATGCGCAAAAGTAATTATAGATAAATCGAAATATTAAGTACCTCAAAATCAAAATCAAAATATTTTTATTTCGAGTAGGCCTTTTCAGGCACTTTCAAAACGTTAAATGACTCTAGTTGCGCGTTTCCACAATGTCACTCCTATGGAGAAGAACCGGCAAGAAACTCCATAGGGTACTCTTTTAAACCTATTCTATTTTTATAAACCGCTCCTAAATATTGCTGCCCCTATGGGCAGTAAAAGCAATACTAGTTTCTATTCTAGCTAACTGCCTATTCAATATTATCATCAGAGTCCGTGTACTATTCAATAAAATAATTTTATCCTACATATTCGAGTTCCATAATTGGTAAACTTTATTTTAATGATTGGTGCCGAAAAACCTCATCTCCAACCGCTTTGCTTATGTAGACAATAATTTTCGTATAATGTCAACGATTTTGCAAAACTGTCGTAAACTCGTAACCTCGAACGCCTTAATTTTGAGTCATTTCAAAGAGGTACGAAAAACTCCACTCTCTATTAGGGAAGAGATATTATTAAGGTGTGGCTTTATACTTACGTGGAAAACAGACAGTTTAAATATTTCTTGATATAAATTTAATAATTGAATTACAGCATTAAAATTCTTAAGTAAATTACTTTATGGTACTAACTAGGTAGGTATATATTTGCTAAACTGCTTAATAATTAACGCCGCCATCTTTGTAATTTAACTTAGTTATTCAGCCTGTCTATTGTTCGCCAAAATAACAATGCTAGCTTTCCAGGGTCGTTAGTTACATAGTTCAGGAGTTATCGCCGCTGGCGGCTTTTAATGTAATGTACATTATAATCAAGTGCGGTGTGAATTTTGTTCATGATTACATTGGTAATTCAGTCAGACCCACTTACAGGGAGCTCAATGTTTGACTGAACTGAAAGTTTGAAATCTTCTCTCTTCTACAATATTACAAAAGTTTTCTTCATAATTAATTTATTACAAAATTACTCAATATTCTAAGGTTATATTTCTAAAGTACCTACCTGTGCCTTAGCTGCTTTATGGACAATAATGCGACATTTTTTAATTGCCCTTCTGTTTTCTTAAACGTAACGTTTATAAAAAAGATTAATTTAATTAAAGTTCAAATGACTAGTAAAGTTAATTAAAAATAATCCCCATTGATTTATTATAGAAAATATTTCAATACACAATTATTTTAGATCTCAAAAAGGCTTTATATAACTAGAGACTTCCGAATCTTTAAGAACCTGACATAATACGTCTGGCTAAGCAGATTACAGCCTGTCTCAAAGAACATCAATGCAGAATATTATTGTGGCTTCATAGGTATTCAGAAAATATTAATCTACAAACAACACATTACACTTTTGTTCAAAAATTCTTTTGAATAAAATACCTTTGAAAGATTTTGATTAACTTTAAAGACCTTAGATGACTGAAAAAGTCGTGTTTTTTCGTACATTAAGGGACTCTATTAAGTATGAGTTTGACCAATTCTAAAGGTCAATAAGCTCGTCTCTAAATCATTAAAATTCTGATAAACAGTCTTAATATAGAATACTGTGTTATTAAGTAACTTGTGGAGATCAGATAGGCAATCGCTCCATTTAAAAAATAATTTGCTTCTTTGATATTTTTATTTCAACTCGAAAGCTTATCAAACAAGAAAATGGTTCCGAGAATAAACAATAAGAAACACTTATTAAGGTTTTTGAATTTATGTAAGCTGAAGGTCAGACACTATTGCTAAGAGTTATTAAATAAATTAAGTTCAAATCAGGAGAGCCCTTTAATTAAGAGCTCTCTGCACGCTTATATCGCTTGAGTACGTTCGTTAATTTCACATCTATACTAATATTATAAAGCTGAAGAGTTTGTTTGTTTGTTTGTTTGTTAGTTTGTTTGAACGCGCTAATCTCAGGAACTACTGGTTCGAATTGAATAATTCTTTTTGTGTTGGATAGTCCGTTTATTGAGGAAGGCTATAACATCACGCTACGACCAATAGGAGCGGAGCATAAATGAAAAATGTTGCAAAAATGAAAAACCGTTGAAACTAAAACACGCGAACAAAGTCGCGGGGGACAGCTAGTTTAAAACAAATGCGTTAAAGCATTTCTAGGGTAATATTGAAAATAGAAGCCTTCAACCACGTCGGGCGAATGAAATTCAATCGCGCATTATAACAAGCGTAAAACAACTTTAAATGGCTAACTGGCATTAAAAATGCTAGCTGAAAATGAAATAAAATAGACGTCTAAGTAATTTAAAACAAAACTCGCTCGGGTATCAGACAGAGCTCGGAATAAAAACAGTATTAAAGTTTTATATTTTAGGAGTGATTTCGTTTCTTGCCTTTAGATGGTAGGACCTATGCAGGTATGTATTTTAAGTTGGTACCAAACGAAGGTAAAAACGTTTGTTAAAAATGGTTACCATAATATCTACTGTTATTTATTTCTTTGTGTCTTATTACACACTAGCTGTTCCCCGCGACTTTGTCCGCGTGTTTTAGTTTCAACAGTTTTTCATTTTTGCAACATTTTTCATTTTTGCTCCGCTCCTATTGGTCGTAGCGTGATGTTATATAGCCTATAGCCTTCCTCAATAAACAGACTATCTAATACAAAAAGAATTTTTCAATTCGAACCAGTAGTTCCTGAGATTAGCGCGTTCAAACAAACAAATAAACAAACAAACAAACAAACAAACTCTTCAGCTTTATAATATTAGTATAGATAATAACTTTCGACGTTTTACTCATAAGAAATTATTATTTTGTAATTAAACAAACGTTTCTGAACTGAATCATAAAGTCATAAAAGAAACTAGCTGTCCCCCGCGACTTCGTTCGCGTGTTTTAGGTTCAACGGTTTTTCATTTTTGCAACATTTTTCATTTATGCTCCGCTCCTATTGGTCGTAGCGTGATGTTATATAGCCTATAGCCTTCCTCAATAAACGGACTATCCAATACAAAAAGAATTTTTCAATTCGAACCAGTAGTTCCTGAGATTACCGCGTTCAAACAAGCAAACAAACAAACAATCTCTTCAGCTTAATAATATTAGTATAGATAATAAAATGTGAGGTTTGATAAACACATTTTAAATGAAAACAGATGCAATTATATCTAAATAACTCTAAAATAAAATAAATCTTAGAAGCCAAAAATCTTAGAAACAAACAACATTTTCATAAATTTTAAATAATACAGCAGAAATGTTATACGGATCAAACGTAAAACTTTAACAAAGCAGAGTTAAGTTTGCTTTATGTTCATGCTACAATAACGTTTGGCTGACAGTGATTTTACAAAGGAAGGCAGTCTGTATAAGCAGCTCGAAGTGTCAAGCTGATGCGGCGGCGGCGTCGCGTCAAAGGCAAGCCAAGATCTTGCCACGGAGCTAGCCAACAATTGCAAGCCATAAAATAATCTATGTGTTCTAATTACTTCGGATACTAATATTTTATATGTGAAAGTAACTCTGTCTGTTAGACTTACACCATTGTCATCTTACAGTTGGATCATTCAGTCAGGTATAAATTTAAACGAGACAAACTTTTCACTTATTTATTGATATAATTATTTTTATTATTAATATACTATATATACTTGTAAAGCTATACCAATATAATAAAGAGGAAAGATGTGATTGTATGTTTATTTGTTTGCATTGAATAGGCTCTAAAACTACTGAACCGATTTGAAAAATTCTTTCACTGTTGGGAAGCTACATTATCCCCGGGTAACATAGGCTATATAATTTTATTTTTTTTATAATATACTCGTGCGAAGCCAGGGCAGGCCGCTAGTAATATATAGAAACGTTTGTTACCATTAATAAATTGAATAAACAAAATATTTTTTATTCATACTTGTAAAAAAAATATATCTGATCTACGATACCTACACAAAAAATGGAAAGAAAAAATATAAATAAAAAAACGATTTAAAAAAAAACATCGAACTAAAACGCCCCGGAACAGTCGTTTAAAAAAAAAAGAAAAAAATATGTTGGTACTTACATATTCGCATTGATATGATTTTATAGTCGTTAAATCATTACAATTTTGACATGCAGTCTTACAAACAGATGCCGAATTACCCAACAACGTGGACAACCAACAATTGTGGATTCTAATACTGAATTCGCGGTATTCAGCTGAATCAGTTCTTTGTAACCGACCCCAACATAACTTGGGAAAAATTTATATTTGTATGCTTTGCAAGCAAAACATAACGCTTTCATATTTGTTTCAGATCTAAATTTTAGCCTTTTGTATAAAATATGTTGTCTTTAAAGGTTATTTTTTATAGGTGTATCCTTAAAAAATATTTAAATATCTAGGTTATCTCAAAAAGAAAAAGCTTGTTAAAGAAATAGTGACAATGAGCAAAAATTAAGTAATTTTGGGTCGCCGCCTACTAATGCAGTCTCTTACAAGTATATTTTAACGATTGTCATCTGGTCATACATAAAAACCCGACAATTGCGGTTCTGATTCCTAACTCCTACAATATCTTCTGCTCTAAAAACAAACTTAACTATGCGGTTAAAATACACTCTCATCATCGATTTGTGACATGACACTATATATGTACTGTATTTTTTATGTTATAAAACTAAAAAAAAACAATTTGATGAGTTATTCCTTTACTTGTGACGACGGTAACTTAGGTCTACGGGAAGTACCTACTCTGTAAATTTTGAGATTTTTGGAAATGAAAGGGGAAAAAAGACTTAACAACTGTATTTTTTAATTGCGTTGATATAATAAGCAATGGAATTATTTATTATACGACACAACCACGCATTTTTGAGAAAAAGACTGAGTCCTACAGACGAACAACAAAGTGATCTTATAAAGGTTTCTTTTTTATCTATGAGGGACAGAACCCTAAAAAGCTAATGAACTTCAACTTGTGAAAAATCTTTAAAAGAAATGTCATGCGGGTCATTGACCAACGATTTTCACATAAAAAAAACATTCGCAAAGACTTTAATAGATTCTAAAATGAAAACTAAATGCTAACTTAAGCATACTAAATTAAATGAGTAAGTATATAGCAATTACTAATTGATGACTGTAAACATTCGCTTGGCACATTTTCATTGCTTATGCTCTGAGCCAATTTATAAACTCAGTCCCATTTTACGTTTTAATGCAACTTTTGGTGACATAACATTTTACATGGAGCCATAGGGAGTTAGGTTTGCGCTCAAGTGACACGACGCCTAAGGTAATACGAGGTTCTAGATAAATGGAGCTCTAGAAAGCAGACACACGTCTTCGAGATTTCAAGGTTTGTTTGTAACAGAACTACGAGTATGTCTGTTACAAAAAATATTGAAAAAAAAACAAATTTTGGTGATAAATTATAATTCGGAGTATTAGTACATAGTACATATTATATTATTTAGTAGTAGTATTTTTTTAACCAAACCTATCTAGTCGTGTATCAAAATTAAGGGTTTCCCCGTTTTCCCGGGTTCAATCCCAGGACGGGTCAATGTAGAAAACCACTTTTCTACATTGTTCTGGGTTATGTATGTTTGAGGTACTTCGTTCTGTCTGATTCCTTATCACAAGTGTTTTACCTACTTACTTTGGGTTCAGAGCAATGTATGTGACATTTATTAATTATTTCTAGCGCACGTGTTGGGGGACCGCACCGCGCCGCATTGCAACACACTGGCGGATTGAATTTTTGCGGCGCTGTTTGGCGTTGTGATGCAACTCACCTCAAGGCCCCGCACCGCAACTTAAAACAAAAAGGTTCCTAAAGCGCTTGCGATGTTTTGCTATGCGATCAATGAGCGTTAGCCTTCTGCGCAAATATTGCGCAGAAGAATATTTAATATAAATATAAAAGATGGGTTAATACCGATATTTAAAAGTATTCGTGAATATTAATACATTTGTCTAGTAATAATATAATACCTACTTGAAACTAATTGAGTATCAGTGACATCTAACTACCTAAAATGTATTACGAATATATCTAATATATTCGTAGATACTTGAGTTCGTATTCAACCAGTTTTGATTAGTATTAGCATAGCTGAGTTATGGCGGCTTTTTCCAGTGTCAGATAATTATTATTCGTGACATAAAATTGACGTCTGACAGCTTTTGTATGGAAGAACTGTCAGAAATTCAAAATTATTCTTGGGATTTAACTCGGAGTCGTTTTAAAAAAGAAAACATTGCTGGTGTTGGAAAAATCCGCCCTAAGTCGGGTTACTAGTTTGTGAATCCACGATGTACCAGTAATCTTTTAACTATATGCGAATATATCAGTCAGCTCCTAAGTTGTTTTACGTAATTAATAAATAACTTGTATACCCCCGCAGGTCGTGATCTCGTTCGAGACATCAAAGGTTGCGCAACCAATTGCCTTGAGTTCCGGCAGATCAAAGTGACTAATCAAGGTAATTAATACCGTAAGTAGACTATTAATTCACCTAAATAAATTTGAAGTAAATTGAAATTGTAATGTCACGCTTTTGTCGGAGTACATTTTGTAAGTATTATTATTTTTATTTTAGCGCATTATTTTTAACCGACTGCTCCACAGTGAATCCAATGTTTTATGCGCTCATTATATGTAGGTATGTATGTATGAATGTATGTCGTTTTCATTGTGACCTTCTCTAGCCTAAACGATATTGAAGTGTGAAGTGTCAATAATTCGTTTTTCACCGAATTGTTGTTGTGACGTCAGCGGCAGTCGATATGGCGGGCGTAAACTGGCGAAAAATTTTAGCCTTACGAACGCACATGGTTAGATTACACTTAGACCGATTTTAAGTGTAAGGTGTGCCACGTCTGCCATAAACGAAGTGTTATGCTTTTAGGGTTCATAATACTGTATGTAGGTATGAGGTTAGAGTTATGTATCGTTAGAATTCTTACAAAATGGCGAGTGACACTGACTATATTTTTTCCAAAAAAATCTATATTTCAGTTGTAAAAATATAAAATAAACTTTAATTATTATAACATGTGTATTCAATGCCTTGGTATGCATATTCAAAACTAGGTACCTACCTATATAATCTACATTTAATATTGACACTAAAATATATTAAAATCCCTGCCAAAATACTTGCTTAATAAAAGTACAATAAAAGTTATTGCTTTCTGAGGTTTACGCGAATATTAGACATTGAAATAAAACTAGTTTGAACGGATTCTATCGCGGTTTATTTTAGATTTTTGTTCCCGACGTTTCGACGCCTTCGATGTTTGCAGGTGTCATGGTCACGGGCAGTCTGCCCGTTACCATGACACCTGCAAAGGAATGAATGCGTTCAAACTAGTTTTATTTCAATACAATAAAAGTTGTATTATAATTATATAGATATTAGTTAAATGTGTAAATTATGGTAGTGGTACCTTCGTTGTCTCTGAATTCTATAACAAAAGTGCATTAGCTACTAACTTTGGGCTTAGAACAATGTACCTATGTGACGTTGTCCACATTTATTTATTTATTATACCTATAAACTTTATTGTATTTTATTATAGTTATATGTATTAGTATTTCCTAGTTAATTATAGGTAATAAATATATTGTTATAACTTAATAGTATCGTAACTTTTGTATAATGCACCTACTTCTTGTTATCTCTGCCCCACCTCACGGTGGGCTGGTAGAGAATGCCTTAGGCATTAAACCCGCCATGATACTTTAATTAAATTTCTTTTTGCTTTTTAAACATTTATATACAAAAGGTTTTTTTTTTGTAAAACAAAAACATTACCAATATTTTTTTTGTGAAAGGTAGGCCTTTGCCCTGTTAGTAGTGGGACAATGCGGGTTTTATTTATTAAAAACATTGTATGAAATAGAATAATTATTCAAAATTAGCATTCAATTATAATAAAATGTGTATAATGCACACACTTCTAATTTAGTTGTTACATAGTCTTACACAATGTCAATCTATATTAAAACCAGAAACATATTCTCATAACTGCGAAACATTATTTTAACTTTAAACAACTTAAGTATTATGGGACGCTGACCTACTTTAGAAGTTAATGTAAAGTACAAAACATTACAAACATTGTTTACGCGAAAACTTATAAATTAAACTTTTTTTAAACTCTGTACTTTAAATGTACTCTGTACGTAAAAGGTTTTGTTGGTAAAGTTTTATGGTGATATAGTGTGTTTATATGATATCGTTTTACAGATGGGGATCGAAGCTGCGACCCGTGTGATTGGGAAGTGATCGCGCAACGACTTCCGCTGAGCGAATAGCCTAATCAAACCTGGGATTAGGTGAGTGGCATACTGGTATCGTAGTAAACTTTTAGATGTAATCGCGATAATGTGCACCTACAAGCTATTTGTATTTATTAGTAATAAACCCGACTGCCTGGCTAAAAATACATTATAATATAAATTTACAAATTATTTACAAAACCTTTTATTTTGACACCCAACTCGATAGGTTTGGTTAAAAAATATATTAACGACTTATTTAAATTAATAGCAAAAATATCCACCATTTTATTTTTTTATTTATTCAGTACAAAACTCGGATTTTTTAAGGCGAATCAAACCTTGAAACCGTCCAGCAGATTTAAAGGTACTAGAAGATAAAGAAATAGAAATACATAACCCTTCTTTGGCAGTCGGGTAAAAATGGTCTTGTTTGTAATGAGTATAATTTTAGGGGAAAAGAAAAATGTATTTATTTGGTAGAATTAATTATTTATTTAGGATTCTCTTGTATTTATAATTGGTCTAACAAGCAGCACACGCTGGCATTGGTATTAAAAGCCGCGTTACCTTGAAACTGGAGCTAAAACGATACCTAACTTAAAACGACTTATAGCAGCGTTTACCAAAGTAAAACGTTCTTTACGGTAAGTAATAAAAAAAGGATAAAATATTTCTCCACATTTATTAGATTATCTTTTTTGTGTGTGACGCACAGTCATGTTAAACGCGTTTAATATTTGAACATTAGAGTATTCATGGAATCGTTATAGGTAAAAAAATATCTTATTCAATGGAAAATTTTTAGTATAAGCGGTGACTAGAAACTTTTGTTAAAATATTAGTATTTAAAGAGATTTCCTTTTTTCTCGGTAGGTCTCGGCACTCACTGTAATGTTTGTATGTCTATTTGTCAGAAGTAATTTTTGGACCTACAGAACCGATTTTAAAAATTCTACCAGTTAGAAATCGACATTATTCCTGAGTGTTAAGGGCTATTTTTGCTTGTGACTAATAATATTTTTAATGTGAAAAACGTGCAGTTGCGGAAGCATACATCGAAAACCCTGCCCTTTGAGATATAACGAAACCATGTCAGTACTTACGTTAGAATCGTTACTCTTTTATAGATATTCAACAAAAGTCCAAGATGTCTTATGACTCTATAAATATATAGCCAATGTTTAAAAACTATATCAAATATATTGTGGTAATTTGAAAAGTATTTAACGGATACGCTATTTATCTTTATCAAATTAAAGGTCAGTTACCTTAGCAATTTTATTGACAGTAAATTGCTCTGACACCATAAAATTTAAATCAATATCTTAAAACTTATCGTAGTTTGAAAATAATGTTCAAGCGGGCCCACGAAGGAGCATTCTCAACACAACAAGCTGATACATAATGCTGTTCTGCCCTTGCGGAGCCGGGGCGGTTGTTTGAAGGTAATAAATAACCCCATGAACCTATGGCCTAAGGCCTGTTACTTTTTCTATTTCTTACATTTTACTTCAAAGTTCGATATACGTATTAATCTAAAATAAAATTAATTTCTCTTCTACACAATATTGTTTTACTTCTTCTTCTTCCAAACTATTATACGAAATTCACCCTTAACTCAACAACGTAATGGTCATATTTCTTCTGAGATATAAAAAGTCGGGCGAATACGTATAGATTGACCCAAAGTCTTTATTTTCTCTAGCAATCATATACAAGATATATACAGGGCATTCGTTTCCACAGCATTGCGGAGCACTGCACCTATTTTTAGTACTGACTACGGCGCGAACTAAATTTAAATTACAAACGCGTATTCAAAGATTGAACAAAGACGAGGCCGTGGGGTTTGAGGGTACAAAATCAATGAAACCGAGTAGAGAGCGCAGAGACGGAATCTCCCATTTTATATTCACGAACGGTTTTGATAAAAGCAACTCTCTAAATTTTGCTATTGCCTTACCGTTTAGTTTTATTTTTCAATTTTATTTAAAACTAGCTGACCCGACTAAACGACCCTGTCAAAAATGCAATGCAATCCCATTTATTTAATTTTTTACTTTTTATTTTAAATCATGAGACATGTGTAAATTTTCGAAAACATTTAACTTTTTGATATTTCTGGATTATTTTACAAATTTTCGTTCATTTATAACTTGTCCTGAGCGTGCGACCTTGTCGAGCCGTTCTTAGGTGATTCTCAAATGTTTGGCAATTTATATTTAATTTTATTTAAATAGATATAGATTAAAGGTACCTACACACACATTTTATACGACCAATATAAATATTACCTTACGTGAAAATACATACTTAAAGACTTTTTTAATTTTGATCGTGACTAAGAACGTTGGATGACTTTGTGTTATGTGGAAATTATTTTATAATTAAAAAGTCTCTGTTATTAATTGTGTATTTATTTGTGCTTTTAAAATTACCCATATAAATTATAATAATATTATCACGTTAAAACAAATTATAAAGTGCCAAATAAATATCCAAGGTTCAAGGTAGTGGCTATTTGTAAATATAATAAAAATGTAAAATACGCTGACAGTAATATAGGAATCAAAAGGTTTTAGAACGCTGGCCAGTGGCCACGTCACTCTATCTTGCGCCGGTCAACCTCTTTTCTCTAGCCGACTCTTGGTTTATAAAAGTTATAATATCATATTATTATTGGACCGACTTAACTTTAGTAATTATAGAATTACACACTAGGCATAGATTTAAATGTAAGCTACTTATTATTAATATGAAAAAAAAAAATTTTTAAATAGTGTTTTTATCTGTAGGTAGATACGTAATTTTTCAACGATTATTTTAGACGCAAGGCAAAATTATTTTTAAAAAATTACAAAAGATAATGAATTTAGTTTATACCCATCGATCGTATTTGCATTTGAATATATTATGTATATATAATTTAACGTTTATTTTACGTCAAAGGAAAAGAATTACGTAACGCCTTTAAAATACCAGTTATTTGAAAAAAAATATATTCAAATTTTAAATTAGGTTTATAAAAATAATAGGTAAGTGATAGGAAAGGATTACTATCTGTACATGTATTTTATTTCTTTTTTTTTTAATCCTCTAGGAGTGTCGAAATTCAACCTCCTTGCTTTCGCTTCATTTTTAGGGCCCGGTGCTCTGCCCTATATATTTTCTCTGTTCTTTGGTTTAGACCTAAGGTTTAGACATAATTATTATTTTCTTTCAACATCATTCCATGTCAAGTATAAGTTAAATGCCAGCGAAGCAAAATGCGGGTAACACGGTAATACTTTACGTATTATTTAGCGAGGGAATGGAGCTCTCTAACCTAAAATCAATACTAAAATAAGGCGCGGCATTCGTTTCTGTACGCAAGGAACGTATAATTTAATTTGTTTTTATCCTAATAATGCGCAAAAACTGGCGCAGTGTCTAACCAAATGTAAATACTATTATTAGTATGTAGAAATTGTTCTTTTTTATTTATAAATAAGACATACTTCCTTAATTAAAAAGACGACATCTGATGATTCAGATGTCGTATTTTTTTTATCATAGTGTATTTTAAATAAATTTAATCTTTGCCCGCGCCCTATCACCAGCCTTATTTTTTTTTTTCTATTTTTTTTTTTTTTTTTTGGGTAAATCCTATTCATTCATGTAATTATTTAATTTTTAAGTAAACTAATTAATTTATTTGATTACCTATTTATTTTATTTTATTAATAACAAAGCCTACTTTTAAATTAACACGAACATTTGTGCCTAATCAAAACTTTAATCTTTATTCGCGAACAAAGTTCGAACGGTTCTTATTTTTTTTTAATTAATGTGTAGAATAAATATATTGTATTAAATTTTTATGTAAATATTTATGTACACCACTATAGCACCTAATCGTAGTACACATTTGACACCGTAAACACTACGAAGATTGACAGAAAACGACCGGCTGTTACAGTCCGCACAAAAACAATTGCACATATTAATCTATTGTACAATCTTCCAAATATCATGTGCTAAGCCTACATTCCACATAATTTTTTACCAATAAACTTATTCCCGACACACAAAACTTATTCGGCAGAACCGTCCGGGTCGGGGAGAAATCCGTACTGATACCATGCGGATTACCCACAGGGGCGAATGGGTAAGCGGGATGAAAAAGAATCGTCCCGCCCCTCTCCCTGCACTAGACTACGAGCGTGTGATGGTCTTACTATATGGGGCAGTAACCTTTCAAGAATTCTAACTTGCCACCGTACAAGGACCAAAAGGAACAGTATGTATGGAGAACGTAAATATGATTCTTAAAACGAAATTTTTAAACCATTTTCAAAATAATATTTTTAGTGTATTAAGATGAATAAAACTCTAATTAAAGTAAAACACTAATAACATAATATTGATTTAAAAATAACTTAATTCATATGACATGTGCAAAAAATTTAAATTAAAATTAAATGGATATTATTCAAAAAAAGGCATATAAAATAAATAAAATTGGAAACATCAATAACGAAAATACTTTTCAGGTAAGCCAAACGACTTTTTTTTATTTTAATTATATTTAATTCATTGTTATATTACACAATTTAGTCTGTTTCAAAATGCAAAATGATTTACTAAAACAATTGACATTTTATTTTCGCCTACACAAGCAGTCTTAGAAGACAATTATAAACATACACTATTATACCGCCTATTAAGACAGTGTACTTTATAATATAAACATCACCATTCAACTATGAACAGCCCTGAATGGCCTAATTTGATTATAACCTCAAACATTTGCCCGCAACGTCCTCCACCCTAACCAATGGCTCGACGTTTACTCGGAGACACAAGAGGTTTTGATGTGTAAGGAGTGTTCAGCCCTATAAGACAATCGATCGCCGGTATAGCACCCGAGGCGCACCCCATGGTGTGATAATCAAATAAGTAACTATTTAAGTCGCGACAACGGCCTACTGTTACTGTTGAACTCTTGTTACTTTAATGAAACCGATTATAAACGGAAGATTTTAATTACTTTCATAATAAAAAAGCATAACATACATGAAAGCAGAACGGCGTAACATGGGGTCCGACAAAAAGCCAATGAAATATGCTAAAATCATAATGTGTTTTTACCCGATTGTCACGGAAGGGTTATGTTTTTCAAGCCTACTTGTATGCGTATGTTGGTAAATTTGGCAAAGGGCCGGAAAATTTCGACATTTAAGGTATCGTTAGATTCGTCTCAAACACCCAAGTATCCAAAAATATATATTATTTATAGTTGATTTTCTTGTTGACGTTAGTTGACGTTTTTTTTTTCTATAGGCCTCTAACTATCATTGTAAATGTTCAAAATTTTAAGACCAATTACCACGTCGAAAATAATCCCGTTCCAAATAAATCATAGCAACCTGTTATTTGGACAAGTTTTTAGGTCATATTACACATTAAGTAGTATAACCAAAGAATAATAAATAGTACTACGTATAACACCAATTTACAGCTGCCAAATATGCCTAGACTTTTATTGGGAGCCACTAAACTTCTTAACTTTCAGACACTTTCAGACTTGTTTTAGTATTTCGCTCAAAGCTTGTGAAACGGTTGATTTCATACGAAAAGTAACTCATTGTTTTTTTTTAATAAAATACACAACTTAAGGACAACCATTACTTTGTAGGATTAATATTTCCCGAGATACTAGATTAAAAAATCGGCTTCTTAAATGAAGCTTAAAACTGAAAACAAATAATAGGATAAAAGAACAAACATTAAACTTAAAAAAAAATGCCACTAGTTAATAGCCAGCTAAAAAAATATTACGGACTAATTACCCAACTGCGCCAAAAGGCGGGTTATGTTTTTCAAGTGTATGTATGTATGTATGTATGTTTATTTCTTTGGCATGCTCTGAAACGGCTTGAGATGTCGTTAGTTTTGCCAGAATTGTGAGAGTGACACTGAGTATATTAAAAATGAAACTGCCGATTTTTGGCGACATATTGTCGTCAAAAATTTATTTTTTTGCTCAAAACCTATCAAATGGGGTATCAAAATAAAGGGCACGAGCAGAAGATTCCAAAAATGTAACTCACTAAAAGGTAGTAATAAAAAAATGGCTCAAAAACCCGAACGCTAAAAACGACTAAATGGTTCCAAAAAAGTAGAGTTTCAAGCAGTCTGAGGCCACAAACTGCACCAGAAAACACGACATGTTTGGAACTTTTTAGTCGTCTTTAGTGGTCGGGTTTTTTGACAAAATCATTGTTTTTTAGAAGAGAATTAGCAGTCTTCTTAATTTTTAGTTTCTCGACTTTACATATATTATTTATAAGTAAATATGTATATATACAAAAATATTTTATGTATTATATGTATCTTCCATATTTTAGCATTTCTTTATAATTATATTATGATAATTTCTTCTTTAATAATGTTATTGCATCTACCACCCCTATCTCTACACCGCCTTTGGTTGACTGGTAGAGAATGCTTAAGGCATTAAGTCTGCCTTTGTACCAATTTTGTGCAAAAAGTTTAAATAAATAATATTCCTGTTTAGAACAAAAATAACCAAACACCTAAAAAAAAACAATAAGTCTCCTACAAAGGTAGAAATAGACAAATACATCTGGTGAGAGCAAAGTCTTTGTATGCTTTCATTGTGGCTCATAATTACAAGGATTAACAGGGTAGCCTTTTTCAATTACCTTCTTTATACTTTAATTTCCTGTCGTTATTCTCTTTGAATTTATTAGTAAGGTAATGTGTTATAACATTGTTATTTATGCAACAAAACACGTTTGAAACAACGTTAGATAACAAGGTACAAAGGTTGTGCTTATTCAGTCAGTAGATTCAAACAGTTGAATGGTCTACTTACTGAGCAAAAGAAGTATTGTCTTGTTAGTCTTTGAATGGCAATAGTTTTTGTCTATGGCCTTTAAATATAATGTTTTGTATTATCCAACCTTGCGAACCTATTTTTTTTGTTTAATTCGTGATATTTTATACTCTCCAAGTCTCAATAACCTAAAGCATCATTACATAATTTTAGGTTTTACGACTGCGTAAAATGTTGCCAAGTCCTTTTTTAATTTAAATTAACTAGACACTGAATCCTGGTAAATGTATATACCTTATTGTATTTAACCACTCTCAATAAAAAGGTATTATGATTATTGTCTCGTCTTATTTTTATTTATTTCAATGCAGTGCGAAACTTGACGTTAGGAATACATATTTCAGGTTACCGTGCCTCAAAAGGACTTAGTTATAAAAATTATGAAACCCGACTGCTAATTTTTATTTTTACGTTTTTGATCAACATCGCATTGTAATTTGCATCCATTTATAAAACAATTTATTTTTACACCACAATCGACAGGTTTAGATGACAAAACTTGTGCCCTAGATTCCCTCTTAATAATATATATCCTGACCGTATTCGGCCACAGCGACTTGGCATTTTTATTTAATTCGAGCTTCGGATATGTGCTCTCAGGTGACTGATATAGCCGATTTTTGCTTGGAACGTACGACCACATTCGTTGCAAGTCAGCACCACTCCGACATAATTATAAGCGTAGGCTGCAGGTGGTCGAGCCTTGAGCTCATCTCGCTTAGTGTCTAGCTCTCCTCTGCGTCTTAACTCGTATTCAGCTACGTTTGCGTTCACGGAACGCCTCCAAAGTGACCGATCCATTGCCTCTGTCTCCCACTGCGATTGGTCTATATCGCATCTTTTCATGTGGCGTTTGAGCACATCTCTATATCGTAGGAATTGACCGCCTCGCTTCCGTTTGCCTTCCTGCAGTTCCGAGTAGAAGATCTGCTTTGCAACTCTGTCGTTGGACATCCTAGATACATGGACACACCACCGCAGTTGTCTTCGCATTAGATAAGCCTCTACTCCGCTGACATTGGCTCGTCGTAGCACTTCCGTGTTTCTAACACGATCCGACCAGTGGATGTTCATAATGGCGCGTAGGCATTTAAGATGGAATCTGTCTAACATACGGATATGCTTGCGGTAGGGAACCCATGTCTCAGAGGCGTATAAGAGATTGGGCAGAACCATATATACAGACACTTTCGTCGCTAGCTTTATGTCATGTGTACGGAACACCTTGTGACGAAGCCTGCCAAAAGCTGCAGCAGCTGCTCCAACCCTACAATTTACCTCGTCATCGAGGAGGCACTTCGAAGTTATGGTGCTGCCCAGATACTTAAATTTGTCTACTAGCTTTAGTGAGTCTTCACCGAGTATGATGTCGGCTGGAGCGTCGTTGAGCGACAACACTTCAGTCTTCTTTACATTTATCTTAAGGCCAAACCTTTGGCACGTCTCATTAAGACTCAACATAAGCCTTTGCAGACCCTCTGCGGATTCTGCCACAAAACACAAATCGTCCGCATACATCATCTCAGTGAGAGTGGCGTGAGACACTTTAGTGTAAGCTTTTAGTCTAGCCAGGTTGAAGATTCCGCCACCGTCAGTACGAAAGCGAACATGGATACCCTCAGATAAAGTTTGCAAGGTTTCTCGTACTACAACGGCAAAGTAAAGAACGAACAGAGTTGGGGCAAGCACACAGCCCTGTTTCACTCCACAGCTCACAGTGAAGAAGTCTGAGCTCTCACCCTGAGCATTGACGCAACACCGCATATCATTCAAGAGACGGATCATTCTCACAAACTTTTCTGTGCATCCAAGTTTTATAAGTACAACCCAGAGAGCTTCCCAAAACACACTGTTTTAAAAAAAAAAATCAAGCTTCTTATGTTATTGCCGTACAAAAATACAGATTTATGTAGTTTTTTCTCATACATTTTCAAAGAACTCAAAACCTATAGGGTTAGGTTAAGTTTATTATAGGAGCATTAACCGTGACAATCGACAAAATTTTTACTTAACCTCGAGATGTTTTAATTTTTTTATACCTCCAATCCAAGTACCTACACTTGGATTTTTAAGACTGATTTAACTACTATACTTTAACTGTTGAAATGCATCCAGCCGTTTGGAAGATACGAGATAATAACGAAATGAAGAAAAGTATATATAGAAACACACATACATGATACGCGCGAAAAACATACCCCTTAGGCATTCGGGTAGAAAGAAAACACAATCCCCGACTTTAATCGAATATTTTTCTTTCATTACAAACTTGGCAGACCACAATACAAGTACAATGTAGCTTGCCAATTATCTTTAGAAATAAAATCCTAAGGTTTTAGATACAACTTAGTTAAATAAATAACACTGCATTTGAAAATCCTATACATAGGTATTATAAAGGTAATTAGGTATTATAAATGTGACAGTTTGTGAAGACGAATTATTAATATACTAGCTGTCCCCCGCGACTTTGTCCGCGTTTTTTAGTTTCAAAAGGTTTTTCATTTTTGCAAAATTTTTCATTTATGCTCCGCTCCTCTTGGTCGCAGCGTAATGTTATATAGTTTATAGCCTTCCTCGATAACTGGGCTATCCAACATTGAAAGAATTTTCAAATCGGACCAGTAGTTCCTGAGATTAGCGCGTTCAAACAAACAAACAAATAAACAAACAAACAAACTCTTCAGCTTTATTTATTAGTATGGATATATAAATTTTCTGTCACGCAAAAACTGGACAAAAGGAAATTTAGCGGACAGATGGCATTAAGACGACGTTGAGAGGTTAATTTATTTAGAGGTGCGGCAACAATTTGTACAATGCTGTCCTTAGGCTTAGGAAACTACGTTAGAAGTAGGTACGTAGTAATTTGAAAGCGAGTGGGTAATTTTTCATTGAATCGACACTATCTATACTAATATGTATTATAAAGAGGAAAGATTTGATTGTTTGTTTGCATTGAATAGGCTCTGAAACTACTGAACCGATTTGAAAAAATTTTTCACTGTTGGGAAGCTACACTATGCCTGGTTGACATCTATACTAATATTATAAAGCTGAAGAGTTTGTTTGTTTGTTTGTTTGTTTGTTTGAACGCGCTAATCTCAGGAACTACTGGTTTGAATTGAATAATTCTTTTTGTGTTGGATAGTCCGTTTATTGAGGAAGGCTATAGGCTATATAACATCACGCTACGACCAATAGGAGCGGAGCATAAATGAAAAATGTTGCAAAAATGAAAAACCGTTGAAACTAAAACACGCGAACAAAGTCGCGGGGGACAGCTAGTAGGCTATATAATTCATTTGTAATTTTGAACTTTTTGTTAAATACCCGTGCGAAACCGCGGCGGGCTGCTAGTACCTACATTATATGGGTCAACAACAGCCTAAATATTTTATCTCTAACGAATTCACATTTATCGAGATTTATATTTAAATAAGCGCTTTAAAATTTATTGAAAATGCGTAAACTGAATGTAATATGTATCTGGAAATGTGAGGAAACATCGATTTTGTCATCGAACAAAAAAATATATATTCAAATTCTGGGCAGTAAAATAAAATATTAACAATAATTGATTGGCTAGCGCATTTGTAAGACCAAGAGGTATATTCTTTTAAAGCGTTATAGCGATCTTCTAGTCTTATTAAAGATTCCAAAACTATTTAGACAAATATAAACTAGACAAATATTTAGCGTCACTTAAATTGTTTTCGAAATATAAGGGCAAACTATAATCATTGTTTTTTATAACAGAATTTAATTTACAACTATAAAATAAGTATATCAAATATTCAAATAAGGCTGGCCCTGGCATTAAAATATAACCAAAGAACACAAAAAATGCTAAAAATAAATGAATGTGGAAAACCTAGTTCTGAAATAATACTTTGATAAAATAATAATAATCATCATCATCTTCAACCATTATCATCCCACTGCTGGGCATAGGTGTCTCCTTTCACGTGCCACTCTGTCCCGTCCTGTGCTAGTCACATCCAGATGCGACCCGAAACTTTAGTTATGTCGTCGACCCATCTTGCTACCGGATGGCCGACGCTTGTTCTGCCTAACCTTACCATTCAGTAAATAATTATAATGAAATACAGTTGCATTTCGATGTCTTTGTAAAATGAATATTGTAAAGCGCGTGTCCAACGAGGTGTTAAATTAGGCCATATCATACATATCACACACATTGGAAATAATGCCCGGCTGCAGTATTGCGGCGAGCTGGAGGGTGGCAGAATGCCGAGTGGAAATTCGTGTTTGAACCCCACCCGTTGCATTATTGATGTGATTCCCGTTGGGCACATTAATAATCAGCTTAGGTAACCAGGAGCACGAGAATAGTTATGAAAAAACCTTTTACAATATTCTTCACACCAAAATGTTATGTTTGTTTTCTCATTTTTTTTTTAATCTTGATCGACAAACAACCCCTGTTTACTTGAAAATAATCCAGATGATTATATTGTTTTTAATTTCTTCGTAAAGGTCGCCTGTTTTTTTCCTGGTTTGCGAAAATTGGTAGGCGGCCTCTCGGTTTTTTTTTATTGGAGAAATAAGGCTTTTGTAGAGCAGTATTCCTTCTGCGTTTATTTTATACAGTAAAGAATAATTTAGCATACAATCAAAACAATAATGACGGCAATTTAATTGCATACATATACAATACGAGATTGGCCAGACTAATTAGTTTGATGAAAATTACCGCGTATTGCTGCCCCAAAGAGCAATTTTAACAGGTTACCGATATGAAAATTCATATCTACAATAAAGGGATAAATCATCGTAACTGGCACGTAATAAATTAATGAAATAAAACAACGTAATGAAAGTCGCCCCCGCAGTGTTTGGTATGTGAACCACGAATAAAAATAACTTTTAAATATAAATAGCACCCATTCACAAAAATAGCAAAAGGACGTTTGCGTGAAGCGCGATTAAGTCTGTTCGTACACGAGCCGACTTTAGCCCGATACATGACAACGCGTGCCTATGTACGGACCTCTACGGTTTGTATGGCGGCAGTTGCTTGGATACTAGTTGTCGGGTGTCGGAGACTTGCCTCGCCTCGTATGTAAACGGGCTAAAATGTGTGTGTAGCTTAAATTTTAATAATATTACATATATTTATAAACTGTAGATTTTGATTCAATGGTTGATTATGATGTACTAATAAAACTATGATTATAAACTTTCAAAATGCATACCGCAGCTACCATAAAATTTCAAATTACTCAAAAATGCATTACCATACTTAGGGGTTATGTATGTCCAAATGACCTACTCTACATCCCCTTACCGGATTGCCGGGATGTAACCAGTAAGCCTGAATTATATCAGTATCTTCTGCATGCTGCATGTATGGCGGAGCATCACTTAAGAGCGGCTTGACCAATTTGGCTGTTTTTTTTTTGTTATTTAAAGGAAATTTTGCGCGAAATCCGCGGATAATGTCCAAAATAGACAGGACTGTTAGGAGAGCCAGTTAAATATATAATTCGAGAAAAGAGAGAAGAAATAACAACTACAGAAAATATCTATCCCGGAAGAAACTTTTGAGGTAACAAAATTATTTATCAAGTTTGCCTATTCCCAAACTATGTTAGGAAAACCTAAACTGACGTAAACTTTAAGATCGGTTTGTCCGTGCGGCTGTTTGTTAGCCGGTAGTCCTTTATAAACAAAAATATTTTAACATTTTAATACTTTACTTTTTTACATTCTATTATTTTTTCAATATTTTATTAATTCATTTGTAATATAATTATGATTATAATATAATCGTATAAAATTCAAGTAATTTATTTGTTTTGAATTGAATTCTTTGTTATCAAAAACCAGCGGTTGTTACTACTCACTAGTTAGTTAGTTATTTATTAGTAGTTAGAGTATTTTAATATTCACTTTGAATCTAAAACCGAGTGGCTTGAAAACATAAACGGGCGAAGTAAAATAGCAACAGCTGTGCTGATCGTATTAGTGACCCTACTGCGAAAAAAAAAAACCCAGTAAGCTTTTGTTTCCTGTTTCAGGGATCTAGTTAAATTGAATTACTAATAAAATTATAAACTACTAAGGTGTTCATACTCTTATAAACAATTCATATTTAGGTACTTACAAATACAGTTTCCTTCTGATTGGAATTAAAATAATTGTTAACTATTTATAAAACCTTTTGTTTTAATACTTAATCAACGGTACTTTAACTGTCGTAATCCATCCAGACTTTTGGATGATACGAGGTAATTAAGAAATTGGTCAACGTAGAAACACAAGACAAGCGCGAAAAACATTACCCTTTCGTGGCAGACGGGTAAAAAAAAAAATTAAATAATTGTTGGTTCCTAACAAAAACCGCATTATTTTTAATGGCTTCTAAACAAATTAACTAAACACTGCTTAATGAATTCCAAATATTTTATCCAATCAAAACAACAATCCAACGGCACGCTGATTAAGGATTATGAAGCCATAAGGGTTCTTCTAGTTGGTTCCACGAATAAAAAGTACTATATATACTTATGGAGATTTACATTCCGGGGTGAATACCCTTGGTTCCCCTTCGACCTCGATTCGAGGGTGGGTCGTAGAACGATAACACAGCGGCCGCTGTCACTACACTGCGCCCAACGAATATATTTTCACACCTACATTTATTAAGATTTTACATTGCCTACAACAAGTAAAGCTACAATTATATCCATACATATAATAAAATAGTAATCGACAATACTCTTTTGCAGGTTTTTAGATTGTCGTCGTATTTTAGAATAATTTCGAAAAACTCTACAGTGCACGTAGCTATATTTAAACACTTTATGGTTGTATACAGGTGATAAGCAATGAAGATCTAAATTAGCAAAAACTCAAATTCATCTGGAAAGCTAAATAGATATTTTTGACGTGAACAAAAGAAATCATGGCGAAATTATTATCTTATTTTGATTAAAGTATGATTTACTTTTAAGGATATTTAATCATAGTTTAATCAAAATAAGCTTTTTTTTTAAAAAAAAAATATTTCTAGTAATTGTTTAAAACACGTGAGCAGTAGATAGTAATGGTAAAAATAACCTTTCCAGTATAAGGACCTGATTTAAAAATGATATTAGTAGCACTCATAAAAATTTTACATTCAAAAGTTAGGAACTTACTTTTTGTTTTACTCGATAAAACCGTATTTAATGAGAGGCAAAAAAGCCGGTGCATTCCGCTCGTTTTTCATAATTGATGTGGTCAATTACACTGAATTTATTAAATTGACGGCTCGATGGGCGCTTTGGCCGCGCCTGAATTTTCACACGTTGAATAAGGCTGGTTTATTTTTATGCTCAATTGCTAAACTGGATTTTTTTAGCTTTGTTTTTGATACGATATTTATACTGACACTACTAGTTATCCTTCCTTTTTTTAAAAAGAGTCCCTGTCGGAGTTATTGTTTACAAAAACACGTCAATGCTTGAACTTGATACATCGTTATTTTGTAAATATAACTTCCATTATATACTAACGTATAGAGCAAACAATGACTAATGGCGGTGTTATTAACGCGCTAGATCATCTTGTGCATACAACTAAGCTGTACTGTCGAGTTTAAGTTCAAGGGTAACGTGTAGAGGGCTGCATGGTATAAATCCGACCTCCAGTGAGCGAGCGTAAATGTAAAGTATATTATTAGATTTTCCAATCCGTCCACAAGTGTGAAACTTACGTTACAATCACAAATGTTAGCATAGATAGATGTTGAGTATTTTAATGTATTCGAAAAATGTATGATAGCGACGAATTTTCGACGAATAGAAAATCTTAGAAGTCGGACAATGCAGCTTGACAATAATAATAATACGCTAAACTGCCGCATGCCGTGTGCGCGTACCATAAACGCGCAGTCACACAGATCAATATTTCAGTACGCTTTCCTTATAGCTATTTAACATTCAAAATGGCCAACAAAATTAGAGATAGGTTGATAGACAGCTATAACATACAAATCGCACTTTCATTCATAGAAATATTCCCAATTCAGGCATTGGCGTTATTTCTCTGTATAGAGCAATGTAGCTTTAGCCTACGTCTACCTAAATAGAATAATTTATGCATGAAGATACAGCATCGACGCGGACTCAGAAAATGTACTAGAATGCATAAATAAGTCCAGTTAAGACCATTGCAGCCCAATAAAAAAGGAACGACCCAAATCCAAATAAAAATTTGGAAACATAAATGTTGGAAATAACTCTCTAAATACGAGTGTGACAAATAAGTTTCCAAATGCTAAAACTAGCGCAAACCAAATATTCGTTTATAATTCACATTTCATAATACCATTAAATATTTGTGTTTGCATTTTAAATGTTTAGGTAACTCAGGAACTTTGTAGTTATAGATTTAAATGAGTTTGTTGCAGGAAGCTGATTTTTTGATACAGACCTATGTTGTTAGGACATTGAGTAGTATTTTACCAATTTTGTTAAGTCTTAGTTTTTTGTTTGCCAAATGACCTTTTTTGCCTACCAACCTAAATCCTACATAGTCCTTGACTTTTGAAAACTTGCTTTCAATGTTTGGCTCATAACTTGTCAAAGGGTTGGTTTAAAAAAAGTTACTCAAAACTTTTTATAAGAAGACTAGCAGCCCGCCCCGTTTCGCACGAGTACTTAACACGACATTCAATATTAAAAAAATATAATACAGCCTATGTCACCCGAGGACAGTGTAGCTTCCCAACAGTGAAAGAATTTTTCAAATCGGTTTAGTAGTTTCAATTTAATTAAAAAAAAACAAACAAACAATCAAATCTTGGCTCTTTATAGTATTATATAGTATAGATAATATTTACTAGAGTTTAAGAGAACTCAAGTAAACCCTAAATGTGGAAGAAGCGCTAACCGTAGGGTTCTTTTGTAACACAAACATGATCTGAACCACAGTTCCGTAGCCTAATAGTTCATCTAATCAATAGTTGATTTTGATTTTGAAAGTTTAATAACTGTTACGTGATATCCTAGTAGTATGAGAGCAAGTATTCCAGTCAAAATAAGGAAAATAAATATAAATTATATTTGAAAAAAAAAATAACAAATGCACTATTTTACTTATTTTATTTTGATGTCAAATATCTTGAGAACTATTAAGGCTACAGAACTGTAACTGAGCTTACACTGTAGTAAATTTTATCTTCTGTGAAATGATGCTGTAAAACCTACTCTTTCATAAGTTATACGCTGAAATTGTTGTTTTTTTTTTCTACCAATAATACTTTCAGCAAAATTGGAATATTTTAATTTTAATCTAACCGAAACAATGCAAATTTAAGTACCTAACAAACTATATTCGTTTCCTATATTAGTTTCACCCAAATACCACGTCTACTAACCTGTTACTCGAAAAAAAATAACAGTACAGAAACTGTTGCATACAGAATAGCGAAAAAAGTGGTTTAAATAGGGAAACCCTAACCCTTACTGGCTTCGGATGGAGGTTGTGCAAACGATGCGGCTTATTTGTAACAATTGTTTCAGCGAGCGTACGGCGTCTGGCGGCGCCGATAACCCGGCAATACCATTGTAATTATCCCACGCCAGATGAATAGGAAATTGCAGTTGGACGCAATAACGTTCCCTACGTATACAGAAATTCACACAATCTCCTAACAGAATTAGAACCCTCGTTGAGTGTGCTTATACGTAAACCAATTAAACTTGCAGGTGCATCGGAAAGTTTCCAAGCAAAAGTTTTCGTAATTGAGTTGCAACTTCAGCACTTTGTGCATACCTATTGCAATTTAACGCGGCTTGTTTACGATTGATATTTTATTTACCACTTTTAACTGAAAGTTAAAGTTAATACGATAAAATCGTGATACTAAATAAATTGTTTTTTAAAAATCAATATTATATTTTATGTGATACTGTCGTTTATCAGGTTTACTCACATGTGTTCTTCGGGCACTTCAGATTGGATTTCGAACTCAAACGGAACACTCATTCATGAGATGTTTACGCGGCGATGTCGCGATTCAAACTGAATGTTCGTTCGAACTCGGAGTATACACGTGGCTACAATCGTTCCCGCGCATAAATTAGGGAAAACTCTGGGAATAGGGAGTCAAAAGAAATATTTCAGAATCAGAAAATAACAAAACTGAATTAATTGTTGTGTTTGGTTCAGACACAATCCTCTCTCACTTCACGGAAACCCTGTGATCGAATATACTGTCACTCATGTTATGCGATATACCTCATTACGGTGTTGCGATATACCTAATTATTGAGTATTGAGTACGGTATGATTGACTTGAATTTGTAATTGAGTAATAAGAAATCGTTACAATCTTTAAATAAATAAGTATCGTTTATCTGTATCAGTTATTTATATGATTAAATGTGAGAAAAACAATATTTCTTAATTTAGTTATTTCTGATTTATTGTAAAGGCACATTCTAGAATCATTGATATATAAGTGGGTATAGAGTACCTTATTAACTTGATATTTTAAAATGCTGTATCTTTTTTTCTGGTGTACAATAAAGAATATATAATATATTATAACATAGAGTAAATGGAAAAATATTTGACAGCATTTAATTCAGTACGGTGAGTATTCGGCAATATAATTGCAGGACTACGGTTCTAAGGGTGGCTATTTTAATTAAGAAGTAAGGCGGGCGGAGACTCTTAAAAATTAGGTATTTGATGAAACTGTCACTGTCGCACGGGGTCGTATCCATGTGCGACAAGGACAGATCCGACTGGATAACATTAGTAAATTTTTTTAATTCGTGGTTTGGCTCTCCCCTTTTTCCTCCTTCAATATTGGCCCAACTTTATAGACTATGCCCCTGTTTTTTTCACAAATAGGTGTCAATTTTGTACACTTCTCCACTGTTGACAGCGATCGAAATAGGCAAAATTTGGGATTAATTGAAGTTTTTTGTTGCTTTTAAAGATAATTTATCAAAAAAAAAAAGAATACAAAGGGTCATACAACTAGTTAATATTTATATTACAGTAGAAAAACATTGTTTTAAGGTTCGAAACCTGCAAGAAAACAGGCGAGATCGTTCGTATGAAGAGAGACCACCAACATTTCCTCTTAACTTTAACACTGCTGCTTTCGAATTACAGATGAACTTTGTCAAACATGTTTTCCTAGCGAGCCGTTGCCCTAGGGAGACCAAATGTTACTCTCGGGCCTCGATTTCGTGACATCACGGTTGACCTGTTTACAGCGCCTTCGTTAATGGTACACAGGATTACTTTGGCTAGTTGCGAGATACAATTTAATATTATTTGTCTCCAAATTATACAAAAATGTATTGTTTTGAGGTGTCCGAAAATGGAGAGATTTGTAACATAATAAAAACAAATATATACCGTAAGGTAAAATAAAAACAGTGGCGCTCAATCATTGTTTTCATCGGCGTAAGTTATTCGTGTTCAACTGTACGTAAAATAGGTAACTATCGGTAGAGGGTGAAGTTTGTTTAGCAAAGTTTTGTAAAGCAGATAGTCAAAACAAGCAAAATCAAAGTAGTATTCTACCCAACAATGGGCTAATCAAGGGCAAATTGGTTACTACAGACGTCTAAATAAATATTAGAGGAAAGGCAAACTATCAACATTTAATTTAACACCAAAGTGTAATTAATACTAAGTGTAAATAAACATTCACAATCAAACATATTGTGCAATGTAAAAAAGAATTCTAATGAATAATTAGAATAAACAAGCCAACACTAAAATGAAATAAATGTCAATGCATTCGATAAATCAAAATACTCGTACATTTTAGAGCCACTTTCGGTGTGTGTCAATTAATGGACACGTAATGGGTTTTCCAAAATGCACACTCGATAGACAGATTGCGTAATGGCTGTCGCGCTTAGTTTTCAGTCATCAGACACATGCGACAGGAAGCATGCTATTAGGTGCATCGAGGCCGGAAAGGACGTCGCATTGCTCTTTGTTAGCGACCTGGCTTTATTCTGACGTTAGAACCATGGTAGTTGGTAGGAGTAATGGAGGCATACGACGATGGAAGTCGCCACTTACGCGAACACTTTGATATGATGCACAGCAGTATCTAATATCCATGTCATTAAGGGTGCACTGCGTCTCTCCGTAGGGGAGGACGTTAGCGCCAATCCTTTGATGATTTAAGACCGCCACGGTTTGCACGTGGCCAGACTCGGCTCAAAGATAACATCAACCACAATCGTGTATTTATACCTAAATATCATTATAAGGACAAACAATACCTATAAACGTACCAACTAGGAATGGGTATATTTAAATTTATATTAAAAAAAAATGTACATTCATATTTTATTGGAATCAGCTACAATTTTGTGTTAAAAATAAAATATTATATACCGTTCTTATCAGTTTATTATTATATGATTAATAAACATCATATTACAGTAAATTATGTTTTTATAAACAACTTTAAAGGTTAAAACGAAAACAAAAACAACATAGAGTCTAATTTCTTAGATGCATTACCGATTTAGTATTCTAAGTTCGCAGAACCATCACCGATTTTCAATATGTTTTTTCATTTGTTATACGATATTTTTGATATTTAGCAGGGTTACTTGTAAGTCGACTGCCAATCGTGGAGAGGTGTTAAGGTTGGTCAAAATGAGCAATGTATGGTATGAAATCCCTATATATATAAAATTCTCGTGTCACGGTGTTCGAACTTGAACTCCTCCGAAACGGCTTGACCGATTTTGATGAAATTTTTTGTGCTTATCCGGTATCTATGAGAATCGACCAACATCTATTTTTCATCCCCCTAAATGTTAAGGGTAGTCCACCCCTAATTTTATTTTTTTATTTTTTAGGCAAAATTTTTTGTTTTTATTTTTTTATGACACAGCATACAAAAATACATACAACCCTAAATTTTCATCCCTCTACGATCAACCCTTATATTTTATTTGTTAATTAAAAACTTTAATTTTTTTTGGTAATTTTTTTTTTTTATTTTTTGATGACTTACAATAAAAAATAGGGTAGGGTAGGGTAGGGTAGGTAGGGTAGGGTAGGTAGGGTAGGGTAGGTAGGGTAGGGTAGGTAGGGTAGGGTAGGTAGGGTAGGGTAGGTAGGGTAGGGTAGGTAGGGTAGGGTAGGTAGGGTAGGGTAGGTAGGGTAGGGTAGGTAGGGTAGGGTAGGTAGGGTAGGGTAGGTAGGGTAGGGTAGGTAGGGTAGGGTAGGTAGGGTAGGGTAGGTAGGGTAGGGTAGGTAGGGTAGGGTAGGTAGGGTAGGGTAGGTAGGGTAGGGTAGGTAGGGTAGGGTAGGTAGGGTAGGGTAGGTAGGGTAGGGTAGGTAGGGTAGGGTAGGTAGGGTAGGGTAGGTAGGGTAGGGTAGGTAGGGTAGGGTAGGTAGGGTAGGGTAGGTAGGGTAGGGTAGGTAGGGTAGGGTAGGTAGGGTAGGGTAGGTAGGGTAGGGTAGGTAGGGTAGGGTAGGTAGGGTAGGGTAGGTAGGGTAGGGTAGGTAGGGTAGGGTAGGTAGGGTAGGGTAGGTAGGGTAGGGTAGGTAGGGTAGGGTAGGTAGGGTAGGGTAGGTAGGGTAGGGTAGGTAGGGTAGGGTAGGTAAGGTAGGGTAGGTAGGGTAGGGTAGGTAGGGTAGGGTAGGTAGGGTAGGGTAGGGTAGGGTAGGTAGGGTAGGGTAGGTAGGGTAGGTAGGGTAGGGTAGGTAGGGTAGGGTAGGTAGGGTAGGGTAGGTAGGGTAGGGTAGGTAGGGTAGGGTAGGGTAGGTAGGGTAGGGTAGGTAGGGTAGGGTAGGTAGGGTAGGGTAGGTAGGGTAGGGTAGGTAGGGTAGGGTAGATAGGGTAGGGTAGGGTAGGTAGGGTAGGGTAGGGTAGGTAGGGTAGGGTAGGTAGGGTAGGTTAGGTAGGGTAGGGTAGGTATTTTTAATTTATAGGGCAAAACAACGTTTGCCGGGACAGCTAGTATTTTATTTATAATTTAACCATTTCCGAGATATTTGGGCCACTTTGACGTAGTTTTGGAGATGTATTTCTGTTTAGTTTAAGTCTAGCCCTAATTTGTTGTTTTTTTTTTTCAAGACTCATGTTTAGTCATAATAATAGTATCAATAAAACTCTAAATTTCTTCGAGCAAATAGGCGATATGAGTTTAAAGAGAATTCTCAGAATAGTTTTTAAAGGTCTCATTAGCGTTTAGAATTTTTCTAAGAATTCTAGACTGTATTTCTTTAAAAACATGGAGTAGGTCTTATAAAAACATTTTCGTCTCATTAGCTTTACGAAGAGGTACTACAATCAGATAAAAAGTTCGTAGAAAAAAATGCAAAAGAAAAATGATAATTTCTTCTGTTGGATTTTTTAAGAACCTAAGTCGATTTTAACGAGGGTTATGAATAAACAGAAAAAATATTAATATAAATGTCAAAACAAGTTAACGAGACATTAGAATAACACATAGGCTATAATTTATAAAGATATTGTGTGAATTATAAAAAATATAATGATAAGTGTCAAGTAAGTAGGAAAAAGTCTGCAAGCAATAGGGATGTTGACTGGGTATGAAAAGTTAAAATCTATTTAGTCCGTCAGTTAGATAATAAAAAAAATATAAGACACCTATTTTTTCTTTTATCAAAACAATAAAAAACTACAAAGATAACAGCGCTTTAAAGTTTCGGAGTGGGGGCTTATGACACCTCGCCTTGGTAAAAATTGTAGCGAGGAGTGATGTCACGCGAAATTTCCGTTGTCTGTATTTTGATCATTTTTGGTTTGCAGGAAAAAAGAAAAAATACGTCTCCAATAAAATTCATTAATCTACCAAGCCGACATTTAAAAAAAAAATTAGGCAACATGCCTATTCTGGCGTGCGCTGCAAAAACCGTAGCTGCAAAATTTGTGTAACTTAGAGTTACACGTATACAATGTACTAGCTTTTGCCCGCAACTTTGTCAGCGTAGCAGTCAAAAGTGGTTTTTGACATACCAATATAAAAGAGTATTGCATTGCACTAAGCTTTTATGTGAGTTCAACGTTTTTTGAATAAAATCGGATTGAGAATTTAAACTTGAGTCAAAATCAAATGTTATTTTAATTAAAAGCACTCAGGAGTATTGATATTAACGTCAATAGGACGACATAATTATGTTTTAAATACCTGCGTTTGTTATGACTTTAAAGAAAGTTTCTAACGCGTTTAAGTCGCAGATAAGACCCGCATTGAAATTCCAATAGTATTGAAAATAAATTCAGGATTTAGGGGCAAAGGTTGATGGTCCAAAAGAGTAACTACCAATTACAGCCCTTGACCAAGGCTATTCATCATAATATAAGAGTAGTAGAGTATAGAATATCATCATAATTTAACAGAAAAAAAAAGATTCTCAATTCGTCGGAATAATTTTCTTTTATGTACTTTCCCCGATTACTCTTAACTTAAGGCGTCTGGAGCGATTTGGAAAATTATTTTTGTATTATACTTTACCTTTACTTCCCACGTGATCTCACGGCCATCAGATGAGGATCCTAGGGAAATGTAGTGCTACCCTAAATTTTATTTGATATGATTATCACCTACTTTCGATTCGATTTTTTTTAGTTGATTGTTATATTGAACAGACTTTCAAAACTAAAGGTTTTGGTGGCCAGAGCACGGGTGACTACGGTCTTTTATATAAATTGATCTTGTTCAAGCAAGAGGAGACAGAACTTACAATATCGAACGTACTATGGTCACTTACTGTAGTGCAGGAACAGGGTAAATTTAATGCATAATATTATTATGACTACTTAGTCTAGTAGACCGGTTTGCTGACAGCGCAGCGCGAGTGCAGAACCACTTAAAGTATTACGTCTTAAGTTGTCTGCACGACTTGAAGTTTGCCCACCCTTTAAGCAGTTTGGCAACACAATATTTCAATACATAATATTTTATTTATATGCTAGCTGACTCAACAGACGCTGTCCTCCTCTCTTAGCTATGAATATTTAATTCGAACTACAAATCTATACTAATATATAAAGCTGAAGAGTTTGTTTGTTTGTTTGTTTGTTTGTTTGTTTGAACGCGCTAATCTCAGGAACTACTGGTTCGAATTGTAAAATTCTTTTTGTATTGGATAGTCCGTTTATTGAGGAAGGCTATAGGCTATATAACATCACGCTACGACCAATAGGAGCGGAGCATAAATGAAAAATGTTGCAAAATTGAAAAACCGTTGAAACTTAAACACGCGAACAAAGTCGCGGGGGACAGCTAGTGTTCTAATATTTTTTTTAACTTTACAATTTTCATTTTAGTATTAAAAAATAATAAAACAGCTGTCTGTTAAATTCCCATTCCCTATCATATTAGTATGTCAAACGCGCGAAATTAAAATAGTCGTTAGGATTTCTGAAATTTTTATTTTTTTGTTTCCGTCAGAACCTTCTACGAAGTATTAGGGAACTGAATTAAAATATGAATGAAATCGGTAAAGTTCGACTGCTAGAGAATGCCTTCTGGCATTAAATTTACCTATGCTACACTTTGCATGAAGTATTAAATAAATAATTAAAATAAAGTCGTGGCATGACCATGGGAAATAGGGATTGATTTATATATAGATCTAGGAAAAATGAGATGCTGTTTGCGTCAAAATATTTTATAAAATTGTAAACATTTATTTTAAAGGTAGAAAGTTATAAATACAATACCTAAGTTTGTAAAAATTCCCTTGTTGCCATTAACACGTAGGTAAGTTGTTTACCTGAAATTTTCTAACAATGCTTTCTTTATTTTAACCTCATTATAATATTTTACTTGTGACGCATGATGCAAGGTCAAACATTGCATTATTTCGTGATTCTGGGTCGACTGGAAGAACCCGCAAGTAAACAACTTACCTACGTGTTAGTGGCAACGACGAGAACTTTACACTCCTTGTTGTTGTACGTTGTTGTTTTCTAATAATGCTTTCTTTATTTTTATTAAGCTCATAATGCTTTGTCTTCTCTTGTTATATTACCACAATTCTTTTGTCTCATGTAACTAAAGGAAGCAGGCTCAACATATAATTTGTTTTACAAAATTATGTAAATTTCATTTTTCTTAATAGGAAAACAACCAAATTGTTTCGTCGGAAAACGCGACAACGAACTACAAACGTGCAATTGCATAATCTACATAAACACTTAGTGCCTAGCACACTTTTCATTACAAGAAACTAAACGTAACCTTACAATTACATATCAGATGAAATAATAGATATAATAGATACAAAATAAGGCGCTTTAAAAGGCGAGTACGAAAATACAATTAATTAAAAATAAACAATAACATTATGATGACGTCAGTCATAATGTGAAAAAAAAAATAACAGTAAGCAAGTTGTGTTCGTTAATAGTCATTCCGGTCGAAGAAACCGTTTACACTTTAAATCTAAGAAGTTTCCCAAATAAATGACAATTAACGAATACGACTTGTTTTCATACTTTATAGTTATTTTCTTGGCAATTGCGTTTATTCACCATCGTCATCATATCAGTTTATCGCCGTCTTCTGTTAAGCGTCATCTTTATACCTAATGGTACGTAGTAGGTAGAATCCCCAATTAGGTATTGTGTAAAATAAGCTGACGTTTGCTGATGTAAATCAAGATCTAACAAAACTATATCGGGGTAGGCTTCCAGTCTTACTGGCTTCAGTCTCTATAATTAACTGTTAAGCGGAATTTAAGCTAAAATTGGAACAGCAAAGACCTCATTGAGAAAATGTTACGAACAAACAATTAATAAATTTAAATAGATTTCAATCAAGAAACTTTAAATTACGTACACGGAGTTTACTTCTGAACGAGTTCTACAGCAGTGAACTCAATTAAAACCCAACTCAACATTGTCACAGAGCTGCAGTGGTTTATTTTATTTATACACAATGTCAGTCTGCGACATGCCACATTGTAAGCTCCGACCTAATTGATTTGTAAAGATTCTTACAATATTCATATTATATTTAGATTTTTGTACTTTCATGTGGGCTGATTAGACTAGACGCTTACCTGACTGCTATGCAGCTCCTGGCTTTTAACTATTTAATACGTAACTCATGTACAAATTACCTGTGAGTTTGAAAAGCTCTCTCGTACATACAACTATATATATATATATGTGTATTTTTATGTACAAAACAACAGAATTAATATTTTCATTTTTTTTCCATTTACTTAACACGTAAGACCTAGCATTATACCTGAATGAGTTTCGTGGTTCTGGGTTGACGAGAAATACTCTATAGGTTTTGAGTTTCTCAGAAGTGTGTGGGAAAAACAAAATTAGTGTCTGTAATTTTTTATTGTTTATTTATTTTTTTGATTCATTTGTCCGTAGACTTGTGTAATTGATTTTAATTTTAACATGATGCCACCACATAGTGTTGAGAATAAAAATTTTAACAGACAGACAGACATATAACAAAGTCATCCTATAAAGGTTCCCCTTTTCCTTTTGAGGTAAGGAACCTTAAACATGAGCGAAAGCTCGCGAATTTGCGAGCACTTTCCATAATTATTTGTTTTTTATCTCTGTTATAGCAAACTCATCCTTAACTCTACGAAGTAATGCTCATATTTCTTCTGAGATAAAAAAGACAGCCAACACGTTCGCCAATATGCTTCGAAGCGCTTCGACTCTGCTGTAGTATGAATTTACCTTTTGGATTTAAGCCAATTACTTAATTGGCTTTTTATTAAAATATTTATTTATTAAACCATTTTTAATTCAAATTCCATTCAAACCATTTAAAAAACCCTCTATTTTATTACATTGGTCGATAGGTTATTATAAAATAGTAAATAGTTTCGACGACCTCCGTGGTCGAGTGGCGTACACACCGGTTTTCAAGGTGTCGTCAGCTCTGAGGTCCCGGGTTCGATCCCCGGCCGGGTCAATGTAGAAATACCACTTTTCTACATTGTCTCGGATCTGGGTGTTTGTGGTACCTTCGTTGCCTCTGAATTCCATAACATAAGTGCTTTAGCTACTAACTTTGGGTTCAGAGCAATGTATGTGATGTTGTCCACATTTATAGGTCCGATTTAAAAAAAAACGACTGGAAAATAAGAAGAATTCTATTACACTAGATAGCTTTAGCTGCTGTTTAGGTAAACAGGACCCATATTATAACCTATAGTAGAAAATAAATTCTATTAAAATCATCCTTTATTTATAGCAATATTATGAAGCTTACCACCACGTACATGTATTATAAATTTATAACCGTACTTAATGCGTCAAATCATTTTATTTTATCTTTTCGTGTTATAAATATACCTGCATTGCGTATATTGGAAACTCAAAACGGTTACATTCCATTGGGTAGTTTCGGACCACCTTAATGGTACTATTAATGTCAGTGTCGATGGCGCTTAGTTAATGTTTGTGTTGAGCAATGTTGATGCTGCGTTCAAGTCGTTCCGTGAATATTTAATTCACTGACCCCTGAACACTGAAACGCAACTTAACTTTAACACGTTCTTAAATATGTATCTGTCGCTACTTTACACCTTACAGTGAAAGAGACAGCATGAGAGTTCACGGCGATTTAAAACTGATTGACGTTTTATTATTAGACCATTAGTCTATAATAACTATAGACAGTGTTGTGACAGTTTCCAAAGTTTTTAGAATATTTAAAAAAACGTGATAAAACATTGACAAAATCCTGTTGGTAGTCAAAACCCTTGAGGGTATGTTTGGTTTGATGCAAGTTGTTACGAAGTTGTCCGATCCCTATACAAAAAATGGCATTTCCTTTCAATTGTTTTTTTAGAACATCTATTCAAGAACGTTTGGGTTTTCGACACAGATCTAAAGATACGAGGTAACATAGAAAATTACAGACAATAAAAATAGAAACATACATACAAGATAAGCGCGAAAAATATAACCCTTCTTTGGCAGTCGAATAATTATTTTACCTAAAACAGTAGATTATTATAAAATACATGTAAGACAATGCAATAATATCAAAATAAAAGTATCAAACGTATTGGACCAAGGCGACTTGCATCAAGGCATCAATTTTGCCTACGTAAAAATTGATGCCTTGATCTTTACCTATGTGTATGATTTTTACCTAATGTAAAGATTCGAGTAAATCGCCTAAATCTATATTTATAATAAGGAAAACGATACGTAATTTATTAAATTAACCCGTTTAAACGAACGCAAGGTACAAAATGTACCAATAGGCCGACAGGTGTTCTATGCAAAATGCTGAATAAAGTAGCATATAATATAATAATAATATATAAATTTATTAGCTAAGGGTTTAATGTTGGCCTGTATGTATGAATGCATATCCGTTTCTATGTCCACTCGTAACTACTCAACGACTCAACTGATTTAGATAAATGACGCGTCTTTAGATTTGTCTTAATAGCACGAGTGTCACTGGGTACATACAATTCAATACATTAAAATTCAAAATGGCTGATGTCATCAAGCTTTCACGTGAATTTTAAAATTAAATTTTATTTTCAACTCCCTCGAGTGATGTATGAAAATCAAGCGCTTAAAAAGGCCAGTATGAAAATTTGAACAAACGAAAACAATAATACTATGACGACGTAAGGCGATGGTGATGTGAAAAGAATATAATAAAAAGATTGTAGTAAGCAAATTGTATGCGTTAATTGACATTCCGGTCAGTTGAGTTTATTCATCATCATCATCATCATCAGTTGCACAAAATGTACTTTCTTTATACCTAATGGTACGTAGTAGATACTCACCATAAATGTAGATAATCCCCAATTATTGTGTAATATAATCTGACGTTTGCTGATGAAAATCAAGATCTAACAAAACTTTGTCGGGTCGGCTTCCAGTCTTACCGGATTCAATCCCTATATTTAACTGTTAAACAGAATTTAAGCTGAAATTGGAACAGCAAGCCAATACAGACCTACAGACATCGGTCTCGATCCGGTTTCCGACTGAAATTTGAGGCTTTTGCTATCCATCAATATAAGCTTACTGGTGTACTAACCTACTAACGAATGTGGTTGGAATGACGCAAATTATGTTGTAAGCATTTTTCCATAATTTAGGGTCAGCTCTCCTTACGAGAAGTAATTTTCAACGACTTCAATTCAAACGTCTATACCTAATCGTTAAGTATAACAAAAGTCTTTGAGAACCGTCATTAGTCAGGTAATACACAAGAAGTATGATTAAAAAGTTAAAAGGAGTTATACTATATACTACTACTACTATATCTTTAATAACTTTTCTGGTTGATTTTTTACACCTTGTGTCCTAAAAACCCAAATATCTTAGGGAACCCTATTTTTTTCCAAAATAAAATATAGCCTATGTTACTCGTGGATAATGTAGCTTTCGAATGGTGAAAGAATTTTTTAAATCGGTCCAGTATTTTTTGAGCCTATTCATTACATACAAACAAAGTTTTCCTCTTTATAATATTAGTGTAGATGTAGAAAACAAATCTCTATTCCTCTTGGTCATCGCATCACGCGTGAACAATGGAACAAATTCGCATATTCTTTTTTGTTGTGTAAATATTTGTAACAAGAAAGTTGAATTAAACAAAAAAAAATGTTTTGAAAATTTCACATCACCCATGCGAAGCCGGGGTGGGCAGCTATTTTGTTTATAAATTAATTAATCAATCTTAAATTATGAACATCGGTAAAAATGGCCTTTTGAAGTTACTACAAAAACCTTCACGTCGTAATAATATTTCAAGTCACACAATCTACTTGCCTTACTTAAGTTCGAGGTTAGGATTTTCAATTATCACTGATTTGACTTTCTTTATTCCGTCTTAAATTTTGACTTATCAGCATTTTAAAATGAATCATAATGAAAATGACATTGGATGTTTGTGATTCTATACCTCTTGGATGGTATTATTATGAGTAATTGAGTATATTAAAATTTTACATGACGCAGTCTTTACTGAAGTGCCCCGCGACTTAAACTTTGGGCAGTGTTTTTTTTATCCTCATTTCTCCACATCGGATACACATTTGTTTTTTTTTTAATCAAGGAAATTGAACGACGACCAAGCAGTTTATTGAAATACAATTTTTATTCACCCCCGAGTATAATTTTCAATTGCAGATAGAAATAAATACGACAGTTTGACAGCTTCTGAATGAGAAATGTGTCCAATCATCTCATTTATTCCTTGGATTAACGTTTTATGACGGTTAAGAAGTCAGCCCTTTTTATATAACCTTTTCCGGTGTTCCTAAAAGTACTACTGGGTAAAGGTCACCCCGAATTTGTTTCAAGTCAATCCTCAGAAAAAAATCTTTGTTTTTTTTTAGATACTTTAATATTACTTTAATTATCTTTAATATGGCATTAAACCTATAATAATATTATCTTGTTTTTAAGCTCGAGCCTCCATTCGGCATTGTGTAATCCTGTAGTTTAATTCTCGTAATTTTTTGCAATGTGTATGAAAATACAGAACTTTTTAATTAATCGTCAAGTTTAATAGTGAAAAACAGGCATTTAAAAGCTTAACGCCAACGTTAGCAAATATTTAAATATACAATCATTTTCAGCTTGACATACCTATTTCATTAACAATTTCAAGTGGTATTTACTGAAGTATTTGCCTGAGGTCGAGAGACGTGGCGCGAGCGAGAATTGCCAAGCGTTAAATCAAATAGGAAATTGTCAGTTGCAACCGACGGAAGGGTACTTAGTGCGTGGCCTGAATTCTCATTACTCTCCCCCTTAATAATTGCAAGTGCAATTCGATTTACGCGGCATGTGGTTCAGGCAATTGGCAGGTCTATTGATGCATAGAAATAGTGTTTGGAGACATAAAGTACTAGATGTGCCCCGTGGTTTTATGCGCGAAATTTCTGTTTAGGATTAATTCAGGATAATACGTTAATCCTGTTTATAATTTTTCCGGCTGACAAATTCGTTTTTCATTAGTTTTGGTGTTTTTATTACTTATTCATGAACTTAAGCTTGAAATAGCAACAGACATCCATCCATAGATCATTTTTCGTCTTCCAGTCTAACCGGATTCAGCTGAATACCGCATTTTACATGGAGTGACTGCGACCTCCACAACCCATTTTACTGGGTAATACAGTATCCCACAGAAAGATCAACGTATAACAGTCGGGACCAGCGGGTTGTCGTGATTTCCGAGGCCGGAGGATTCTCAGTATTAACAAATGGTCACCCATCCACGGCACAACCGCGGCGAGCGCGGCTTAACCTGTATTATCGGTCAAACCGCACCTAGTGTAACTTAGTCTTACGAAACGGTATTTAATTGAAATCAATTATTACATTTTTTTCCTATCGGAAGTTAATTACGTGATCATTTTTTTATCTTTTTTTTACATGTGAAATTTATAAAAATAACCTCGAGTAAGGTCTTTGAATAAAGGAGATCATTTAGGTTTCATACAAAGATGGACCCAAAATCGTAAGTGCTAGAAAATATATGTGTGTGTGGGCACAATATGAATATCCTTTGTAGTTAAGTTTTGTTTCAACAGCCGAGCAAAATGGCATAAACAAAGCGAATTGTTTTTAAGTCTTCCGTAATGCCTGTAAAAAGTTGAGAGTAAGAACAAATGAAGATATTCCGTGTTAGTTGCTCTTTTAGAAAATTAATACAGAATCTTCTAGATAAGTACCTATTCTACCTAAAGAACGTAATTTTTTACGGAAAAATGGCCGAAACCGTTCTTAAAAGAAACTTGGTAAGAAGATCTAGATGCTTAGAACTTTGGGAACGCTTCTTCAACATCTTAAACTTGGCTTTGTTAAGATAACCAATTTTTTCGCGGCCTTTTGTTTTAAGAATAAGATTAGGGTAAACAGGTTTTACGCAAATAGGGACGCTGACTGGGTATGAAAAGTGAAAATCTATTTAGTCAGTAAATTAGATAATAAAGATATATTAGACATGTATTTTTACTTTTTCAGAATAACCAAAAACTAAGGTGATAAAGCGAATCAAAGTTTAGGAGTGAGGCTAATATCGTAATGCGAAACTTCAAAACAACGTATCGTCAAATTTTTTGGTTATGTTAAAAATATATGTCTGATAAGGGTATTTAAAAAAAAGAGGTTAAAGAAAAAAGGTAAAAAATAAAAGGTGTTTGTAAAATTTAATGAAGCTTTATAGAACATATCAAAAGTACATCTCATTTTTAAAAAAACAAGCAGTTAGTTAAAGATGATTTTAAAAATAATCGACGTAAAAGGTGACTGGAAACCGAAAAATAACTAATTCTCAGTCGACGCCTAACTAATACTGCATTTTCTAACGTATTTTATTAACGTTAAGGTTCATTTACTCAAATAACAGATTTCCTACTTCGTGCGACATAAAATACTCCTTATAACTCAACCACCTGTGGCATAATAGTTAAACTTTTGCGAGCATAACGTAACACTTTGATTGCAAACGACTATCAACAGATGGCGCTCTCAAGGAAAAAGTGAAATAAGCAACGGCATTTCGCAAAAACAATTAATAAATCAGTTTTGGAATACATAAAATAAAAACTTTACCTATATTTAGGTATTTAAATTTAAAAAAATGCTAAAAAAAGATGTTCTCTTTCATTTGAAGTCGTTTATTACTCGATGGATTCCGTTTGTTGGCGATAGGATGATAGCAAGGCAATAATTATTTATTTATCGGACCCTTACCAGGAACGTTGCCATTTTAGACTTGTTTTTCCAGCAACTAAGTGTAAACTTAGTGAAACGCATTAGCACTCAAAAACAAATTCATATTCTTATAGCATAAACACCGGTCAAGTGCAAGTCGGTACGCATATCCAGTTCTATACCATTGTAAGAAAATCAAGCCGGTTAACATTGAGCAAAATTGCTTAAAAAAAAGTATTTATAAACAAAATAGCTTAAATAAAATTAGTAAGTTATTTTTTAAATAATTCAAGACTTTTTTTTGCGATTGTAGCAATACGAACTCTGTGAGCATTTCAAGCGTCTCCTGCCTTTATCGATCGACCAAAAAGGCGCCAGAAAAACACATTTCTTGTAAGGAGGCTTACTTAAAAGACATGTATTTTTCAGGTGCCTTTTTTGTTCGATTATGCTACAATTATTATTTATTAGATTATTAACTTTCCTACTTTTCAAATTTGTGCCATGTTATTTTATTTTGATATAGTAAATACAGTAGTGTCTCTTGTGTGACCTGCATTTTATTATTTGTATCTAAAACTATGCGTATGAAGGTTTCTTAAGCGAATACGTAGGTATACACAAACTTGCACACCATTAAAAACCTAGATTACTAAACCTAGACTTAGATTTAACCTTTGGGTAACACACTGCATAGATTATTATTATTTACTTGCTACACCATGCGTTACGGCTTTTTTTTCACATAAATCAATGACATAAAAACATTTCGTTTGAGTTTGGAACTTCTTCGGTTCATTCAGCACACCCCACCAAAGTTGCATAACAATCTAATTAGTGGTTTAGGCATACAAACGTACAACAAACTATATTACAAAAAGGGATGGTTCCCTTTTTTATAATATAGTTTGTTATAGCGACAACAAAAAGAAAGAATGTGTTAAAATCATATGTGATACAGTCTGCTAACAGAAAGTCAAACAGACGGACGGAAGGACAGCGGAGGCATAGTAATAGGGTCCCACTGGCACCCTTTGTGTACAGAATTGTAAAAAACAGAACTTTTGTTTAATTTCGAAATGCATTTGATCTATCTGTCATGCATTTGCATTTGACTGCAATAATAACCTTTACTTAAGTTTATTATTAATGCAGGTGCAAAATATCATGTTGCACGCAAGTTCACACAAAACAAGCTTTTGACATTTGCGAAAAATCAGACATGAGAAGTTATACCGTCCATTCGACACTATAATTGATTGCCTAAAATCCTAAATCGAATGCAACGAAAAATTCAGTTTCGTTATTTTCATTCCGGCGAAGCGACAGGTGCTTCAAAGCCGCAATTTTCCTAAAACCCAAAAGGTAAAACAGGCCGAACAACGAAAAATAATTTTAGCTTCGGACGGCCTTTTGTAAAATGTCATGAACAGCCGCAGGAAATATTCGAGCACCCCCGATCAAATGGCGAACGGAAAAATAAATTTTATTATGTCCTATTCGTCGAACAACACTGCAACGCTTGGACGTCAACATGCGAAATTGATAGATTTTAAAGAAAAATTTACGGACATGTTAGAATAGTATTGTTCGTAGCACACTAATTGTGCAAGGTACAGCGTTGTTGTGTATTGCAATATTACAACAAGATTTTTATATAATAACCAAAAAAAAATTGGGTCCTGTATGAGCGCTGCCTATAAGTTTTAATCGAATATAGCAATAAAAGAGCATTTTAACGGTCCATCTATGCCATTTTTAAGATCTAGCGAAAAAACGCCATAAAAGCTCATTTCTAGTAGTCAGCTCCATTATTTTTACACACACACTCTGTGAATACTTTAACTACTTATTACGGTTCATGAGATACAGACCGCTGACAGTGAGACGGACAGCGCAGGCTTTCATACTAAAACAACGAAGATAACTTCTAGCATAACAAAGCCTTCCAATGAGATTTCCATATCAAAACTTTAAAACATTCTAACTATATTAAAACTTTCATACAGTTAGCAAAGCTAAAATGCATAAACGTTGGAACATCCACTGAACTTGATACACGTTCGTCGTTGCTTTTGTTATAGAATTTATGACATCTTAACAAAAGAGGTCAGCCAGCACAAATTTACATTGTACTGTAGCGGGTCGACGGGACAATAAAATATTCAAACACTGAACTACTCCGCTGCACCTTTTTTTAAAGTTCTGCAACTATCATTTGCTTTTTTACCTACCTACCTAAAGAAAATCCAAATATAAAATGACTAAAACAGGTCATTCTTTTTAATTAATGAGGCATTTTAAGGGTTTCGTACACAAAGGTTAAAACGGGACTCTATTACTAATATTATATACTCCGCTGTCCATCCGTCCGTCTGTCCGTCTGTCACAATTGCCTCTTGAACTGTGATAGTTAGACATTTGAAATTTCACGGATGATGTATTTCTATTGCCGCTATTACAACAAATACTTAAAAACAGAATAATTTAAATATTTAGGAGATACAATACAACAAAAGTGATTTTTTTTTACTCGTTTTTGCTCGATATTGATGACGACAACCGGTAGATGGTTGAAATATTCACCGAATATTGATTACATATTCACTTGAAAAATAAATAATTAAATTAAAATAAAACACATATTGAAGGGGCCCCCCTTCAATATGTGTTACTATACAATAAACGTGATTTTTTTGCCGTTTTTATAGATAATGGAACCGTTTGTGCGCGAGTCCGTCTCGCACTAGGCCGTTTTTTTTTTATATTTCTGCTATAATATACAATAGTCAGACTTTATTTACAGTTGATGTTTTAAGGCTTAATTACATGATTTATTGCATTTGCTTATCTGTTGGAAAACGCTCACTGCGAATTCTAAGAATAATCTTCGTAAGTTTTTATTTGCTATGAGACAGAGAGCATTTGCCGCACTCACTTGTACTTCTGGGTCGAAACCAGAAAATAATGAGGCCTTTTCCGCTGATGCGCTAAGTGAGCCTTGTAAGGTTACACAAAAAACAACAAAAAAGTCTTGTCACTAAATTTTATCTATGACTTCTATAGGTTAAGTTCAAATTAGACGCCAAACCCGTCGAAATGTAGTGCCTCCAATGACTCACTGTCACCGTCATACGTAATAATCGAGCGCAACTTGAAATAGCGAACGACAGCGTTTGTAGGTAATTATACTATACTATTTCGTATTTTTTTTTGTTTCTGCATGAAAGTCTAATGACTTCCTCCTACGCCGAGGGCACGACGTGGGGATATGTCGGACTTGCACCGACTAAAAACACCCCGGTCCCGTCCTTGCCTTTGCCGGAGTCCCGGGTTCGCTAAAGCATGCTCGGCGAAGCTCCGGTGGGTAATTATACTATACTAGCTGAAGGCTGGTGCACTTTGCTTAACCTAAAAAATCTACTCTGATATTCTTTAGTTACACATGGTGAATTTCAAATGAATTGGATCTATGATTCAAAATTTAATTAATTTAACTAAACGCCATCTATCAGTTAACAGTGTAACCATATTAGTTGGTGTTCCAATGCTGCCACATGCATATATACGAAATTTTATACCAATTCGACTTTTCGTTAAAAAAAAAAAATTACTGCCACCAGCGCCACTATGGGCACTAGCTCATAGATAGGGTATACCTTAAAGGTGGTCCGTTATAAATTTAATTGAAGTTAGTTCCTATTTATATTTAAGTCTAATCAATTATGAATTTAACTCTGGCCAACCAGGTGTGTCCATGTGAAGGAAATAACTGGAATAAAAATATTTACAATATCTTTTACAAGAATACTGAATCACGTGTAAAAAAATAATAAATAAGTATTGACCATGGATTAGGATTGAAATTAAGTTCAAGAGTAAACCTGCTAGTTACAGATAACATTCATGTGTAGTCAGACGAACAGACACTTAAGTGGTAGGTATTTTCTTTTCCAGTTAAGCAAAACATGGAGGTATGTTTCCATATTCGATTCTATTCTGACTTATTATTTAATACGGAATGAAATGACAACGAAAACCACGTTTGGACTACAAAGGACAAAATTACGAATCAAATAATCTCTTTCAAACAAAGCGTGGCTTTCTGCAATTCGATTAAAAAAAATCGAATCCCTATATTGAATAAAATCCAATTTTTATCATTCGTTAGTAGTTATTGTAACATTGTAAAGTTTGATCGAATTTTGCTTTTTAGTTTTTAAACATTACAATGCAAATTTTATAAGTAAAAACACTGCAGTAACATAATTTTCACATTCATAAAAGTAGTTACCGCGCAACTAGTCATTTAACGTTTTGAAAGTGCCTGAAAAGGCCTACACGAAATCGACGAACGACTTTCAATTTATCGCCACAACTACGCCAATTTAATTATTTCTTCAAAAATAATTGAAGCTTCCCCTAAGCCTACTGTCTAAGGGCACTTGGACAGGTTTTTGAGACGAATCTAACGATACCTTAACTGTCTAAATCCATCCAGCTGTTTGGAAGATACTAAATAAATGAATAGGTATATATAGGAATATACAAACATAGAAGATACGAGCGAAAGACAAAACCCTTCTTTGCCGTCGAGTAATAAAACTTCATATAATACAATACGCAAACTAACAGAGCAAAAAACCGGACAAGTGCGAGTCTGACTCGCGCATCAAGGGTTCTGTACCAAAGCTGATCGTCTCGGGTAATCCTCCAAAAACAAACTTAAATGTGCAATTGATAAAATGTTATCTCCTACATCGTTGTATGACACTTACAAATTTCCAACTGTAGATATAAATGTGTAATTCCAATAACATATTTTTTATTTCCATAATAAAGTAGTCGTTCTTTTCCGATAATAATCCGTGAGTTAAGCCGTTCCCTATCTTATAATACGTATTTATTATGTAACAAAACTACAAAGCAACAATTTTAGGATTGTTTTCCTTTTTGACGTTAGGAAGTTTTTCTTTTTATTACGTGATGTAATGCTAATGACTTCGACCCACAATATTCATGCCAAATTACGTGTACCAATAGATTATGAGTTTCTCGGAAATGTATGGGGAAAACGACATAAATGGCTGTAGTTATTAATTGCGTTGACAAGCTTGATTAACTTTTTAGTACAAGAGTTCGTAGATGTGAGTAAGTATTGGATATTAATTTCAATATGATACCATCACGCGTTCCTTTTTCTTACGCCTTTACATTTGGCGTACTGAACCCTAAAAATTGTGAGGGTTTTATGTTTGTTTTCTACTTAACTAAGCAGGACAAATGAACAAAAGAAATATGCGTGATAAAAGTATATGACTTTTGCTATACGTCTTTATTAATACATAAATATTTTTAATGAACTGGTTCTCTCCCAGTAACTACAGAAATATAATCTTCTTCTGCCTAGCCTTTTTCCAGGCTATGTTGGTGGCTGCTTCTAAGCTTATAGGATTTAGCTGAATACTAATGCTGCCTATCATACCTTCACAACCCATTTTACTTGATAACACAGTTATACGTCAGTAATACGTAACAGTATAGACTGGTTGTTAGAATTGTAATGACTTAACGACTGCCAAAAATCAAAGTACCTACTAAAATAGAATTAAGAGTCATGATTGGATGAGTCATGATTGGATTGTTAAAGATTACCGAAAACATAAACAGTTATTACAAGGTCCTGTTTAGAAGAGAATACATATCAAGTAATAAAAGGTAGGTACATAAAGTGGGAGGATGTATTATTTTTATTGTTTTGCTTATGAGTCCCTAAGAACTGTGATATCAATCCATACTTAATATATATCCATTCTTAATTCTTTCTGTCAGTCTGTTACACCTTCACGGCCAAACCGCTGAGCCGATTTGGATGAAACTTGGTAAGGCGTAAGCTGGGATCCTAAGAAAGGACATAGGCTTTTCGCCGCGATAACCGACACTCACGCGGCCGAAGCCGCGGGCAACAGCTATTATAATTATAAAAAGAAACATCAAGGCTCGCGCACGAAGGGTTCCGTACTATTTTCTATAAAAAAACACCAAAAATATCACGTTTGATGTATGGAAACCCCTCATATATTTGTTTTATTTTAATTTAATTATTTATTTTTAAGTTCATATAGAACTATATATTCTGTAAATATTTCAAGCGTCTACCTGTTAACATTATAAATATCGATAAAAAAATCACGTTTGCTTTATGGGAGCCCCTTAAATATTTATTTTATTTTGTTTTTAGTATTTGTTGTTATAGCGACAACAGAAATACATCACATGTGATAATTTTGACTGTCTAACTATCACGGTTCATGTGATCCAGGCTGGTGACGCTTTGCTGTTCGTGTGCGGAACCCTAAAAGGACACAAACTTATTATACTTTACGTAGTTGTCAATGTCATGGGCTATTGTTGTCTATAATTTCGAAAACGACTTATCCACGTACTAGATATCAACCACAAATTGTATTAAGGTTTACGTGATTGAAGTCACGGGGACAAGCTCCTTACTTCATAAATACCGATCTCAAAATTACTACACGTGCTTTATCGAAGGACTTGACCTTGATCGCGACGTGCGACACGAGCGTCTGAAGGACGTGCCACAATACAATACGATTCCTTTGTTAATAGCTTAGTAATTTGACACATTACCCGGAAAATATAACAAATCGTTCGGAGAAACGAAGCAATGGAAAAATGTTTCTCTACTAATTGATGATTTGCTCGTCTGGAAATATCTTAGATGTTACGTCTAATTGGCGATGAAAAGATAACAAGCATTTAGTGATCGCGGCGTTTCTTTGTTGTTGTTTTGGCAACGACCAGATTAAACACTGCTCCTCATGGTTTTGGAAATTAAAACTTGTAAAATAACACAATTTATAAAACAAATTAATCACAATTCTTTTCTTACTTCGTTAGGGTATACTAAAGAATTACTTATAGATGTTATTACTGATAAGTCCTAATTGCGAGCTTTGAATAGAAAATAGTTTTAGTTTAGCTGCTAAATATGTTTGATTTAAAAAAAAGTGCTGAATTTCTAAAAACATTTATTTATTCTTACAAATTTCCCACTGTTTGACGGAGATGGTAACGGGCACTATCTGGTAACGTAATTAAAAAGAAACTTAAAGGAATATGATAATTTGTGCCTAGATCTTCATACACCGTCTAACGTTATTCTCTTTAAAATTAACCATAACCACTTCCCTATCCCGTCAGTCACATATGAACATTTCCATTGTTTAACTATAAATCAGTCCCTAATATTGAATAAAAAATTCGTCCATTGTGACTAATTATGTCGAAGGTAAATACTTAGATTAAATTATAAATACAACTATTGAGCTAGCTACTGGAATTTTTATACTGCTATTTAGACGGAAAAAAACAAGTTACGTCCCACGTCACTATAATTACGACCTGTAAAATAACAAATTGTTAAACCAATTGATTCTTAGTTGTACCTCGTTGAACTGGAGGTTAAAGATCGTATATCATCAAACTTCTTCATACAAAGTAGACTCTAAACACGAAAAAAGGGTTCAAATCAAGTGGAGGTAGTGCGGCGACCGGTCGCCGCTGCCATATATAAATAATAAATAAATGAAAAATAAATGTTTTAATTGCTCTGAACCCAAAGTAATTAGCTAAAGCACTTGTGTTATGGAATCAGAGACAACGAAGGTACCGCAATCACCCATACCCAAGACAATGTAGAAAAATTGTTTTCTACATTGACCCGACTGGGGATCGAACCCTGGAGCTCAAAGCTAGCGACACCTTGAAAACCGGTTCTACTATTGTCCTTATTGTATCCCCCGCGTTATTATACAGTTTTGCTTAAAAATATACGTTAATTATTAGAAAATTTTGTCATGAAAAATATTTTGATAATATCCAAATGCCTTTTTTTTATTAAAAAGCGTTTTATAGGCATTCTACCTTATTCAAAATCAAAATCTCATTTATTCCAACTAGGCTACAAAGTAGCACTTTAAGAAACAATGGACAGCACCCTGATTCGCCCACCCTTCACCGCTTCCTAAGTGCTCTGGCTGTGGAGAAGAAACGGCGCAACAAACTCCCCAGCAGCACGCTGTCATTTCGAATACAATAATAATAGTAATATAATTTAGGGACTGCGCAAATAAACAAGTGTTTGAGGTCGATAGGTACAATAGGTACCTACTATGAAATTAAAAGTATATTCTACAGAGTCCAAAGTCAGCAGAACGACCAGTCACCGCAAGCAGCACCCGTTCACGAGTATGACGCAAGGATCAGCCATCACCTCCCTCGCTATATTAGAGGGAAGGAGGAGACCCGACCCAAGACGCCACCGCAGGCAATGACAACTAAGGGAGCATGAAGAATCTGCTGCTGGCTTTACAAAAATATATATGCATTGAATGAAAATACTCCAAACACTGATTTACTGCACTGCCCCTAAAACTACTGCCCTAAAAGGAGGAATTGATAGCTACATAATTAAATTTTATAATTAATATAATTATACATTCCAAAACAATGTAAAGAACTTAAAAATACAATACACATACGTATAATCGTACAGTAATAAATAAGACAATATACCACACATTTATATGTTCTGTGGTCTACTGCGTTTAGTTTATGTATTCGAAATGCAAATTGGACTATTGAACTCCATTGGAGTTTGATTCTCGTGTTAAATTGAGTTTAAATGTTCTAATTTGCTTCATTCAAGTGATCACATTCATACGCAGCCATGTGGTCCGCCCTAAGTAAATACCGGACTGGCTTTGAGTTTGATCTCTGCACCCTAGGCGTAATTCAACGCCTCGGGTGCAGAGATCAAACTCAGCTAAATATATTCTGCAAACAGTTGGTATTTAGTTGCGAGTATATAAACTCGCTTGTCGCATATATAAACTATTTTATAACTAACAATAATATTATAAAAATCGAAAGTTACTTTGTCTGTCTGCTTGTTATTTTTACACGAACAAACTGCTAAACCGATTTTTACAAAACTTGGGATGGGATAGTTTGGACACTAAGAAAGGACAGGCTACTTTTTACGGCGAAAACCGACATCCACAAAGGCGGAGCTGCAGGCAATAGCTAGTTCATTTTATCTAATCACTTTTACGTAATCTTTAAAAATGTGGTTATATATTGTTGATAAATTGTTAAATTTTGTCAGTATATTATAATATTAGTTATTATCAGTATATTGCCAGTACTTGTTTTTTGCAGTTTATTGCCAGTATATTTTGCCAGCATTTATAATAGGAGTATATTCTAGTCAAGTCAAACCACAAAATAATAGTTTTTTTTTAGACTAGCTACATGTCAAGCTACATACATCACTACAGCTACATACTCACTCAACTGGACACTTGTTGATCATTACTGCATTTTATGTTTACATCTAAACGTGTGCCCGGATTCAAGTTAATTAAAGTACGGTTTTATATGTAGGTATACTAGAAAACGTACGGTAGAACGCACCGTGTGGTGAATAAGTGGCATAAAGGGGGCGGCGGCGGTGGAGGCAGACGACTGCAGTGGCAGCGACCGACTGGCGCTAGTCATGTGTGCGAGCAGCCGGGGACATGCTAACTCTAACGATACAAACCCCAAGCAATTATGAACTTAAACAATCAAAGACACCTTTCAAATTCCATTGTCACGAAGCAAAATTTTCTCAACCGCACCAGTGTGCTCCGTCAGGTGTAAATTGCACTTTAATGAAGCATTCGCTATAACGAAACAAGAATTGATATATACAATACAGAGGTATTTTATTGCGTATTAAATTCAAAATGCGGTAGCCTTTGGATCCATTCGAATGTTACAAATGTGCTGAATTGATTAGGATGAAATTTGGTATAGGGTAAGGTTCAATCCTAAAACTAACATAGGCTACCTAATTTTAGCCGCGATAACCGCACGCAGGCGGAGCCGCAGGCAACAGCTAGTATACTACATTAAAACACGAATTTAATACAAGTCCGAACTAAATACATATATTCATATTAACGCTAAACTTATAAAGCTGGAAAACGTGTAGCAGTTTAGTTGTCTGGGTCGGTGACCCCGAGAAGGCGGCATTAGTGGCGTAGGCACTAATTGAGTAAAATTGACAAAGTGTCGTCGAACTACCCGTGCCACCCGTCATTGGTCACTCATCGAACATAGCCACCCAATATACTCAATCGTGTCAGGGTTCATCAATTTAACTTTCATCACCCTTCTGGCGGCCAATTAAACTGCGATGCAGTGGTTATTGACAGTATATTGCGTTAATTATGCCTGAATAGCCTACGCCGATAATGAAACGACAATCAGTTTTAGTTTAGTTTTTCTTTGACAGTTTAAGGTGTAAAGTAGCGACACATAGACATTTTAAACGTCTTATAGTTAAGTAGCATTTACGTATTCTGGGGTTAGTCTTGTAGTAGTTGTATCAATCTCGCGAATTGAGTACAGTTTTAAAGAGGCATTTTAAACAAAGACACTTTTCTTAGTCATTAATACTCAAAATCAAGACCACAAGTATTTTTCCAATAATTTATTATGGCTTATTTTTTATCCAAATGCTAGTTAATATCTAAAATACTGCTGCATTTCTTAGCACTTATTGGTTAATATGAAGTCACGGAGGAGGTAATACAATGTTACGATGAAACAAGACACTGCCAGTGAATAATAGAGTTTAATTAGTACCTGCGTACTCCCATGTTATGCACCTGGGTATTGTTCAGCTTAGCCTTTGTTGGAACAGCACTGCTTCTTTGTTACCTTTCCTTTGCACCTTTATAAAGCGTTCATTTTCAAGCTTCCTTAATTAAAGTACCAGTATCTTACTTACCTTTCCATTTTGTAGTGTTTTTTGTTATGTTTTTAAAATCCTGTAACCATACCTTCGTAAGGAAAGTTTTCTTTCTTATACTAAGAGACAATGGGCATTAATTTTATTACCACGCTTACTTATCGCAGGATAGCAATGACTCAGTAAGTAGTTAGAGTCAGCGGTATTTTATTTTTACAACTAAAACAGTACACGCTTTCGTATAAGTTTGTGAAAGATAAGTCCTAATCCATTTTTAAAGCCGTCAAATCATCTCCAATACATTACCTTAATATCAGGCGAACCGCATGTTCATGAAAATATGTAACTTTAGGTCACATTGTGGTCGAGTAAGTGAGAATTTTGTTACTAAATCATTAGCACGAAGGTTTTATCGAGATAGTAATAACTAATTATTAGTTAGTTAAATATAAGAAGCAAGGGGGGCATTATAAAAACTTGCTCATTACATTTGCCCTAATGCGTCGAGTGGCGTACACACTGGTTTTCAAGGTGTCGACAGCTCTGAGGTCCCGGGTTCGATCCCCGGTCGGGTCAATTTAGAAAACCTCTACATTGTCTCGGGTTTGGATGTTTTTGTGGTACCTTCGTTGTCTCTAAATCCCATAACACAAGTGCTTAAGCTACTTTCTTTGGGTTCAGAGCAATGTATGTGATGTGGTCCACATTTATTTATTTATTTTTACTAGTATTAACCGACTTAAATGGTATTAGTAGTACTAGTTCTCAATTCGTCGGAATCTTTGATAATTGTTTTTAATGTGTTTTTTTTGTAAGGGTCTTCCTATGCGGCCCTATATCCGGATGACGGATCTGATGATGGAATCTCAGGGAAATCGAGGGCAAAGCTTAATTTTTCTAGGCACATATTACGTGTTTCAAGATTGACATTGGTAGTCTTCTAATTTGAAATGATTATCACCTAATTTGAAGTCAGTTTTATGCATTATGTGTAATTTTAAATTGAAGTCAGTTCTTTTATCAATTATGTGTAAGTAATCAACTCACAATTAAAAGCATAACCATTAAAAACTTATTGATCTATCTCTGATCTGTTAAATTTTTTATATTGTTTTGTGCTTATCTTTTTAGATGTAGATTACTTTTAGTATTTTGCATATGTGGTCTCCTGTAATTAAGGAAGCAGAGGAAACTGTAAAACTGTTCGTTTCAGTGCTTGTCAAGTGTATTCTTTGTCATTACTGATGTGACAAACTTAACAGTAGAGTTGAAATTTTTTTCTCTCATACATCGATGTATGACAACGTCAATTCACTATCATATACAGGGTGTTCGGAAATAAAGTGCATTCCTTGCAGGGGGTTAAAGTAGAGCTTATTTGCAGCCAATTTCATCATGTGATGCCATGTCCGAAACCTAGTAATTACTGAGATAATCGAGATTTAAGAGTTTTTATAAAAACACCCGATTTTCAAGTTAAAACGTATCCTTGTGGTGAATTATTCAGCGATTTGTTTATTATTTTGTTCTTTTCTGATAAACAAATAACCAGAAAACCATAAAAAATCAACATTAGCAAGAAAACACGACGTCTTATTGAGATAAAGCATAAAATCAAGCGTCATATCACGAAAATAATCATATTTTAGGAAAATCAATCGTGTTTTACTAAAAAAGAATGTATGGAGTGTTGCGTACAAATTATTTAATTTACTTCCTTAATTCATTAGCTATCTAAAAAAGTATAAAACTCAACAAAATCCTATGAGATCGATTTACAATCACCTTAAAAAGTAATTAATCCGTTTCCGAGAATCGCTCTCCATTGTACGTATTACCGCGCAAGTGTGTGGTTTTTGTTTGGTTGATGACGCCGACTTGCACTTGCACATTTCCTACTGTCACTGCATTTGTCCCGCCACATGCAATGACAATAAGGATTGGTTACAAGAAGTTGGGTGGGTAATTTACCGTTTTAGTTAGTTTCAACTATCGTCTGAGTACAGACCTATCGTTGCATTCTAACTACGCTTTTTATTATTGACTTGATCCTATTACGGACTGGATCACCTTTTTCTTGTGCATGTACCGGTGTGTAGTGGTACGGATGTAATTGTGCTGTATGCACGGTGAACCAAATTTGCCTCAGGGATAGTCCGAGGTTTCTAGCTGCAGCTCTTGTAGAGATTGTTAGATCTCTCCGAAATAAATCAAGTATTACTTCTTCTTCTTCAGCAGGTAAAACACGGGGTCGGCCTGAATCGCTTCTTCGCGCTGTAAACCGACCAGTTTCATAGACGCGTCGAAACGTTCCCGAAAAAATTCTTGCATTCGTTATACGCCTATCAGGGAAGCGTAGTATGTACTCCCTCCTTGCTGCTGCAGCGTCTCCGTTGCAAAATCCGTACACAAACAGAATGTCTGCGTATTCTTCATTACTGAAGGAAGGCATGGTAAAACAGGTCAATAATAAAAAGCGTAGTTAGAATGCAACGATAGGTCTGTACTCAGACGATAGTTGAAATTAACTAACCCGGTAAATTACCCACCAAACTTCTTGTAACCAATCCCTATTGTCACTGCATGTGGCGGGACAAATGCAGTGACAGTAGGAAATGTGCAAGTGCAAGTCGGCGTCATCAACCAAACAAAAACCACACACTTGCGCGGTAATACGTACAATGGAGAGCGATTCTCGGAAACGGATTAATTACTTTTTAAGGTGATTGTAAATCGATCTCATAGGATTTTGTTGAGTTTTATACTTTTTTAGATAGCTAATGAATTAAGGAAGTAAATTAAATAATTTGTACGCAACACTCCATACATTTTTTTTTAGTAAAACACGATTGATTTTCCTAAAATATGATTATTTTCGTGATATGACGCTTGATTTTATGCTTTATCTCAATAAGACGTCGTGTTTTCTTGCTAATGTTGATTTTTTATGGTTTTCTGGTTATTTGTTTATCAGAAAAGAACAAAATAATAAACAAATCGCTGAATAATTCACCACAAGGATACGTTTTAACTTGAAAATCGGGTGTTTTTATAAAAACTCTTAAATCTCGATTATCTCAGTAATTACTAGGTTTCGGACATGGCATCACATGATGAAATTGGCTGCAAATAAGCTCTACTTTAACCCCCTGCAAGGAATGCACTTTATTTCCGAACACCCTGTATATACATATTACACTTAATAACATTATACCAAATTTCGTAATTCTAGGTCGACGTGAAGTAGCCCTTAAGGTCTGAGGTTCTGAGTTTTTCGGAAATATATTCGGAAAAACGTCATGTTACTAAGTTACCGTAAATAGCAGATTTTTTTAATTGCTTTGACATACAGGTGTAATATATTTTTAATTGCGTCAAGAATTCTTAGACCAGGTATTTAAATAGAATAGAACAGATATCTTTATTTGCATTGAATGTAAATACAATAATAAGAGGTAACATTTAAATATGATCCTATGTCTGATATCCTTGTAAATCGCATGTCCTATATCCTTGTAAATGTACGATTCTAGCTTAATTTAGCATGCAGATATTATTAACCTTATATCAAACTAGCTGTCCCCCGCGACTTTGTTCGCGTGTTTTAGTTTCAACGGTTTTCCATTTTGCAACATTTTTTCATTTATGCTCCGGGCTCTGTGAACTTGGCACCCGACTTTGGAAAATCGTTTTTTTTATATTTTATTCTTTTAGATAAAGGTATGTAGTTGATTGTAGTAACATTTTTTTCGTTTGTAGTAGCTCTAAAAAAAAATTAGAGCACTTCAAAAAAAAATCAGCACCCGGTTTTTTCCAAACTTAAATTTAGTAATTTATTCTTGAATGTTATCGTTAGTAGTTGAATGTAGTGGGAAAATTTTCGTTTGTAGTAGATTTTTTTTTTTTTTTTTTTCGTGAGATATAAATTCGTTTGTAGTAGCGTCTATTTCGTTTGTAGTACCTTCAAATCGTTTGTAGTACCGTCTATTTCATTTGTAGTAACCTTATTTCGTTTGTAGTAGCACCTATTTCGTTTTTAGTAACTTCAAATCGTTTGTAGTAACTTCAACTCGTTTGTAGTAGCGTTTATTTTGTTTGTAGTAACTTCGATTCGTTTGTAGTAGCGTTTAATTCGTTTGTAGTAACTTCAAATCGTTTGTAGTAGCGTCTTTTTCGTTTGTAGTAACTTTAAATCGTTTGTAGTAGCGTCTATTTCGTTTGTAGTAGCGTCTATTTCGTTTGTAGTAACTTCAAATCGTTTGTAGTAGTGTTTAATTCGTTTGTAGTAACTTCAAATCGTTTGTAGTAGCGTTTATTTCGTTTGTAGTAACTTCAATTCGTTTGTAGTAGCGTCTAATTCGTTTGTAGTAACTTCAAATCGTTTGTAGTAGCGTCTAATTCGTTTGTAGTAACTTCAAATCGTTTGTAGTAGGGTCTAATACGTTTGCAGTAACTTTACTTCGTTTGTAGTAGCGTCTATTTCGTTTGTAGTAACTTCAAATCGTTTGTAGTAGCGTCTAATTCGTTTGTAGTAACTTCAAATCGTTTGTAGTAGCGTTTATTTCATTTGTAGTAACTTTAAATCGTTTGTAGTAGCGTTTATTTCGTTTGTAGTAACTACAATTCGTTTGTAGTAGCATCTATTTCGTTTGTAGTAACTTCAATTCGTTTGTAGTAGCGTCTAATTCGTTTGTAGTAACTTCAAATCGTTTGTAGTAGCGTCTAATTCGTTTGTAGTAACTTCAAATCGTTTGTAGTAGGGTCTAATTCGTTTGCAGTAACTTTACTTCGTTTGTAGTAGCGTCTATTTCGTTTGTAGTAACTTCAAATCGTTTGTAGTAGCGTCTAATTCGTTTGTAGTAACTTCAAATCGTTTGTAGTAGCGTTTATTTCATTTGTAGTAACTTCAAATCGTTTGTAGTAGCGTCTAATTCGTTTGTAGTAACTTCAAATGGTTTGTAGTAGCGTCTATTTCGTTTGTAGTAACTTCAAATCGTTTGTAGTAGCGTCTAATTTGTTTGTAGTAGCGTCTTTTTTGTTTGTAGTAACTTTAAATCGTTTGTAGTAGCGTCTATTTCGTTTGTAGTAGCGTCTAATTCGTTTGTAGTAACTTCAAATCGTTTGTAGTAGCGTCTAATTCGTTTGTAGTAACTTCAAATCGTTTGTAGTAGGGTCTAATACGTTTGCAGTAACTTTACTTCGTTTGTAGTAGCGTCTATTTCGTTTGTAGTAACTTCAAATCGTTTGTAGTAGCGTCTAATTCGTTTGTAGTAACTTCAAATCGTTTGTAGTAGCGTTTATTTCATTTGTAGTAACTTTAAATCGTTTGTAGTAGCGTTTATTTCGTTTGTAGTAACTACAATTCGTTTGTAGTAGCATCTATTTCGTTTGTAGTAACTTCAATTCGTTTGTAGTAGCGTCTAATTCGTTTGTAGTAACTTCAAATCGTTTGTAGTAGCGTCTAATTCGTTTGTAGTAACTTCAAATCGTTTGTAGTAGGGTCTAATTCGTTTGCAGTAACTTTACTTCGTTTGTAGTAGCGTCTATTTCGTTTGTAGTAACTTCAAATCGTTTGTAGTAGCGTCTAATTCGTTTGTAGTAACTTCAAATCGTTTGTAGTAGCGTTTATTTCATTTGTAGTAACTTCAAATCGTTTGTAGTAGCGTCTAATTCGTTTGTAGTAACTTCAAATCGTTTGTAGTAGCGTCTATTTCGTTTGTAGTAACTTCAAATCGTTTGTAGTAGCGTCTAATTCGTTTGTAGTAGCGTCTTTTTTGTTTGTAGTAACTTTAAATCGTTTGTAGTAGCGTCTATTTCGTTTGTAGTAGCGTCTATTTCGTTTGTAGTAACTTCAAATCGTTTGTAGTAGTGTTTAATTCGTTTGTAGTAACTTTAAATCGTTTGTAGTAGCGTTTATTTCGTTTGTAGTAACTACAATTCGTTTGTAGTAGCATCTATTTCGTTTGTAGTAACTTCAATTCGTTTGTAGTGGCGTCTAATTCGTTTGTAGTAACTTCAAATCGTTTGTAGTAGCGTCTAATTCGTTTGTAGTAACTTCAAATCGTTTGTAGTAGGGTCTAATTCGTTTGCAGTAACTTTACTTCGTTTGTAGTAGCGTCTATTTCGTTTGTAGTAACTTCAAATCGTTTGTAGTAGCGTCTAATTCGTTTGTAGTAACTTCAAATCGTTTGTAGTAGCGTTTATTTCATTTGTAGTAACTTCAAATCGTTTGTAGTAGCGTCTAATTCGTTTGTAGTAACTTCAAATCGTTTGTAGTAGCGTCTATTTCGTTTGTAGTAACTTCAAATCGTTTGTAGTAGCGTCTAATTCGTTTGTAGTAACTTCAAATCGTTTGTAGTAGCGTCTAATTCGTTTGTAGTAACTTTAAATCGTTTGTAGTAGCGTTTATTTCGTTTGTAGTAACTACAATTCGTTTGTACACAAACGATTTGAAATTACTACAAACGAATTAGACGCTACTACAAACGAAATAAAGTTACTACAAACGAATTAGACGGTACTACAAACGATATGAAGTTACTACAAACGAAATAAACGCTACTACAAACGATTTGAAGTTACTACAAACGAATTAGACGCTACTACAAACGATTTGAAGTTACTACAAACGAATTAGACGCTACTACAAACGATTTGAAGTTACTACAAACGAAATAATTGTTACTACAAACGATTCAAAGTTACTACAAACGAAATAGACGCTACTACAAACGAAATAGACGCTACCACAAACGATTTAAAGTTACTACAAACGAAATAGACGCTACTACAAACGATTTGAAGTTACTACACACCAATTAGACGCTACTACAAACGATTTGAAGTTACTACAAACGAAATAAACGATACTACAAACGATTTGAAGTTACTACAAACGAAATAAACGCTACTACAAACGATTTGAAGTTACTACAAACGATTTGAAGTTACTAAAAACGAAATAGGTGCTACTACAAACGAAATAAGGTTACTACAAATGAAATAGACGGTACTACAAACGATTTGAAGGTACTACAAACGAAATAGACGCTACTACAAACGAATTTATATTTCACGAAAAAAAAAAAAAGAAAAATCTACTACAAACGAAAATTTTCCCACTACATTCAACTACTAACGATAACATTCAAGAATAAATTATTAAATTTAAGTTTGGAAAAAACCGGGTGCTGATTTTTTTTCGAAGTGCCCTAATTTTTTTTTAGAGCTACTACAAACGAAAAAAATGTTACTACAATCAACTACATACCTTTATCTATAAGAATAAAATATAAAAAAAACGATTTTCCAAAGTCGGGTGCCAAGTTCACAGAGCCTATGCTCCGCTCCTATTGGTCGTAGCGTGATGTTATATAGCCTAAAGCCTTCCTCAATAAACGGACTATCCAATACAAAGAGAATTTTTCAAATCGGACCAGTAGTTCCTGTGATTAGCGCGTTCAAACAAACAAATAAACAAACAAACAAACAAACTCTTCAGCTTTATAATATTAGTATAGATACAACAGGAAACCACCACGAGTGCCTGAGAAAAAAATCTTGACATACAGACAGACGGGCAATAAAGTGATCCTATAAGGGTTCCCTTTTTCCTTTTGAGGTACGTACGATCCTTTTGACGTACCTTAAGGGTCCGTCAAAAGAAACGTGTGTAGTTTTTGAACCAGAACGGGTGCCGTTAGAAGACTCTACCAAATTTTCATCACAATTTGATCAATGGTTTAGAAAAGCGTAGAGGGCAAACAGACATACATAAATTTTTACCCGTCATTCTTAAATCGTCGGAATATTTTTTTATTTTATATGTAGGTTTCACGATTATTCTAAGACACATCAATCGATTTGGAAAAAAATCTAGTTTTTGGAAGGGTATATATACTTGTTAGGTGTTCCTATGGTCGTCAGGTCAGAATCTGATGATGGGACCCTGTAAAAATCGAGGAATCTTTTCAAGTTTTATTTTAAGTCGGTTTTTTCTTAATATCGTATATTTTTTATATAGATTGTTGAAATCAAAGTATTTAATATAAAACGTTAATTGCTTTTTTAAGAAATGTCTATAACGATCATACAAATAAAGCCTCGTAAATGTTGTGCCATGCTAAGGTATCAAAATGTAAGTAATACAATAATATAGAAATAATCCGTTCTTGACAGTATTATTTCGATGAGTTACATTAGGAAAAACCATAGAAACCATTAAATGATATTGCTTCAAATGTCATATTGTATTTACGGTACCTAACCGCAATTAGTTAATTGGCAGTTTAACTTTTGCTTTGACAAAACCTTTATATAAAGCAATTTCGTAATTAGCTGTTTCTATTTTCATACCGAATTATACCCAATTTACCAATCATTAACGATTTGTATTTAATTTAAATCTTCTTCTCCTTCTGCCTGTCCTTTGACCATCTGACTTCACAATCCATAACCCATTTTACTGGAAAATACGGTATCCCATATTAAGACAGGTTGTCAGTATTGTAATGACTTAACGACTGCCAAAGGTCAACGTATGACAGTCGGAACCAATGGCTTAACGTGCTTTCCGTGGCACGGAGGGTTTGTTTACAAATGGTCACCTATCCACGGGCCAACCGTGGCTTAACCATCATTATCGGTCAAGCGAGCTCATCATGCATTCGATTACCTTTGGTTATTTACCTGAACCGAAAAAACATTAAAGTATTTTATCTACTAGCCCCTGTTCCCGTAAGATACCTTTTTGTTTTCCTGGCTTTTTCTGATTTTTTTATAGTTATTCTTCTATTCTGGAGATGAACGTAACAAATCAAAGATCATGAAATCGGTCAACCCGTTATTCGAGCTATAAATGGTGTAACTAAACCTAATCATCTTAGTACCTAGGTAGCATCTTAAATATTTCATATATACATTAATAGCGTTACTTATTATAACTAAAAAAGCTTGCGGCATAAAAGCAAAGATAGAGCACCATGGATGAATATAATGCATGGTTTATAATTAATACCCCGCGTACCATCCCAAGCATTATGGGAGGGCGAGATGGGATATACTGACCTACATATAAACTGGGGCAACCTTATGGCATTCGATAATCATTATATGGTACGTTGAATAATGTCAACGAGTTACAAAAACGAACCTTATTCCTTCGAAATAAAGTTGCCATCATTGACAAATTGTTACAACTGACGTGCAGTGAATGATACCATTCTTAATTACTATATCTTATTTTGTGATGAAAAAAGCAAGTGGTTTTAATAAAACAGAAATACCTAAAATGATCTGATTTTCTCATGCAGGTAAGTATACCTGCATGATAAAATCATTTTGATTATACACTTAGCCCAAGATTCTTAACAGTAGTTAAGAATCTTGGGCTAAGTGTATAATCAAAATTCTACTACTAAAATCTAAAACACTAAGATTTATTTTAACGGCTGTGCATGATTTAGTAACATCCAGTACCTTAGTTCGGGCTAATTTGTCTATCAAAGCACGGACTTTATCATGTTCATTGTGCTTAACTGCAAAATTCCTGTCAAATCAAATTTCAACTCTAGAGTCTCAGGGTAGACTCTAGAGTTGAAATTTGGGTACCCTTAATATTTTTATTGGGTAATTAGGGTTTACTGTCTACACCTCTGATTAGGGGCAAACTGTGTGTCTGTTTGTAGTGTGACTAAGTGATAGGCCTTTATAGAAGCAAAAGTTATCTGCTCACTATATCTTTTACAGACACACAACTTATTTTAATATGTTAAATGCTTATGCTTATGCTCATTTCGAAACAGGAAGGACATTGATACTTGTTCCAGTTCCCATTTCTCCTTTTACTTACTAATCTCGTTCATCGTAAGGATATCTGAAAGAAAACAGCGATTAAATTAAAATCGCTCATACATTCATTTTTTTTCTGGTTCATGTCATTGGCTCCAAGTGTTGTGTAGTTGGTCATCTGTATTACATTTACAATGTGATTAAAGCCCTATATTTTATATAATAGTTGTAAAAATGTTAGTAGTTTGTAAATAACTAAGGCACTACTACAATACTACGATTTGCTACGTTCGTTCACCGGCTACGCGCTACGTTACTACACAGTGTCAACAACGTAGCGCGTAGCCAGTGCACGTAGCAAATCGTAGTATAGTACTAGGAGTATTATTCAACTCCGTCTACAATAAAACACATGTGGAAACTACGTATTTCCCTTGCACTAATATTGTTGGAAACTCTCGATTCCTTTTGTTTCATATTAATTCTACCCCTTTCTAGAGTGTGTACACTTTCTTTGTATCGTTTTTCCTTTAAAATACATTGTACTAAATTATGAATAGATGGAAACGCGTTATAATCTTTACAAACCGATTTACATTCATACAACACAACAAACAATTAAAAACTTGGAAAGAAATGTTAAGGAAAATTAATTAAATTTATTCAATAAACATTATTCGTAATCCCCTTACATTCCACGTACTTTACAAATTTGATTGAACAAACAATACAAGAAGCTTTATAAATATTATTCCCCTCGCTTACTTTAACTGTTTCAATGGATGTTTTTATATTTATTTTTACGTTTGTATTTATTGAATCATATTTTCGTTTGAGATGTTATTTATAACGAAACCCAAATATTATAACGTTTATATGATATTTATAGTACGGCGAGGTTAATTTTGTTTGTCACGTTCGATTACTGTAAAATTCCAATTCATATTATGTTTGTTGCTAATAAAGCGTCTAAGATCACAACTTACTAAACTGCGTTAAGATCATATCAAAGCTATTAATTATTAATCTATAACTTGTATGTTTAAAATGCCGCTCTTAGTATCAGTTATAGATACAAATAAAAAAATAAATGACTTTTTAAATTAATAATTTAGAATTTGCTACACTATCACCCAAATTCATTTTAATAAATTGAAATAATTAATGATCATTAATAATTAAAACAAATAGCGAAGGCTAATTTAAATTTTCATAGTATTTTAAATAATAAGGAAGTTATGTTTTTAGTTTTTCACCGATAATTACAATAGAACTCACTATCTAGCAACACAAACCCTAAGATTCCACATTAATAATTGCCCAAATATTACTATAATTAGATATAATATAAGTAACTTATTTAATTGAACTGAGTTTTTACTTCTCTCTCATTCTTTAATTTATTTTTATTCAGATCGTTTAATGTAGGTGTGTTGTTTGAGATCCCTAAAATATGTGTTTTATACATCAATAGTTGTAAATCAAACGTAAATATTGACTAGCTAAAAATAACCCCCGCCGCGAGCAACTCATGAATGAAACGTTGTGGAGTATAAACGATGTTAAACTTTATTGCTACGAAATAAGAGCTATATTAACTACTGCAGCCAGTGATTTATAAAACGTCATGAATGAATCCGACGAGACTCGACCGTAAGCTCTACTGCGCAAGGCTGATTTTCGATTGATCGCGACCTATATATGGCACGGGAATGTAGTGCTTACTGCCGGGTTAACTCATTGCGCAGAATCAGAAGCTACGAAGCTCTCGTAGCGGTTGGGCGTCGATACGCCGCCGCTGCTGTAGTAATACATCACTGGGCCACCCCACCCGACCCCCTACGGTGACTGTGTTCACGACAGGAGACGCCGTTGAACCACACCCATGGCTACCCGCAAAACGAGCAATCCTAAGGTAATCTAAGACTTATTTAATGTTATGTAGTTAAGTGTCTAAGTATTCTACCTAGTGCATTTTTTGGTGTTTGTTTTATCACATTTATGAATAAGTAGAAGCGGCAGACGCGCGATCGGCGTTCTTTCGCCGTTATAGGTTCGGGGGCACCGTTAGCGCCCTCTGACACCTTCTATGAGACTGAAGAAGTCCTGCTTTTGTTTTACTATACGCAGCTATGCTTAGGTTAGGCCTGTTGCGCGGCGGGCGGTGGGGCACAGGCGCGAAGCTGTCGCCAGTTATCGATCTGGGCGATGACCTTGCGCGGTGAATACCCTCCGCCACCCTCAACTATATCTTTTCCCCAAATTTTGGGTAAATACGCGAGCAGAGAGCTCCGAGGCGATCAAAATGCAGTACGGTACGTGCGGCGCGCCCGCTGCGCGCAGCCGCACTGTGTAACTTCCTGCACAGGACGTCGTTCCGCGAAGCGTTGTTCGAGCTCACCTGCCTTCCACGAAATGTCGTCGCAAATAATAAATTGTGAGCCAGAAATTAATGTTCAATTTTGCGCAAAATGGGAGCTGTTGGAGTTGTCGGCACAACTCGTCAAGTCGGAATGTGAGGAGCGCTTATAACAGCCGGCGGCAGCGAGATATTTCCAATAGCGTCGGCGCGGCAGCTCCATTGTAAGAATAGTTCATTCATTCACCGCGTAACACGTGTTGTGTGTGGAAATCGTTCGATAAAATTATCGCGTCACTTTTTATTGAAATTTTGTGCTGTACAATTTAATTTATTATTTGAATTGAATATTAGTTAATTTATTATTATTTTATACGATTGAATTTAATATTTTACCGAATTTTAATATAAATTGATAAATTAATTTATTTTACATTATGGTAAAACATACATTAATTTTTTTTTTCAGAGCGATTTTTTTTTTTGGCAATTTTTCCAATAGACGTCTAGATTAATCGGCGGCAAATGACAAACTGGGATGTTCCGGTTGTATATAGAGATGATTTTAGTGTAACAGTATTAGGTTGCCGGCTTGCCGTATATTGCAAGACTCGATATAGGTTTTTCGTGCCAACATATTATATTATAATGCGTTGAAAAAAAAAACGTATTTAATAAACGCTGTTGTCGACAGACGGGTAACTTTTTATCGGCGATTATATAATTTAATATTCATTCTTTATTAATGTTATTATTTTAACGATGTTTTTATTTTTTTTATTTTAGAGTACCTATTGTTATTTACTTTTTGATGTTAACTTATATCATAATTTATTTCGCTTGACCTTATGATATTCGATATTCATTATTAAATATTATTACCAAATAAAATACATGATAAATCATATTTTTACATTTTAAATCAAATACGTAAATATTTTTTATTCTTATTTATAATAAAAAAAAAAACTAATTTATTTTACTGATTTTTGATACAATGCATAGCTATATTTATTATTTGGCGGATTTATTTAAAATTTGGCGGATTTATTTCAAACGATTGAACTACAAATTTAAAACCGAATGGTAAACGGCACGTTTGCGCGTTATAGCGAGCCGGCAGAGAGATCTCTACTGGCAACTGGCGAACTGGCGATGTCAAACACAACACTCGGTCGGGTGACCTCAGGTGACCTAGCTGCCTTGCCGAGTTTAACGTACGACTAGTGTTGCACTTGCAGCATTTTCGATACACGGGTAGCTTGTATCGATACATCAAGCTTCAGTATACGAGTATTCGAGGGAACGAACGCCCTTGACACTTGGAACGTAATGTGCTTCTGATATTTAGGTGTGTAACTAGTGATGTTACTATTTAGTGTTTAGTGTTTAATGTTGCGTTGAATATTCAAGTTCATATTAAAAACTTAAACCTCAGGTAAAGCGACTGGCGCGTCAAGCCAGTGGTCGCAGGTTCGAGTCCTGCCTGAGGTTTGTTTTTCCTTCTATTATTTGTATTTAATTACAAATATTAAAGTTCAGTTAATTATGATGCAATGTCGGGTAGCCTACAAATGTCGGGTAGGTTCGATTTCGATTTCGGTTTCGGTTTCGGTTTCGGTTTCGATTTCGATTTCGGTTTCGGTTTCGGTTTCGGTTTCGGTTTCGGTTTCGGTTTCGGTTTCGGTTTCGGTTTCGGTTTCGGTTTCGGTTTCGGTTTCGGTTTCGGTTTCGGTTTCGGTTTCGGTTTCGGTTTCGGTTTCGGTTTCGGTTTCGGTTTCGGTTTCGGTTTCGGTTTCGGTTTCGGTTTCGGTTTCGGTTTCGGTTTCGGTTTCGGTTTCGGTTTCGGTTTCGGTTTCGGTTTCGGTTTCGGTTTCGGTTTCGGTTTCGGTTTCGGTTTCGGTTTCGGTTTCGATTTCGATTTCGATTTCGATTTCGATTTCGATTTCGATTTCGATTTCGATTTCGATTTCGATTTCGATTTCGATTTCGATTTCGATTTCGATTTCGATTTCGATTTCGATTTCGATTTCGATTTCGATTTCGATTTCGATTTCGATTTCGATTTCGATTTCGATTTCGATTTCGATTTCGATTTCGATTTCGATTTCGATTTCGATTTCGATCTCGATGCGTTTAGTTCGTAAGCCCGTCTACATTTCTACCAGTAAATTGCCAATTTTTTATTAACAATTTTGGATCCGAATAGGATGGGGTTAGGCTCATGCTCCACCTACTTGGTCAAGGTCTTTAGGTAGGCGTATGTCTGCGCCTTAAAATACTCTGATGATATTTTCTCATCTCATCAAATATGTATGTTAATGTATACAGAGTAGGTACATTATTTATCTCGTCCACGCGAATATTTTTAATATACTAAGATTTATAAATCAAGTTACATTCGATAATTTATATTGGGACGATAAATTAACAAAACTTCATGAATAATACGTAACGTAAGCCCTTACGGTATGCCCTTGGGTTGCTGTGTAAGGGTTTAAGGGATTCCAATTAATTCTACAATAACCATCCCCTCGTCTAAGGGGGGTTCAAACTAACGACCTGACCCATACTTTGAAAATACAAAAAGAATGCGTTAACACACAGATAGACCCCATTAAATTCGAGCTAACAACGTCGGTCGGATTAGATCAAGTAATTAAAACGCTACCTAACGATTTGTTTTTCCCTGTATGCATGGTAAGGTAGGCAGCAAAATTCAAAATTAGACATGAAGACGCCTCCTTTTTTTAAAAATAGTAAGCTATATTTTCGTAAATCATAAAGAAAATAAACACAAAGCAATCCGAAGACACTGAAGGCGGTTGATATATAAAAAAAATTGGTTGTTTGTAAAGTAGGTTTACGATCGAGATGTTTACGTGATAACGTCTTATTGGTGATATAAGTTTTTGGGAAGTAAGGAATTAATGAAGATAACAATTTTTTCAAATTTTCATAGTTTGTTTCACTGTTAGACATTCAACGAAAACTTAACCGCACGAGAAAATCTCCATTCGTTTGTATGCCGCTAGAGTGAGAGAGACGGAAGATCGGTCCACTCACTCGAACGCTATGCCAGCCTCCGCTCGTGAGGATTCCGCGTGACAAGTTTCACGGAATGACTGGCAGCGCTCGAGATGAGACGGGAGATCGGTCCGTCTCTCTCTCGTTATACCTGCGATCGCGCTCGTGAGGTTTTGGTGTGACACAAGTTTCTGAACATGTCACCCGACTAAAACGATTTTAAAGACGTTATCACGTCAAAACAATGTAACATTCTTATAACAATTTTACCTTTGACCATTATGGTCACGTTTGATCCACATAAATACTATTCAGTTGTAAAATACACAAACAAACGCTTTGACCAGTCGTCCAAATGATTACGGTTACCGCTCGTTCAGTAGCAAGCATAACATTGTTCATTTTATTCAAAGCAAAGCAGTTTGGTAATGCGATAACTACAGTATAACAACTACTTAAATTTAAAATAAGGGCCACATGACAATTTGTTGATTCTTAACGAAATAATTAATCTATCATCGTCATAAAAAACAATCAAACATAAGGAGGCCGTTTGTTTTTAGCTGCATAACTTTAACGAATAATATTACAAGCAAATTTATATGCATATTTTTTTCTTATTACAAGCATTAAAAACGAGAATATTGTTGTCAGATTAATAAAAAAAATTGAACAAGAAAAACACTCATATTTTTCTTAATTCTGTCTCAAAAATAGTTTTAGCGCTGCAATGATAAATAAATAATTAATTAAAAAAGAACGAATAATATTGCCTTTGTACAATAAAAAAGGCGCCAAATATTCAGGTACATTTTCTAGTTTTTCATTACGCTTGCCATTAATACGCCCCACGATAGTATTTATTTATTCCACTTTTTCTGCACAAAATGACTTAAATAGCTTCTGCTATTATAGAATTTAATTCATAACTCTATTTGATAAGGTACAATTTCTATTGGATTAAATTTATGATTTGAGAAATATTCTTTGCAACTAATGGCCACAAACTTTCAGTCAAATAAAATTTCGTATCTGTAGTGTTAGCTGCAACTCTTAAAACTTTGGTCTCTATTTTAAACTTTATTGTCTTGTTTTACTGAAATCTGCATTCTGTGCTCAGTACACGAACGTTGATTATTCAGGTGGGTACTGTAAGTAATTACAGTGAATATAGACACTTCGTTAGCATACACTTTAAGCACAGGGAATACATCAAAGCGTACCTAGGTATAAATATTGTACACGTTGCTTCCGAACATAGAAAATGGGTATGTAGTATAAACTAGCTTGTTCGATTTAGCGTTTAATAAAAAAAATGGACTTAGAAAGCAACTTGCTTTTTTTTAAAGAATAAATCGATTACAATATACGAATAACATTTTAACCCCGAAGAAAGAAAAAAAAGAAACTCTAGGATTAGAAATTAAAGCATCTTAAAATATATTTTAACAGCCTCGCAGGACCTCTTAGCTTGACAGCCTAAGCAGGTTATAAATACAAATTCTCTACCCAAAAATTTAAATAATTATCTGCTAAACACCGTCGAGATCTTTTTAATAAGGCATTAACTCACAACCTCTTTGGTTGATTCAAACAACAAAATTGTCACCATGGTACAACACATATAACTTTGTTTACGTTTTGTTAATGTTAATTTTACGTATTCAGGTCGTATTTTAATAATCGTGAAGGGAAACGTGAAGGTTTTTCGGCCTATGTGCTATTCCAGATATTAAAGTATATTTGTGTGCCAATTATCATCTCAGGCGTGATTGAATAACAAAAATCCATCTATCCACTATTGCATTTATAATATTTTTATTTTATATTATATACTAGCAAGGGTAGAACAGCATTATATGCCTATTTTTTTCTTTAATAGTGTCGTAGGTATCAGCACAGAAGAATGGTAGTATTGTATCAGCTCATTGCGTTGAGAATGCTACACCGTTTGCACGCTTGAATTTATGTAACCGCGCTTTAGTTTTAAATTTGCGATAAATTCTAAGATATTCATTTCAATTGTATGGTGTACAGTGCAATTAAATTGTGCATGAAATGCCTAAGATGTCTAACGTATTTAATTTTATAAGGATATCTTATCCGTTTAAATTGCCACATGATAAATGATCTCTTCAGAATGTATGGACGATCGGGTGTCCTGACGAAGGCGACACCCGAATTACCACCATGTATGTTTTGCGATTTATTGTTGGTTTTTAAATGGATGTTGTTTTTAATTGGCCCTGTATGTAAGCATTTTTTTAAAACACTAATATAGTTATTGAAAGCTATTATTTTTAGACATGGGTGGGATGTCAATTTTGAGTTTTATCCACTCATGAATTTAAAAAATTTCAAATTCAAGATGGCAGTTTTTTTTTACAATTTGATGTAGGTGTGTCAATTTCGAGGTCTATTGGGGCGAGTATTACGAAAATCACGGCAATCCATAAACAAATCCAAAAAAAAATATGGTTACTTGCAATTTTTAACTTTTTTTTATTTTATTATAGCGGCAATAGGTAATTTATATTTTTAGGTATAACGACGATTATGATCTGCCAAAAATAAATAAAGTTTGCTTGTAATTTGGCCTCCAACTAGAGGGTTTCAATATATAATATTTTTGTGTTATTAAGGGTTTAAAAGTGGCTCCAAACGTTTTGTGTCAATTACCTTCGGGCGCTGCTCGCCAGTTTTTAGCTTTTTTCGTGGCTTGAACTTGTCTTGACACGCTCCCGTTTGTCTATCTCTTAGGTCGACAGGAAACAGTTACGAGGAAACAGTTACGTAATTGATTGATTACGTAATTGTGTCGTGTCGACCTAAGATTGTTGCAATTAATCGACCAATCTAGACTAGATTGAACGCCTGCAGTAAACTTAATTGCAATAGAGTTCTTACAACGTAACTCAAACTGAAATGTTATAGGCAATCCTAATAATAATAAATTGTCTTAATAGGTATTTATTAATTGTATATCAAAAGTATTTTATTCACTTCGACCATCGTAATTAATGTAGAAAATATTAAATAATATAATAATAAAAAAATCCTTTAAAAGTAACGGTAAAAAAATACAGTAAAAATATAATATACATGACTATACATTGAAAGTTGGCGGCTCTTATTTTGTAACTATTAAAATAATAATTATGTTTTGATATATATTCCAAAAAATATTTTACTTAAATATAATTAATTAAATAAAGGAAATAATAATAAGATTACCGGCCCATATATGCCCCACTACTCAGTTTATAACCACTTATCAAGTTAGCCATTATATTAGCACATCGAGGTTATGTCTTCGTTACGTCATCAGCCTATTTTATTCAGATTGCAAAGTTAACTTGGCCATTTTCTTTCCTTCTTTGCCGGGTTCACTGAGGATTTACTTGCTTTTATTTTGTAGTACTGCTGCTGCAAAAATGATTTTATAATTCAAAAGCCCGTCCCATCTTCTGTACGATTTATGATTGAGCACATGCCAAAGGAATATCGATAAGTTGGAAGGTTTTGAATCCGTAAAAACACTTTTGTTAGTTTTTTCTATATAGTAGCAGGTATACCTACCTGCATAATCTATACTTATAATAAATCTGTAGAGAGGTCAATTCTGTACATCAAATATATTTTCAAAATAACTATCAGGGGGTGATTAGTGATCGATACTGATGCCAAAAATGCAATCAGTAAAATTTTTGTCTGTCTGTCTGTCTGTCTGTCTGTCTGTCTGTCTGTCTGTCTGTCTGTATGTTCCTTATAGAAACGAAAACTACTCGACGGATTTTAACGAAACTTGGTACAATTATTCTTCATACTCCTGGGCAGGTTATAGTATACTTTTCATCACGCTACAATCAATAGGAGCAGAGCAGTGAAGGGAAATGTTGGGAAAACGGTATTTTTTAAGCTTCCGTCGCGTATGCAGCCTTAATGGTTAAAGCTACATAGAAATCATGTATGACGGAAATGTTCTACATAAAATTATCTAAAAAATATCCCACAACAGCATATGTCTATCTTTTATGGTTGACTCACAATAACACGTGTAACTCCCGATAGCTTAGCAGTTCGGAGATTTTTGATTATATTTGTTTACTCTTACGTTTATTATACTCTCACTCATCCCTAATTAAAAAAAGTTTACATTATTACCTATTCAATAAAAAAAGAATCATAGAAATAGGTATAGAAACACCAAACTTATACATGAAATACGATAATAAGCCATTGCGCCGTCGCGCGTGAATACTGAATCATGCTATAAGGATTATTTTTGTGTAACGTGATATATTATATTTCCCTACTAAAATACGAAAGTTAATCTGTCTGTTACATCAAAACCACTGAACAGTGAGGAAGGACATATGCTACTTTTTTACGAAAAACGACGGAAACGCGGACGAAGTCGCTGGCAAAAGCTAGTATTTAATATTATCAAATTCATTTAAAGTTCCTTTATTGCTTTATTTCTTTATTCTTGGAAGGTCTAATCAACAAACAACTTGTTAATTAGCCGAATCTAAGAACTTAATACTTTAATCTAAATTAAGCTGTATTACAATGTACCCTATATTTTTTCATTATGTTGGCATAATAGCTACATGTGTAGATATCAATGCAAGACACTTATTTAATGGAGACATTATACAAATAACCTGTGTATTTTTTTGGGGATATCACATTACTTCAGCGTTAGTCTATTATGACATAAACCTAGAATTAATTAATAAAAAAAAAACAAATTGTGTGCACGTCAAATAATATAAAAATCGTGGTTTGCCAATTAGGGTTCTACCAAATCTGATGTTTTTCGCAATATTAACTGTGTACTTAAACAAAAACTTACATAACTTTTCTTTACACAGAAGAGGCGAGGGAGAACAGTCCGGAGAACGTGCAACAAGGAGTTTTCTTACGAACAACGTACAAGAGTCCTTAAGCAAGCGCCAGCGACCATATAACAAGTAAGTAAAATAATAAGTATGTAAAAGTAGCCAAGTTCAGTACTAATGCGGTTACACTCTAAATTTAGGATCTGATTTACGAACCTTATTAGAAGTTGACTACATATTTAGAATCGTGTAATAAGCGCTTAACAATCCACGCCAAGGCTTACCGGTACTGCCCATAACAGATTAAGAAAATGTGTATAGGTGCCTAGACAGATATTTAATAACGATGCTTTTCTATTGTTACAGAAGAAGTGAGATAGTCCCGCGCCGCAGAGGTACTTGTGGCAGTTTCAACCATCCTGCAAGGGTCGTTAAACCAACGCCAGTTTCGATCAGGCAAGTAAGTAAAATCTACCTCTCATAATTATTTTTCTCAAGATATTGGTAAAAGGAAAAGGAACACAGATAACTAAAATAAAAAGTATTTTTTATAAAGAAATAATTATTATACTGTCAATGTCAACATATCATTCATTAAATTAATTATTGTGAAATAAAATCATTATAATTTTTAATGTGTTTCGTGTTTTTTTAATGAAAGTATCTAATTTAAATAAAAGTATATAGTTTCAATTTGAATTGCAAATTCGTGTTTTGTTATAATAACTTTATAGCGAATACTCTCCCGAAAGCATTTGTTCATTAGGTACCAAAATGAAATGAAGATTGATAGAATTGAACACAATGTAGCATTTTACGTCGAAATACCACAGTACTGAATGAAGGGAATAATTAAAAGCTATAGAACCTAATAAGTAATAACCTCCGACGTGAAACTTCGTGATAAATCCTTCTTTAATCTACTTCAGTAGTCATAATACCCTCTTTCCTCTTTCACTGAGAGGAAAAAACTAAATTAAAGTAGCCACAGCGTTCCCACAAAAGATAAGGAATTTAAATTAAATTCTACTTGGCTTGCAGTCAGCAGTTTTAAAATTAAGCCGCTAAAATGTTATCGGAATCGAACTGTCAATTACAATGAATGAGAAGTTTTCACGCTGCTACGCATTCATATTTCCCGACGGTATATTTTATGAATGAATGGCATAACGAACTCCCATTGACTGCAGTTACTAAAAGTGGGTGGGACGTGGAGGGTACCGACATTGTCTACAATCGGGATGGAGTAAAAACTATCTAGATATAGGTACTAAAGAACGTTCATTGTAATCAGGAGAGTTGGCACTAGGAACGGAATAGCATCGGGCGTTATTTATTGCTGTACTGGCTTTGCTCGTCTGCAGCTTCACAGCTATTTAGTATATATATGTAACTATCTTTTCTGACTTAAATAAATATCTACCTGCGAATAAAAGAGGTCATATAGAACTTGACCGAATGCCCAGTTTACACTTAGTACATAAACAACAGAATAGGCACAAATAAAAAGGAAAAAGTATAAATACAAAATTAAATAAAGGTTTGTTTTAGAAAAAATAGAATTAATACTAGCTGTACAAGCTATTTTAAACAATTTAGTGAACTTACTACAACGTGATAACAATACGTTAGGTTAACTGGTAAATTCCCTTTAAAGAAAAAGAAAAAAGATAAATAACTACATAGGTACCTACGATGTCTCGTTATAGTTAACGCGGCGCGACAAACTTTGTTGTATAATATTTATAGATTAATTAGGTACATACTTCATTGTCCAAATAATATAATTAACGTTTCATAAAAACTTTCAACCCCTAGTTAACTCGTATAAAGGGTTGAATTATAATACCCGTTAATAATAAATATAAATAAATTAGTTTGAAGTACGGATTTAAATTAAGTATTTAAGATTATATGTAAATTGAATTATTTAAATTTATTTTAGTATGGATATGGAAATATTACTATTTAAACATGCTGCTTGAATATTAATCAGCTACCGACGTCCCCAGACAAACCTTTACATATAAAATACTAACCGCTTTAAATACCGATAAACATTTCTAGCTAGCGAAGCGCCACTAACTTCTCGACAGATAACCTATATTAAGTGAATTCGGTAGAGCTGGGCTTTATTGTAAGCGTAATGCCGCCAGCCTTTTGGCGCTAGTCCAAATAACTATGCACCATTATTATACCGTTTATGTACAGTTTTTATCGGTAGGCGCTATCGGCGTTAAGTTCTCTTTACTGCAGTAGATAGGTATATCCATATTAATATTATAAATGCGAAATGTGAATCAAAGTGCGGACAAAGCGGGCCAATGTTTTTATTAATTAATCAAACATTCTTACTCCAAAAAATATTTTAATCAACAAGATATTAACAAGGCACAAACTGTGGAGTCTTAAGCTCCTAACAAGCTTAATTAAATATAATAACGGTCTCATATTTTTTCTTTATTCTTTAACATTGAACGAAGTAATTAAGGCGTATTTTTTTTTATAAATTCACTAACATTATATAAAAATAGACATTTACGAAACTGTGAAATAAATACCTACTTCATAAACAGTTTTACGTCGTTTATGTCGAGAGAAGCGGCGGCTGGAGGACAGGCAGAAATAGCTTTCAACCACCGCTGTGTCGATAAAACGCTCTCAGATAAGTGGGATTCTTGCTTTAAGAGACGGTTTTACGGAATAAAGACTTTAAATTAAAGAGCACTGTGAGACGTATTTAAAAGGACTTTTTGCGCTTTTTGTGAAATTTTATATACTGTTATGATACCTTGAGTAACTGAAGTTTGAGATGTGGAATATTTAAATAGGAACAATATAAAACTGAAAAAAGTTTCATCCATACTACTAACAGTGATTAATATTATGAATGGGAAGGTAACTCTGTCTGTCTGAATGAAAGTTGCTATGGGGCAAGTTTGGACCTTAAGAAAGGACATAGGCTATTTTTCCCGCGATAACCGTCATCCACGCGGGCGAAGCCGCGGGCCTTAGCTAGTTGTCAATAAAGGTTTTAACTCGAAATATCGTGATTGGTTAAAAAACCAATAACTTTTTTGATTAAATAGACTAACCCGCTCGCGCACTAAAATACAAATACAACTTTAATTGTCTGCCTACGTTTGGCGATGACACAAATATGTATTTGTGTTGTACAACAGGCGCAACATTGTTTCTAGGTTTATTTTCCACAGTAAAGCATTATATATTTTATACTGTCGATATACTAGTAGTAACAAAGTTGTACAATATAACAGCTGAAATATTACAGACGTTTTAATATTGTAAGGTATCATATTCTTAACACCGCCAAAGTGCAAGTTTTTTAGCTTAGGTCGTTTACCTCGCGATCCTAAAAGGCGGACACTTGGGTGTCCTTAGGTACTCTAGACTAGATGAATAAAATATTATCTTGTAGAATTGTACATACGAATACATCGAGGTGCCCCGCGGCTTGATAGAGAGTAGGTATTAAGGCTTAGGGTTATTCTTACATTATTTACCTTAATTGTTTACAGCATCTTATCACATGTTTAAATCCTCTGACTTAACTCCGAATTCACAGATAAAATATTATTGTTGGATGTTTAGTGTTTCACTACTAATATAATCATACCTAGTAATTTATATAATGTTAAAATGTAGACAAGTTGTAAATGAAATCAGTGAGTCATCCATTTTCTCCTAAATTCATGTAATAATATTGCACTATCACGTGGCTAGCAGCTCTAGTAGTTTGTATTTTGAATGAAATATTTGATGTGAGGGGGAAGGGGAAGCGGGAGGTGTGTCTGGGGGCAGGTCTGGGGGCAGGTCTGGGAGGGTGACGTGTACAAAGCCGCGTCGCGTCGCCCCGAGGCTTACTACGGTCGCCCGAAGCGATTCGTGCCATTGATTAACAAGCTAAAGAGTAGATCAACTGCGCCGTTTGAATGTTTATTACCTGCGACCTTATGTTGCAGAATTGATGCTGTTTGGAAATGTTATACACAAGGTTCATTACGGGTCGCTTTTTTAACGAAAAATCTTTCGCACAGCTGACGCTTGATTCTGAACAGTTTTTTTGTCGATTTCCCCACAAATATTCTCTCATGCTTAAAAAGAGTCATCAATTGTTTGACTAACTCTAAAAATAAAGCGGAATTAGCAGTAAGTACTTAGATATTTAGGCTTAGTTAGCGCTATGAAAGCAGTAAAATAGTTCTGAAGCGGCTCATACTAAAACTATTTATTTATTGCAGACGTGATAAGAACGTCAAACTGAACTAGTTTCTCTCGGCTAAAGCTGTACGCCGCGATGTACAAAATAAATTGGATCGCGATCCATACAAAATACAATGTTTTCCGTTTTAGCCAAACATTTTTTAAATGTTTGTTTACACGATATTTTATTCTCCAGGTAAATACGAAATTCTGCAACATTTTGAGTTCAAGCGTTTCACACAAGTTTTCAAAGCGTTTTTTGATAGTTCTACTTTATGATAATTATATTATGACCGTTAATAGAACAAATATATTTGATTGATCATTAGTAAGATTTAGAAATATAAGAAGAGAGAGAGATGGCACGTAAGTAGTATTAATAAGCTGACGATACAATATGATAAATGCAAGGCTGGCCAGAGTTCCAGAGATGACTCACGTTCGTGCCTTCGCTAGTGCCAAAATCCATCTGTTCTCTCCGTTTAAATTTTCAAGCTAGTCAGCACTTTACTCTTATAAGAAATGTCCTTATCTTTAGTGCTGACTTCATGCTCAACGCTAGAGCTATCGTTAGAAGATTTAAAATTATACGCACTAAAAAAATGATGAACATGTCAGCATTTTGGGCTAGTTTGATAAAAATTCTAAGAATGCTAGAGTAAAATTAACAAAATAAGTAGTTTTTTTTTTCAAATTCAATAAGAACATGACGTTTGATAAAGGTTATTTAAGACGGGATTACCAGTATAATTATGGAAGATGTAACATGGCTTAATTAATTAATCTTGCTATAAAACAGAAAAAAATATTTATAAACTTGATTGCAGATAATCTGTTCATTGTTGCGTAATCTGTTTAGAAGTTGGTCATAAGGCAGAGGCTTTAATACGAATTCAATGGATTCTAGTGTGTTATGTGTGGTATATAAATCTGGGTAGTTACTAGAGGCACATAGTATACCTACATATATTTTATACTTTACTAATCAAATCCTTCGATGCCATCAAGTAAAAAAGTTTCCGCAACCTATAATAATGAGGTAGTTCTCGACTTAAAAATCCGCTAGGTTCGCTACTCATTCGGTCCATCGGTCAATTTTCACCAATAAGAGCCAAGCTACTGGCTCGTAATTAAAAAACCTTCATTGAAAATACCTAGATATATTTTTATCAAAATAAAAAGCGCAGTGCTCTAGTTTTTTTGAAAGTTGGTAAACTATATTTAATTATAACACTTTATTACCTACATTACCGGCATTATAATAAATTCATCGGTCTGTTACTGTTGTTTTCTAAAACAAAAGAAAATAATATATCAGTTACTCTTTGGTAATTAAATTTTTTCCTGTATCGAAACAGAAATAACAATGGCAGACAGGTTAAAAATACCAATGTTTTCTCATACATCGCAGTTTACCTTAATAATGTTCAACGGAGCTCTAAATGAATTTGCGGTTTGATTAGTTCCTATACTAAATTAAAGCGTAAAAAACCTGCACAGGATAAATATTTTAAGTTACAAGTATACACTAACTTTGCATTTACAGCGAACCCACCTTTCACAGCTTCTTATTAAAATATTGAAAGCTTCGTGAAGCAGTTAAGTAAATTCATGTAAGCTGAAAACCTAGACAAGCTTTTACATTCTGCTGACGCTAAACAAGTTTAAAGTGTTGTAACAATTTAAGAAATAATTAACTATTCGTAATAATTAATAATTAACTTATTAAATTTTAAAAGCCATTTTTATCCATTACAAAACGATCAGGATAAAGTCTTGAATATTCCTATTCATTAATCGTCTTTCCAGTCGTTAAAAGACCAAATTTATACATTTTAGTGTTAATTTGTAGTTGTTGTTATGTCTTACGTCTTTTATTGACGTTCAACAAACGGTCTGTGTGTTCATAAACAATCAATCAATTCAAAAGTTCATCCCAATAATTAACTCTTTAAATGTAAATGTGGAATAATGTAGCACTTTAGCGTCCTTTTATTGACATTTAACAAACGGTCTGGAGGTTTGAGCATTTTGCGAGAAATAGACAAATGACCTGCTGGCCGAGACGGAGTGGGGTCGGGCAGGACGGTATGCTCAAATGTGCTTTGGTTCTTTCTTCAAAAGGCCAATTCTGACATCATCCTACATTGTTCTCACGTAAATGTGATTTTAATCTAGGTTTTAGATAATAAGTTAACAATAATCACCTCTAGAAATGTAAACGTGGTATAATGTAGCACTTTTGCATACTTGACATTCAACAAACGGTCTGGCGGTTTGAGCATTTTGCGAGAAATAGTCAAATGACCTGCTGGCCGTGACGGAGTGGGGCCGGGCAGGACGATATGCTCAAATGTGCTTTGGTTCTTTCTTCAAAAGGCCAATTCAGACATCATCCTACATTGTTATCACGTAAATATGATTTTAATCTAGTTTTTAGTTCTACAACTACCGAATCCAAAGTCGAGATCGTTACTAATATTAATACTATAGTTATTTCTATTACTTTTGTGTCAAATTTACGTTGATTCCATGCTTTTTTAGTACCTACCTCCCTACCTAAAACGTTTAATTGTTAAGTTAAGTTCCAATAATCACCTCTAGAAATGTAAACGTGGTATAATGTAGCACTTTTGCATTATTGACATTCACGAAACCGTTTGGCGGTTTGAGCATTTTGCAAGAATAATCATATATTAAGTCCTGCTGGCCGAGACGGAGTGGGGTCGGGCAGGACGGTATGCTCAAATGTGCTTTGGTTCTTTCTTCAAAAGGCCGATTCAGACATCATCCTACATTGTTCTCACGTAAATGTGATTTTAATCTAGGTTTTAGATAATAAGTTAACAATAATCACCTCTAGAAATGTAAACGTGGTATAATGTAGCACTTTTGCATTATTGACATTCACGAAACCGTCTGGCGGTTTGAGTATTTTGCAAGAATAATCATATATTATGTCCTGCTGGCCGAGACGGAGTGGGGTCGGGCAGGACGGTATGCTCAAATGTGCTTTGGTTCTTTCTTCAAAAGGCCGATTCGGACAACATCCTACATTGTTCTCACGTAAATGTGATTTTAATCTAGGTTTTAGATAATAAGTTAACAATATCACCTCTAGAAATATAAACGTGGTATAATGTAGCACTTTTGCATTATTGACATTCACGAAACCGTCTGGCGGTTTGAGCATTTTGCAAGAATAATCATATATTATGTCCTGCTGGCCGAGACGGAGTGGGGCCAGGCAGGACGGTATGCTCAAATGTGCTTTGGTTCTTTCTTCAAAAGGCCGATTCAGACATCATCCTACATTGTTCTCACGTAAATGTGATTTTAATCTAGGTTTTAGATAATAAGTTAAGAATAATCACCTCTAGAAATGTAAACGTGGTATAATGTAGCACTTTTGCATAATTGACCTTCAAGAAACGGTCTGGCGGTTTGAGCATTTTGCGAGAAATAGTCAAATGACCTGCTGGCCGTGACGGAGTGGGGCCGGGCAGGACGATATGCTCAAATGTGCTTTGGTTCTTTCTTCAAAAGGCCAATTCAGACATCATCCTACATTGTTATCACGTAAATATGATTTTAATCTAGTTTTTAGTTCTACAACTACCGAATCCAAAGTCGAGATCGTTACTAATATTAATACTATAGTTATTTCTATAACTTTTGTGTCAAATTTACGCTGATTCCATGCTTTTTTAGTACCTACCTACCTACCTAAAACGTTTAATTGTTAAGTTAAGTTCCAATAATCACCTCTAGAAATGTAAACGTGGTATAATGTAGCACTTTTGCGTTATTGACATTCACGAAACCGTCTGGCGGTTTGAGCATTTTGCAAGAATAATCATATATTATGTCCTGCTGGCCGAGACGGAGTGGGGCCAGGCAGGACGGTATGCTCAAATGTGCTTTGGTTCTTTCTTCAAAAGGCCGATTCAGACATCATCCTACATTGTTCTCACGTAAATGTGATTTTAATCTAGGTTTTAGATAATAAGTTAAGAATAATCACCTCTAGAAATGTAAACGTGGTATAATGTAGCACTTTTGCATAATTGACCTTCAAGAAACGGTCTGGCGGTTTGAGCATTTTGCGAGAAATAGTCAAATGACCTGCTGGCCGTGACGGAGTGGGGCCGGGCAGGACGATATGCTCAAATGTGCTTTGGTTCTTTTTTCAAAAGGCCAATTCAGACATCATCCTACATTGTTATCACGTAAATATGATTTTAATCTAGTTTTTAGTTCTACAACTACCAAATCCAAAGTCGAGATCGTTACTAATATTAATACTATAGTTATTTCTATAACTTTTGTGTCAAATTTACGCTGATTCCATGCTTTTTTAGTACCTACCTACCTACCTAAAACGTTTAATTGTTAAGTTAAGTTCCAATAATCACCTCTAGAAATGTAAACGTGGTATAATGTAGCACTTTTGCATTATTGACATTCACGAAACCGTCTGGCGGTTTGAGCATTTTGCAAGAATAATCATATATTATGTCCTGCTGGCCGAGACGGAGTGGGGTCGGACAGGACGGTATGCTCAAATGTGCTTTGGTTCTTTCTTCAAAAGGCCGATTCAGACATCATCCTACATTGTTCTCACGTAAATGTGATTTTAATCTAGGTTTTAGATAATAAGTTAACAATAATTACCTCTAGAAATGTAAACGTGGTATAATGTAGCACTTTTGCATTATTGACATTCACGAAACCGTCTGGCGGTTTGAGCATTTTGCAAGAATAATCATATATTATGTCCTGCTGGCCGAGACGGAGTGGGGTCGGGCAGGACGGTATGCTCAAATGTGCTTTGGTTCTTTCTTCAAAAGGCCGATTCAGACATCATCCTACATTGTTCTCACGTAAATGTGATTTTAATCTAGGTTTTAAATAATAAGTTAACAATAATCACCTCTAGAAATGTAAACGTGGTATAATGTAGCACTTTTGCATTATTGACATTCACGAAACCGTCTGGCGGTTTGAGCATTTTGCAAGAATAATCATATATTATGTCCTGCTGGCCGAGACGGAGTGGGGTCGGACAGGACGGTATGCTCAAATGTGCTTTGGTTCTTTCTTCAAAAGGCCGATTCAGACAACATCCTACATTGTCTCACGTAAATGTGATATTCAACTAGATATTAGATAATAACACATGCAGTTACATTGTGGAATTCACTTCCTCCTAACATACGTGATGTTCCGTCAATTTCAATCTTTAAACGTCTTAGTGATCACTATCTTGCGTTATAAAGCTTGATTGTTTATTATAGTTTGTATTTATTTACATATGCAAGTGATTGTTATACATATAATGACTTACATATATGTAGTAGGTATCTTAATTTGTATAAAAAAAATCTTATCATGTTAAAAAAAATACACACTGTCTATGTTTTTATACTAACTTTTCGAGTCCTAATCTGCTGAAAGAAATTGGTTTAGAAATAAGCAGTACCTTTGTGCCTACATTTTCTTTATGTCAATGTTTCATTTTTATTTACATATGTGTGTACTTAAACAATAAATCAAGTTTCTAATAATCATCTCTCCAACTGTAAATGTGGAATAATGTAGCACTTTTGCGTTCTTTTATTGACATTCCACAAACCGTCTGGCGGTTTGAGCATTTTGCGAGAAATAGACAAATGTCCTGCTGGCCGAGACGGGGTGGGGTCGGGCAGGACAGTATGCTCAAATGTGCTTTGGTTCTTTCTTCAAAAGGCCAATTCAGACAACATCCTACATTGTTCTCACGTAAGTATGGTTTTAATCTAGTTTTTAGATAATAAGTTCCCAATAATCACCTCTAGAAATGTAAACGTGATATAATGTAGCACTTTTGCATTATTGACATTCAAGAAACGGTCTGGCGGTTTGAGCATTTTGCAAGAATAGTCATATATTATGTCCTGCTGGCCGAGACGGAGTGGGGTCGGGCAGGACAGTATGCTCAAATCTGCTTTGGTTCTTTCTTCAAAAGGCCAATTCAGACATCATCCTACATTGTTCTCACGTAAATGTGATTTTTAACTTTAATTACAACTTGTTTTTACTTTGATTCATCGACATGTAACTAATATAATATAGTTTTTCGATGGAATTTATTGCGATTGAACTTAAACTGATTGCCCAATTTTTTGATTCCTTTACGGGACTCATTGTTACGCGTACATTGAGGTGGTGGTTGTGTAGAAAAAATACTGTTGCTCGATCAACTTTTGGTTTTACTGATTATATACATTTCGATCGACGCAATAAGAGCTTACAATTGCTTGAGGTTCTGCACCCCGTGCCCTTGAACTAGAATTTATTTTGCGTTTTTCTGGATCCTAAGTAAGTGATATCTTATAATCATCTTCCTTTTGAAATTACGGTGTTTGATTTCATTTGCTTTGCAGGTCGTTCTTGGAAGGAATCTATGATCTTGAGCGATGATTTGTGTTTTTTTAAGTCTAACAAGGTGACAGGACCCTACAGCATATTTGGCGACTGCAGACTTAGCTCAGTAAGGCATGCTTGACGTCAGCTACATGTTCTCTAAAACGCGTTCTTACAGTACTGTTTTATCAATATGGGAGAGACTACAGCCACAGTCTAGTTTATAAACCCCGCTTACTACAGAGGTATTTGAAAATTGACAGGTGGCAAGCATTGCCTAACGGGAGTCGACTTGAAATAAGCTCGCTCTGGGCATAGCCAACCTTGTCTGTGACGCCTCCGACGTTTTGTCATGAAGCGGATAGACGGAAGACTGTGGTTATTGTGGCTCGATCTGCAGCTTTATGTCTCGCAGTACTTGAGCCTATCGCCACAAATGCTACATGTTCTCTTACTCAACGATTACCCAATTGATCAAATAGTTTCGGGCGAACACACGTTCGTCTTGTAAACTTTTTGTAACAAAACTTTTTGATGTAATACATATAAAAATATGCAGCTGACGTCAAACACCACCGCTGACTAGCCTACATTCGTCAAATATGCTTAAGGCTCTAGTCACATTATTAGATTTAAGAAACCACAAATCATCGCTTATGAACATGGATTACTTCCAAGGATGATGGGCAAAGCCATTGAAATCAACCCTAATTTCAATAGAGAAAATAATTGTAAGGTATCAAACACCTGGGATCCAAAAATATGCAATCTTTATTCAAACCCGAGGTCACGCTGCGAACTCAAGACATTGTAACTTTATAATGCTTAGAGCGGAATTTAGATAATCACTAAAACCAATAAGAACGATTGAGTGACGCTGTGTTTTCTAGGCAACCATCACTCCAATATGTTTTGTTTTTTAAGAGATCATTTTCATAGGTGACCACCCATGACCGTGATCTGTTGGAAAAGAAAACACCAAAATAACTGTAAAAAATAGTTTCACAACCGCATTGAATTCCATTGCAAACTGTTTATTTTTAAGGAACATAACATTGAATTTACTAAGATATCATGATTAAAAAAAAAACTCGGTAATGTAAATGTGGGATAATGTAGCATTTTTTTCGTCTTTTTACGGACATTCAATAAACTGTCTGGCGGTTTGAGTATTTTGCATGAAATAATCAAAAGTTTTGCTGACCGAGGCGGAGGAGGGTCAGTCAGGACGGTATGCTCAAATCAGCTTTGGTTCTTTCTTCAAAAGACCAATTCAGACTTTATCTTACATTGTTCTCACATAAGTGTGTTAAACTTATACATTACAACTAATTCCAAAGTACGTAGGCAACTTTTGCACGGCATTCCTTTGTCTTTAGTGGACAGGAATTAGAAGACATGAGAAGTTTGCGAAGCAAATATCATGAACACATCGAAGTGGAAGCGAAAACAAGAAATTACCAAGTGAGAATAACATACGGGACGAGATATTTCAACTAGTTCTTAGTAAGATTTATGGACATGTTATTAAACAATAAGTTCCCAATAATCACTTAACATATAATTGTGGAACAATGTAGCAAATGATTGCATCTTTCTATTATTATTTAACTTGCTGTATGGCAGACTGATCATTTTGTAAAACCTAAAAATCGCTTCCCTAACACATTTAACTCAAAACAAAACCAAATGGTGAAGACCGAGCACATTTTAAACTTCGAGTATCAGCAATTTTATTCTTTTATTGTTTTCATAAACATTGTATTGATTTTTGTTTTTATATTTTATATTAATTATTATTGAAGCACAATTTTAGTGTCAAATTGTTTGTGAATAAATAAAACAAACAAATAAAATAAAAAGATATACCGTAGAAGACTTCGTGCGGTATTAAAAATTTATATCAGCAATGACTAGGGGCACTCTTTACTCATGAATAAAAAAGCTTAATTATGCCTGGAACATATGCCTGGGCTAAAATCCTGAATCCGCAGCAAAATACAGATAATGACAGTTACAGACTGGTGTGATTACTTTAAGGAGAATTAAATTAAATTAATATGGCCACCCTCCAGAACGCGATGGAGGCCAATGACCGAGGAAACCAAGTAGCGAAGATATGGTAAAAAAAAAGAAGTTTTACTTCAAAAATTTTAAGGATCATTGACACGAAAAGAATAAAGTAAATTAAAGTACAATTAAAAATAGACTATAGATGAACTGTCTTAACAACAGCTAGATTTAAAAAGGTAGATCTAATATATTTGAAAAAAAAACTGTTCAGATTCTGATACAATAATCAAAACCAAAATGTTTGAACTTTAAGTCAGCTTCTTTATGCGCTTATGTTAAGTCAATAGTATCTTCATTTGCGTTAGTAGTAAAGGCCCCTGAGATTGAAACGGTTTGATTCAAACCAACCGGATCATTGACTGTGTGACTAGGTTTGATCATTTACACAGCTAGTTTAAAGGTTTGTCAAACATTTACGGACAATTTGTTTGACAAAGCTTTCAAACTAGCTGTGTAAACGATCAAAATGATTTGAATCGAACCAAAATCTATGTTATCACACCGTTTGACCATCTCGTCTTCGTCCTTTTAAGGGTCCTAGTTTACATAACAGCACCCGACCGCCTGGGTTCTGACGTCGAACTTATGGCGCCCGCCTGTCGGTTTTTTCCTATGACGTCACTCTGCCCGAAACATAATACTAATTTGTTATTCTCATATAAACCGTATGAACGCAGCATGGATTACCACTCCACGTCCATTAGGTACAAGTAACGGCATATATTGCGGTCGATAACTAAACAAATGTTTACTCAAATTAAATACAAAAACGCTACATAATGCATAGAATTTTCCGTGGCTAAATAAGTAAGTCTTCTTAGGGAGAATCGATTTTCTAAGCCCTATTGGCTTCCCTAGGGAAAACGAAGGAATAGATAAGCAAGTTAAGTATGACACTTAAGTTTTACAACACCGTCCGTAAAAGACTTCTCTTTGTCGTTAAAGCGGCTTGAGTTTATTTTCCATGAAAATTCACAGAATATTTTTACGAGTGTGTGATATTTATATGTCCATTTATTAAAAGCATCTCTTGTTAAAATATTTTATCCGTTCAACGTTTTAACGATATGACAGCAGTGTTAAAATAGATTTTTGATAGTTTGTTAGAATTGTGTCTAGTGCAAATAACTGCGCTAGAACAAACTTGATTGTGGTTTTACTTTTTTATGGTACCACTAGAAAAAAAAATCATACAGGATCAAAATCACTACTAAGATATGCAAAGGGAGGAATATTAAACAAATTCTTTGACTTATTGTCATCTGAAACCACAGCCGCTGTAAAATTGCCAATAGGTATAAAAGCCAGCAGAAAATTGTATTTCACAAGTTTTCTCAAGTTCATAAAATAAGACGTTCTTACGTTCAATCGACACGTCTACCAACCTTTTCGTAGAATTTAATAATAACTCTAACATACTTTGTATGAATAAGCAACTCCCGCGTTACCATTTAGGAGTAGGAACGGTTGAAAATCAGCGCTGAGACAGGTCCTGTTCGTCCCGGCAACAAAACATGAGCTGTCTTCTATTGCTATTGTTTTCCTCTCTGTATAAGACTGTCAAGACTGATAATAATATATACCGTGTTAATTTAGTAGAAGCAATATTATTATTTTTTTTTATTAATTATGCCAAATTGTCGTACTTTATTTTAGTACACAACATTTTTGTCGTATATACTTGATTAATTATCATTACTAGTCTTAGAATATAAGAAAGTACATATGACATGGAAAAAACACATCACATTGTGTTTGCCTGAGTCTAGAATTTTTTGTTTACAATGGAGACTTGAATATTAAAAAAATGTTTGGACATCTCATACGTCATGACAATTACATAAAGAATATAATAGAAGGAAAGATCGAAGGCAAAAACACAGAGAGAGATACAGTTATATTACTTAAATAAAAGAGAAGGTTAGATTCTAAAAATGTACAATGGCGGCCTTAATGCCTGAAGTATTCTGTACTATTCAACCGTACGGTGATGCAGAGATAATAAGAAGTAGGTGCATAAACTAATATTTTACCTATAAATATATATAGAAGAGACGGCGATTTTATAGATGTTAAGAACGAACGTAATGTAGCTACCTACTCACTTAACAAATAAAGTAGTTCGCTTTTTATACTAAGGGCTTAATTATCCAATGCCAGATATTATTTATTCGTTAAATAAAATTGACGTCTACAAGATTAAGTTTTTTAAATATTTGTTTTAAAGCTATCAATGACTTACAAATAAGCAATAGTTTCTCTCTGGGCCCAATTACAAACGAACTCGCGGATATATGCTTGTATTTAAACAATATCCTTTATGTAACAAACCTGTCGGGCAATTCGGCCAGTCTAATTCCACTTCGATTTGCTACGCATTTGAACTACGGTACAAATTTATATTTTAACGTACACTGCGTATTTTCCTCGTCGAGTGTTTTGCTTAACTATAACGTGTTGTGTAGTATGTAACAATATCAAATTGTTTAACCGCAGTATACGCTCAGAAACACCGCGTAACAAACGATAATGTTTGTTATATTGCTGTATATGTAGAAATGTGGAGGGTAAATCTTAAACTAATAACTTAAATTCACTTAAATTCAAAAAGCGCTGTATAAAATATTAAATGAGTTAAAAGCACGTCATGCATTCGCGAGTCTATCGCATGAAAATGCAAATACAAAAGACATTGTATCTATCTTTGTGCATTTCTTGCATTGTAAGTTAGTTCATGCAATAAAATATTAAAGCCGCAGAAATGGTATTATATTTGTATTCCTACTTTTAATGTCTAGTAAAATGTTTGTTGGTAGCATTAGTTTCTGTTGAGCAAATACTTAAATAATAAAAAAATAACCTTTAAAAGTTTAAATGAATTAGTTTAACGAACAATAATAAACAATTTAAACAATAATTGTAAGCCGTCGCTGTCGTTGTAAGTTGTCGCAAGTAGATATTATTAACCGAATAGTTACAGTATATACATACGGTACAGCCGTAGACAGGAGAGGCCATTTTTTTAGTCGAATTTCAGATGACCCAAAACAAAACTTTCATTGTTTTTCACGACTAGGATTCGTTTTAGGATTTTAGAAAATCAGGGCTTTACAACCTTTTCAAGTTGCATTATTTTACAACTACATATAACAATAATTAATTTGTATTTTTTCTGTATTTAAAAACAAGAAGTATACTCACAATTTGCGTAGTTATTCGGAATTCGCAAATTGTAAATTCGATTTAATTGCGCAATTCGGTTTCGGCCGACAAAACGTTGGCACAGCACTCAACTATTCCCGTGTTCCTTAACTAAGTTAGCTGGAATTCAATTTGTGAGTATAATTTATCTGCTAAAACAAAGCCTGCTGATTGGTAAGACGTTAATGGGTGGACGTCATGATTTAAGCTTGGTGTTGAGAATGTGAATGCTCCGAAACACATAAGAAGTTAAGAACGTGATCTGTAACTAAAGTGAACTTCGCAATAAGCTACTTAGCTACTTACTTTGGGTTCAAAGCAATGTAGGTATGCGATATTGTTTACATTTAAATAAATATACTATATTTTTTATTATAATGTTCTCAGCGTTTCTTTCATTCTAATAAAATTAGGCATTAACATTAATGTCTCAATTTATTACAACACCTTGTCAATATTTGCTGTCGTAGACGGATAAAATTTACTGACTTAGGTATTGGAACACCACGTGCATTTTTTGATGTAAGGAATAATTACTTTACCTAAAACAATAATTCACAAGAATAACAGCGTAGCAGAACATATTATAGTAGGTACGTACGATGAAATTTGAGTAAGCTAAATAAATAACGCAACCAGCTCTGCGACCCAAGTGCATTGAATTAATAATCGCTGCATTTACAATTAAAATAACAAACATTTGATAAAATAAAAGTGATTACTAAACGAACGAAAATCTTTTCTAATCATTAATTGCTTTTCTAAATTAAATGTCAATCTTTATAATACTTACGTCATTTTATGTTTCATTTAAAACTCACTTACGATATGCTATAGAATAAAAATCATCGCTCCAGTGCGTATAAGTTATAACAACAGTTCTCTAGTACCTATTTTATATCAACTGACTCTGTCAATGTCAGCAGATATTAATTTTACTTCACAGTGTTTCACAAACAACGTAAGTAAAGGGTTTTACCAACTATAATAGTAAGGTTAATTTAACATAAAACCAAGCAAACGCAAAAGCATATCGCGTGCGAGTAATTGCATTTTCCTGAAGCAAATTCAAAGAAAGTACCTATACATGCGTCAAGTCCCATACTAACAAACAATACACAATTGAACAGTCTCTATACCTACCTAATGTATAGCCTACTTATGTCTGGCAAAAAGTTTAAAAAAGTTATGCACGAGTCAGGTCGTTTGCGAAGAAATATAAGTCTCTTTGGTAGATATACAACCTCATTAGTACGCTCTAAGTATAAAAGAAGTTTTCAAATACCTATAAATGTTGGTATATTTCATTTTAGACTTCGCCTGAATACCGTATTTTCGAGAAATATCAAAACATTGTATTATTTATCAGCCTGTCTATTCTGAACGGTTTTATTTCTAACACATTAGAAAAAGATGCAAGTCAATTTTAATCGAACTAGTTTCATATTTATTTTCTGCTGCAAGGTTTAATTATTTGCATACATGCAAAACACCGTAGTTAAAAACCCACACATCACCGAGAAAATGTAGAAACTATAATAATAAACAGACAACATTACATACATAGATTAAAAAAACTTTCGACTTTAACAAACATCAACTTTATACTTGTGTAAATAAAGTGAATTTTAGACTGTCTAGTACTGTTGAACAAGACATAAAAATATGAAGTTGTAGCGCAAGCTGAACCTTATATATTAACAAATACATAAAGGTGTGTACATTACTTGTGTGACTTCAGTTGTTTTCCTAAAACTCGTGTATGTTTATATGTTTAGCATATAAATTGCGAACGCAGTGTACCTACCGCCACAATGGTACCTACTCCCTGTACCGCGAGTTCGTACAAGTCAAGCATCATATCAACGAGATCATATTTTTTTCAAAATTTTGTAGTAATAACTTTACACTAAATAAAAAATGTGCTCATTCTTTTAAAAACAACCGACGTAATAATTCGTAAGGGTATTCTCACTGGCACTAAAGAGATGTCTGACAAAACGTATCTAAGTTTTACATTTGATTTCTCTAGAGGAATCACGTGCACTTGCCATTATTACATATCTCACATATAGGTATCTTTATATGCTGGTCGTCTACTCTTTCAAGCCCGCATTACGAATTCTTGTGTAACGTCAAGTGCCAACCTTTGTACAACAATAAATTAAACATGAATGTTCAAAGTGGTAATGCGACGTTCTATTCTACGAGAATCATACAATTGCCCCAGTTTCTCCTTAGCCTTTTTCGAAGCTATGTTGGGGTCGGCTTCTAGTCTTATCGAATTCTACTACTACTGACAGTGACACATTATTGAAATTAAAAGACAATTTAACTAAGATGAAAGGAATGGTTTGCACTTTGAACCTATTACGCTATCGTGAAGTGTAGCCCAAAGAAAACATTAATTAGTAATAATAAGTTATTAACTCTTTTTCAATCATTGTAAATATTTTTGATTTTAAATTTTTAAATACGCCATTGCTGGCCAGCCTGTCAGGACTTATTTTTATAATTTTATTAGGTAAGTACAGAAACCTAGGCACAAAGCAATTATGACGGTATAAAACCCGTAAAAATATGAAGGAAAATTTGGAATCTTTTAATTTATTTACGTTGAACATCAGCTGATCGAGTCAATACCCTTAGTCGATCGGGCGGAGTGCGACAATTTGACTTTACAGTCATCGCATATTGCTTAGATTCTTTTTAAAGTATTTTTTATTGCTTATACTTCGACGAAAATGACTATAACAATCAATATTAAAGATAACTAACGATGAAACAAACCCTTTTGTAAACAGACTGCTAATGTAAAATCATCATGGTCCCGTCTAGACTGGATCTACGGTGCACGTGTCAAAGTCTACACGCGCGTGTTTCGGTAACCCTAGTCAAAAGCTGTTTGCACACAGCCACAGGCAAAGCCAAATTAATGTCTCACCACCGAGGCCGTATTTACTCGGAAGCTAAATAAACAGAAACCTTTATTGCAGGGCAGTGGAACATTTCACAACTTGAGCACAAAACAAAATTCCTACTTGTTTGGAACTACATAGTTTATTCACAAAGAGTTGTAGTGCTATTAAATTTTTAACGCTCCATAGCGATGCTAAACAATTTGAGTCGATAGTCGATTGACATTGTTTCCTATCAAATTGTTATGTTGTAATGGCTCAGAACCATTCAAAATACTGAAGCGACATAAAAATGCGTTTAAAACGAATTGCTAATCATAACCACTAAAAGGTTACCGTAGTGTCACAATAAATGTCATTACACTTTCCATACACTATGAAAAAAATATTTAATCATAACGTATTTTCTATAGAATCACGTTAAAGTTTTTAAAATAATCATTGAGTTTGAATTTAAAGCTTATAAAAATCTACAAAATTAAAGCATCTACAAAATGAATAATGCTTTATTTCCGAGACGACGTAGTGCAAAACAATGTCGTTCAAGAATAACTTATAAGATTGTGTACACGTGTAGGAAATCGATAGCAGCGCTCTTAATAGAAAACAATTTATATTTCTACCGGTAGCTTCCAACTCGCAGAAACTAAAGGATAAATATGTAAGGCTTCAAGCTAACAGTCAATTAGCGACTGTCTAGAGTTAAATATAGATTACGTCAATTAAAATCGTCGCTGTTTCATTCCGCGATTTAGCTCTCTTGCCTAGCCTTTTCCCAACCTATGTTGGAGTCGGCTGCCAGTCAATCCGTACGGCTTACAAGTAGCCACGAGCTGCTCTAGCAGCGCTTTAGCATTTTTCCAATATTTTGAGATCATTTTGTAGGTGTTGCCACTATAGACTGGGGATTTATATTTATTTATAGGTATAAGTTTTCACAATATTTTAAGCGCTAGATGACACAATACCTAACCATTAAGCATATTATCCTTAGGTCTTACGTAAACTACTGTTCATCTCCAAATGTAATAGAAAAACAAATATAAATAGTTACAAGACAAAATAAAATTGAAAATGTTCACGAAAACGTAAGTTATGGATCATAAATAACCTTTGTTTAGGTTAAAATAATCCCTATAAGCTAAATAATTAATTATCACTAATCGAACCGTCAACGCTAATGGGCTGATAAATGACCTGATGGAAACATTAAACGCTAAGCGCATGTGCTTTGCTATGCTGCTAAATATTCAAGTTATCAATATAAAAACGGAAAAGGTTTTTCATGTCGGGTCTCGTTATTTTACCATAGCATGAGATCGTATTTTACTAAAGACAACTTAATAGACACGAAAGGCGTGGCGACGGAAAAACTCTCTTATAATGCGGGAGTAGTCGGTAGGGTGATAACATTCATGAATATAAATTTATTCTGCTTCAATTTGACGCCCCAATGGACATTTTGAAGACGCAGTTTTTTAGTATTTAAGTGTTACACATTATATTAACCTTGCCAATTAATATAAAGTGACTATCGTTATCGAGGTCTACAAATTTGATAATGCTTTTAAATTAAATTGAAAAATCAACACAATTCTATTAACTCAAGATTTAATTAACCTGATTTCTTCGATTTGTAAATTTAAGTTTAATATGAATTTAATCTTTGTTCGTAAACAATATATTCGCCAACAATGGAAATTCTACGTTAAATCTCATTTAAGTACTTCGGTTCATGTACCCATTCGACATTTTCAATAGAAGCCGCGCTTACAATATTTGCTTTAAACAATTGCTCTCCAACTTCGGAGGGTAAGGATATTTTGTTTGTCTTCAGACTGAAATGAGAAAATAGAATACTAGAATGTTACATTCTTACGTAGTTTCGAAGTGTGGACAAATAAATATAAAAAGTAATCTTTGTCTTAAACGTGAAAGGAATATAAAAATGTACTGAAATTGATTTGATATAAAACAAACCTTCAATTGGCAATTAATTGTGAATCTTAATTGATGCAAAAGTAACAACAAAAATCAATAAGCGGAGGCTCTTTAATTACATCGCTGGATCCTTTGTGTCTATTAAGAATCCTCTGTATTCCTGAAGACGAAAACAAAAGAAAGAGAGAGAGAGAGGAAAACAAAGGAAAACGCCAATTAAGCTTTCATTTATTATTTTCGTATTGACGAAATTAATAGGGAATGAGTGGATAATAACGGAAATGTGTTGAGTCCATTAAATTATCCATATTAAGCCGGCACTTAATAAACCAAAATGGAAAAGCGTTTTGCGACCTTCAATCGAGCGTTTGAAACCTCGTTAAAGATATTTCGTTTAATTTAATTTTAAGTAATTGACGATAAAGAGTGTGGCAGTTACAATTAAATACAAAGTTGTTTTACTAAAATAACTGTAATGTCGCGATTTGATTGAGACATTGCTATTGGTTTGGACTTACATAGGTAAAGTTTTAAAAAAAATGTTAATATAATGTAAAAAAAATCTTAAAAATTTGATAAAAAGAATGAGTCTTTTATCCGTTGAGGTATTTCATAGGACAGAAAAATGTAGAGTAAGATAATTACACAACGAAATATTATTATATTGTAATATTTATTTGGGAAAATAACTATTTCACTTCAGTGCGTTGATGGTTGAGCCTTCTTATTCGAGATGTCAGTGAGTGCAGGGGTTTTCACATCGCAGTTTAGATACGTTCGGCAAGCGCGCCTCCAGGGTATAGGATTAATGAGGAACAAATATAGAAATAATGATTATGAATAGTAATTAGTTTACTGTTTACACAAATAATAGTAATAATTTTGCCCATATAATATAGGAACCTATTAATTCAATGGATATTTTGTAGTCGTAAGCAACTACCTACGTCACGCCCACACTGCGACAGAGTTATGCGTTAGAAGGGAGCGGCAATGATTAGACAAATGTCGCGTTAGGTCGCTTATGACGAGATGCTCATTGCACTTTGTAACGTCACAGCTAGCGTCGAATATTTATAATTTTTTCACGAAGTCAACCTATTCTTATCTCTCTCTCTCTCTTCTGTTCGTATTATGAATACTGATCGTTTATGGAGCCGGAGGCTTAATATTATTGTCATATTACTGTACACTACAATATTTAACGAAATACCGAATAACGAAACAAGTACACGGTGTAAACGATGGTAGTAAAATGCAACAATTATAAAAATTAAAATTTATGAGCTTGGCGTGTGAGATTTATACCGATTAACTAGATATCTGTACACTGTACTGTTTGATGTTCACGATAGTACCTAAATGTTTACCATTTACAGCAAACCCGTTTTTTGTGTAGCCCGTACGTTACGTTGTAAGCGTACCATAGTATTAATTATCCTTTGTAATTGTTCTAGGGATCAATGACATACTGTATTGTTGCATGGCTAGATTAGGTTGTATGGCTATGTTTACTTTTAAAATATGCCTAAGATATTATAATATATATCACAGCTACCTCAATGGAAGGCAAAAAAAGATGAGATTACAATTTCGTATATCCAGAATTCTAAGCATTTAACTAAATTTTAAAATAAAAATACGTGATAATAATTTAAATCATTTTGAATAATCGCTTCCGCGTTCATTTCGAAGGTACAAGGTAGGTACTATGCGATAGCAATAGGTTACTTATAATTTATATATTACTCAGGTACACTTCAAACGTCTTAGTTTAAGGGTAGTATACATCGTTATACTCACTCAAGGAGGCTTTTGTTAGTTAGTAGTATAATGAAGAACCCTTTTTACACGAAAGCAAGCAAAACATCTACAATTTAACACAAAAGACTTAATACAGTACAATGGGAAAGGGAGTTTCCCTACAGTGGCGATGTTAGACAATACACTGTGAGGAACATTTTCTTCCCTGATCGTCTCTCGCAACTCAATGAGACTGGAAACAAACAAAGGTAGGAACGTGTGTGCTTAAATAACATCTGTGTGTACAAGCGGAGCTTGCTTTGTATCGTTTTTCTTCCCCCTCGCAACTGGATCTGCAGCTTCCAACTGAGCGTGAAATAAGTGGTTTAGCGTTTCAGAACGCGTTCTTTAAATTATATTGGGTTACTTTTATACGATGATAAACTCTGAAGTATTAAATTTAAGACTGCAATTCTAGCGTATATATTTAATTGTCAACCTAATTAATGAATGAAACTTTAGTTATTATTAGATAAAACAGATATCTATAAGACTGACGTACCAACCCTACTGTATTTTATTTTGTATTTAAATTCAATAAACCATATCTCACTGCAAAAGGTTAGCAAAGCATCTACAGATGTACGTTCAATATGTATTATCCGTACAAAGAAAATCCCCATGGCTTTGATAAAAGGGTTCGAAGCCCCTTATGTACGCGTCCCAGACGTATTAGAATTGCTTATATACTGTTAGGAAAGCCACTGAAACAAGGTAACGAAAATCCCTTTCGTTACAATTAACGATCCCTATTCAATTTCCTTAGTAAATATATCTAACACGATTCTGGAATCGTTAGGCGAGCCGCGGATATAGAGTTAGCGTCTATGGGCGTAAAAAGCCCAAACTTTTTTGTTAATAAATTTATTGGAATATATATCTTTATTTGATTTGAGTATATATATTTATAACCTAGTAACAAAAGTATAAAATATCCACAACAATCGAAAATTTTAATTAATGAACATCGGTCATCAAGCAAAAAGCGCGCTCGGTAGAAAAATTCAACCAATAACAAGTTGGCAATTAAAGATAATTGGTCAATTAAATTGTTAAAACCACAATAGTACAAAATACACAAAGCATTCTGAAAAAAAAAATAACACGGTCAGTTAAACAAAAGCGCCCTTAGCGGAAATATTTGACCAATTACAAGTTTACAATTATGGTTAATTGGTTACTTCAACTGTAGGATTATACCAAGCTTAAGTCAGCTAAATAATTGTTTGCAACTGTAAAAGTAATTTATACAAAGTTCTATTTAGAACCTACCTACTCTATATTGTTTGACTAAGATGGTTCTTTTAAATATACTTGAGTTTTAAACAGTCATATACTTAATTTATTTTTATTGAAGCTTAATTTAATGCTAACGCGTTTAGCAATAAAATAGTCAACTATTGCTATGATCGCCTGCACGGCGCCATTGTAGAATCGACTGTTTATATTTTAATAATTACGTAATTAATTCAATCTATTACGGAACGGAATCAAGAAAAGATTAGCGTAATTTTTACAACCTAATAGATTCTAAGTTTTTAATATTACTTAGATTCGTATTCTTATAGTAAATTTAGTTTAAATGAAGGAAATATAAGTAATAATTGACTGCGTAGAAGGTAAGAAATTTCGAAGTACAAAAACATAAATAAACAAGACTTCTGATTCAATTAATATATTAAAACCGAGAAAATACACAGATAACAATATATTGGACCTGTTTATTTCAGTTAGTTTGCTGCTGCTTTTTAGCTGAAGCTGTTTATTAGTTAACCTTTATCAAGTGAACGAATACAGTCTGAAGATTTAACTAACATATTTAATAATAGGAAAATGAAATCTTAAAAACGTTTGCAGAAAATGGAGCGCGTGTCTAATCGATACCTAATGGCGTTGCTTTTAAAGGCGACGGGACGTGACTTTGACATGACGTCTACTGTCATATACAGCTATAGGCAGAAAAAATATTTTTTATAACGATAAAGCTATTTTTCACGGCGTTTTCCAATTAAGACCACTTGTTTCTGTGTAATTAACCAACTGCGGAGTATTTTCTTTTACTAGTTTAGAAAGCAATTTTTATTTGAAGTTAATACTGCGTCATTTATCTACCTAAAGGTACCTACAGAATTTACGCGTATACGTTCTCTCATGTCTGTCTTTTCTTTGCTGATTCCGCCTAAACCAGCTTCGGATATAGATTTAGAGCGAAAATTGCGTTAATTGAAAAGTGTTTATTAAAAGTGTTTATTAAATTTGTACAAAATGGCTGAATTATGATGTTAGTAAATTGTACCTTTGCCTTAGCCGAGGCAAGTCGCTAATTAATAATATTTAAAAGATATTAAGAAAACTATTACTATTAAAATATTGTTTGGAAAAACTTACAACTCTATTTAATATCGATGCTATATTTGATTTTATAAAAGCATATTATTACACCTTGCAATACCGAGCACTTTCTTAATGCTCGACTTATTTTCATCTCTATAACTCGCTCAAGTTAAAATCAATGGTTAAAGTTATATAAGCTAAAGCAAACTGCGATGAGCTTGCAGAAGATCGTGCTTATTAAAGTTCTTTTAACTCTGTTAAGCAAAGTTATTGGATGTCGAATAACTAAACAAATTGCTTTACCGGATAGGTACTAAAGTTTGCTTCACTTTAAAATGTTGTTTATTTATTGAACATTGAATATTTCTGTTGATTTTGATGTTACAAACGATGTTATTGGATACTGTATATTAGATCAAGCGCACTTATGCTCGGTTGCTAAATTTCCCAGTTAAATTTTAACTAACTGTTGATTCAATAAAGTTATGCATAAGATAAACGCCGGATATCTATCACTGCGTTTCTGAGTACGCTCTTAGTAACTATGAAACCTATTACCAGTTCCTCTATCGACACAAGATGGGTATCTTCAATACATAGAGCCTAAAACAAACCGGGCATTAAACTTTGCGGAACTTAATGAACCAATAAGAGAAAGATGGCGGCAACTTGAATACACCGTAATAATTGGCTGGATCGCTTTAAATAGTGTCCACTGTTGAGTAACCCTTGCCATTTGTTTCAGAAGTCAATTATATCGTTATTTTATATTATTGATACATATTGAAAAAAGCCTTTATTCGCGCCAAATGTGACGCATAAAATAATAAAAACAAATAAAATACTACAAAACTTTACTTTTATTACAGAGTGTTTCGTTCTAAAGTTACACGTTACACCTCTAATTGATAAAGTTTCTACCTTCATTGTCTCTGCATCATCCAGGTTGATTGGTAGAGAATTCCTAGGCATAAATTTAGTGCACTACCTAACTCTACATAGTATCAAATAAAGTCGCTCCCCATGTCTGTACGCTCAGATCTTTTAAACTGCACACTGATTTATTTTTGCTTTAAACATCAAACAATTGTATACAAGGCTAACGAGCAAGCAGCAAACAAAAACGTTGGACGGAACCGATAACGGAAGTTAGTTCGGAAACCACGTTACGAGTTTCATTTGTTGCCACAAAGCTATTCCGCGCTTTACTCGAACAAATTGCACGTGGCATTGTCATTCCCGGTTCGTATTTCCAATGTGTAAAACTCTGTCTTTGCCGGAAATATATTATTTAAAAAAGTAAACGCTGATATAGGCACTGTATTTATATCAACTATAAAAAATAATAATTATCAATTAGTTTGTTATAGGTACACCTATAAGAAAAGAGATCGTTTATAAACACATTATAAAATCATCAAAGTCTACTCACATTAAGAACTAGTTTTTACAATCTTAATTGCTATCTGTCATTGCGTTACTTAATTTATTATGTAGATGCAAATATAATATTTGCAAAGAACGAAGTTATTTATTACGGCACTATTTTTTTTCTAGATATATTTTTAAATTGGAGTCTTATTTTTATTTTAAATAATTACTATAAGGTCATTTCAAGTGTGGTTATAATGTCATATGTACTTTCGTATATATTTTAAGACGTAAGACAATTTCAATTATTTACATATAACTCGTATTTTGTGCTATGATTGCTCTCATTTTATGGTATAGGGCTTTGCAAATAAGAGAGGGGAAACAAAAAATATTGAAGGTTCAGTGAACTTCAATAAAGTCTTATCTCATATTATCTTCACCCTAAGGGATTGAGATCGGCTTCCAGTTCAATTAAATACGGCTGAACTCATAGGCACTTGAATAATCCACAGACTTCCCGACGACCCTTTGTAATGCGATGTTTATTAAATTCTGTATTCATTTGTAATATTTATATATTTCAGGGGATGTATTATGATAGCTATTAGTTCGGTCGAGTAAGAGAGATGGACAGGTGCTATGTAACTTAATCTGTCACTGGACGAGACATCATAATACATCCCAAATGATATTGTGTATTTTGTTTCCATATTAATATATTTTTCTTTGTTAGACTGGACATGAGACGTACCCAGCAACGTACTAATTACTAGATCCCTCAGCAGATCAGATTTCAGAGTTTCTCTGACGACCGGCGACGTGAGAGGCGGACCTACTTTTCAGGTAAATAATCTATATTTGTTAAAATAACTTAATAGGTACTTACTGTAGTTTGGGTTGTTACAACTGATGACGTGAAGAGCAACATTTATTGGAAAAAAAAATATTATAAATTGTTTGCAGTCTTAAATTATCGAATATAATAAAAGTTCTTTCAATACAGACCTCACCAAAATTCTATGCCTCTGATTTTGTAGCGTGACAGTGATTTGTAATGCAGCTTTTCATTTCATCGGTTGCAATACACCCTAAACTACTAACTTACTTAAACTTAAGATATCAAAAAGCTATTGCTTTTTAAAGTTTGCTCTATTTATTCATCACAACCGTCTTTATATTGAAAATGCTGATTATATATTTTTTAGTATACCTTTAAAATGCTTAAACTAATATAGATTTTTAACTATACCACGTTAGCCTGTTGGCAACAAAGTTTTTTGTACAGAGTAACAGCCAATCACAGAGCTTGGCTTGAAGTTTGACAGTTGATTATTAAATTATGTGAATCTGCCTCTCGGAAACCAGGGGTTACTCGTTGCAAATAATATTAAGAATTTGCGAAACAAAAGAATGCAACAAAAAATGGTAATCAGAACACATTGAAATCTGGTTTCAAACGCGCCAACCCCTCCATCTTTGTAGGGACGTAAAGTTTTTTAATTACAGAAATGTGAACACTTAAATCTGCCTAATGACTCCTTTTTGGGCTTTTAAGCACCCTCGTGCATTAATTAACACATACGTATAAATAGAAAAGTAACGTTAAACATCATAATTACATTTGCAGGTAACTGTAGAAGGTCGAGTTAGGTACAAATGTTTCATTTTACTTCCTACATAAGTTCTTATTAGAGAGATAAATAGCAATGCTTACGGCTACTGTCGTTTATACCCATTGGACATGTCAGGTGAAATTAATGAGTGTGTCGACATATAGTATGCCCCATAGGACAGTTCAGAAACTCATATCTTGTTACCTTCAAAAAAAAATACGAAAGCCAGCATCCCTTAGGAGTTTTCCCCCTCTATAGTTACCCGGTCAGATAGTGGGTTGGGGTGTCTAATGGCAAAAGACTCCCTGTTACCGCTGCAAGGGTCGTTTTCAGGTGACACCATATAAATTAGTGAGTCAACACATTGAATTAGACTGTTTGTGCAGAGCGGCGAACGGGTCGGTTTTATCTAAACTATCTGCAATATATCCAACATAGTGTAATGTCAATATACCGGTTATTATGTATCGGGATTTATATAAAGCATCTGACTAATATGATGACCATAATGACAGATTGATATATAGAACACGTAAAAATAAAAATAAATCCATAAATATAACGAGGTGACTTCAAAATTGATAAAATTGTATACGTAATCCTTATCAAAATCCTAAACTATAATAAATTAAATGTAGGTATAGTCGCCGTCAGTTATATTATAATCAAACAAGGTGACTTCTGAACAATTTACAAGGTCAATAAGTACCATACACTACATGTGTCAACTCTTACATTAATTTAGTTACACTATAATAGTGTAACTAAATTAACTTAACGTTTAAAATTTTATTAACGTTTAGTAAGTTTTATGTAGTAAGACTATTTTTCTGTCATTCTCTCTGTTTGGCTATTACGAGGAATACAGGCCTCTTTAACGTCTCTGACTTGTTCCCACAGAACAGATAAATATGTTCTGTGCTTGTTCCAATCAAAACACCCACCTCTTCACCAACGCAAACCAACGACGCTAGAAAAATTTGGTTAGTCCCCCTATGCACTAGTCCCGCTAAGCACAACTTTTTAAGTCACAGTCGTTACACAACAAGTTACCATTAATATCTGTGTAGGGATGTTGTATTATTGAAACAACTGTACTCGATCGATTACCATTTATTACTGCCTAATGAATACAATTGACTTGGGTTAAATATACTTAGATCTTAAACATACTACAGCTCACCTCGGGGGTGTTAAAAGAAAAAAAAAAATATGTTGTTACATTTTTTTTTTTTTTTTTTTTTTTTTTACATTGCTAGGTATTATTAAACTAGAGTTTGTATATGTTATAAATTTAATATAAACTTATTCTATAAATGGCTTTGTTCTATTTTTATGGATGTCATAAGGTTTATTACCTTTTAAAATTTTAATATTAGGACCTAAATCCTCTAAAACAACAAATGGTCCATGCCATTGTGGATCTAATTTATTGGCTGTCTCATTTTTTACGAGTACTAGCTGTCCATTATTATATGTAACATCATTTATGTATTTATCATAAGTATATTTACGATTTTGTTTACTTACAAGCAAATTGTTACGGGCATCTTGATGTGCTACTTGTAACCTATACTTAAGATCTAAAGGATAACTTTCTGGATTATATAAAGGTTCTATATATTGACTTACTCTACATGGTATAACACTAGATCTACCGAATACTAGTTCGAACGGGGTGTATCTGGTTTCTGTATGAACAGTGTTATTAAAACTGTAACACCAAAATGGAAGCCACTGACTCCAAGTATCCTTTTGACCGTCACACTGTATTCTTAGGAAAGTACCTAGATTTTTATGGGTATTTTCGAGCGCACCGATGGATTGGTGGTGGTAGGCTGTAGATGTCAGTTTAGTTATCCCTAAGAGTTTACATACCTGTTCCATTACCGAAGACACGAACTCTGTTCCACGATCCGTCGCCATAGTATTTGGTATCCCAAACCTTAAAATAAAATTCTTAACTAATGCATCCGCTACACTTACTGTTTCCTTGTTTTTCAAAGGATATGCCTCGACGAACTTAGTAAGCTCGCACTGCAGAGTCAAAATATAACAGTTACCTTCATAGTCTTTTTGTAAAGGACCTACAATGTCGAGATAGATCTTTTCAAAAGCATGCGAAGCCGTTGTAGTTATCTCCATGGGCGCCTTGACATATCTACAATGCTTCATTTTCTGACATTTACTACATTTCCTCACAAAATTTATGACGTCTTTATCTAAGCCTGGCCAGTAGTATTTTCTCTTGATATTATTAGTCATCCTACGCACACCTGCATGACCTGCGGTGGGTAACAGATGGAAGTCTTGTAAAATATAGTTTCTCTCTTCCTCATTATCTATTATTCTAACTCCTCTTAATATATAAATCCGTGGACCGGTCCAATCCTTAGTATTTTTTATTTCATTTAATAAATCTTTAATAAAACTATTATTTTCATTATTTTTAACAATGCATAGCTCATTTAAATTCATATTTTTACAAAATTCTCCTAACTTAGTCACAAATTCGTCTCGCGTAAATTGTGCCCTAAAGTTGAGATTAATAAACAAAATTTGTTTACACTGACTAAAAACAAAACACTCACTTTCTACTAAGTTACCTTGTTTTTTTATTGTATCTAGCTCGTCTCGTCCTATAAAAGTCATTTCTACACAATTATTTGGTTTTTTAAGCACCTCAACTATTTGTGGTTGATCAGGCCACTCTTGGTCGGGGTTACTTATAGTAGATGTATTTAACTGCTTGTCTAGCTCTAAACGTCTTTTCTGGTTTCGAGTTAGGACTAGCATAATTTCGTCATTCATTTGTTTCAAAGTATCTGATGTTATAGATATTCTTGATAACGCGTCTGCAACGCTGTTGTCCTTTCCTTTAACATATACAATTTTGAAATTATATTCTTCCAATGCTAATCTAAATTTAAGAAGCCTGCTTGATGGATCTTTCATTGAAAATAAATATATTAACGGCCTATGATCTGTCATTATTGTAAATGGTTTACCGTACACGTATGGTCTGAAATATTTTACAGCCCAAACGATTGCAACCAATTCTTTTTGAATAGTGGGGTAGTTTAGTTCTGCTTTATTAAGTGGTCTGCTAGCATATGCTACTGGTTTCAAGTTTTTATTGCACAAAACCGCTCCGACAGCTTTACCTGATGCATCTGTTTGAATGACAAATTCACTGTCTTCTGAAAAATCTGGAAACTCTAATACCGGTGGAGTCATTAACGCATTTTTTAATGCTTCGAACGCCTTTTGACACTCATTGGTCCAAACAAATGGTTCAAATTTCCTAGTTAATTTATTCAAAGGGTAAGTAATCCCTGCAAAATTATTAATGAACTTCCTATAATAGTTACAAAAAGCTATGAATCTTTTCACTTCATCTACGTTAGTTGGAATTGGATATTTTTGTAGTATTTCAACTTTAGCTGGATCAGGTAAAACTCCGTTCTCTGATACCAAATGTCCTAAATAAAGAATTTGTTTCTGTAGAAAGTTACATTTTTCTGGATTCAATTTTAAATTAGTTTTCCTAAGTCTTTCTAAAACGTTGATTAAATTCTTGTTGTGGGCTTCTAAATTTCTACCAAAAATGACAAGATCATCTAAATAAACAAAACATTTATCGTACGTTAAACCTGACATAGCTACTGACATTACTCGGCTAAATGCACTTGGGCTTGTCTTGAGTCCCATTGGCAATCTTTTCATTTGGTATTGGCCAGAGCTTGTGGTAAACGCTGTGTATTCTCTACTGTGTTTATCTAAAGCTACTTGGTAATAACCTTGGTTAAGATCTAAATGTGAGAAGTACACTGAACCAGAGAGTGAATCCAAAATTTCGGTAATATTTGGTAAAGGGAACTTATCATCAATTATACTGTCATTGAGTTTACGATAGTCCACTACTAATCGCCATTTCTTTTCGTTTCCACTCTTCTTTGGTACCAATAAGATAGGACTAGACCACTCACTCTTTGCTTCCTCTATGATGTCATTGTCAATCATTCCTTTTATTTGTTTACTAACTTCGTTTTTCAAAGAATGAGGTAGTCGGTACTGTTTAACATAAACCGGGCTAGTATTTGGTTTTAATGTAATAGATTGTTCGTAAACATTCGTAGTTGTTAATTTATCTCCGGGTAGAAAGAAAACATCTGAATATTTAGCGCACAGTTCTTGAATAGATTCCCGCTCTTCCGAATTTAAATTATCTAATTTTAAAATGTCTAATAAAGTTTTTGCCCGCTCTAAATTGTTACAGGTAGGTTTAAATTTACACACATTATAATCTTGAATTGAATATATCTCTGGCTGAAACATCGGTAAAGTAATATCATGTTCATTTACGTTTAAGATTTTTACAAGCAACCTGTTATTTTTAACTCTTCCTACACATCCCGCAAGAAAAACATTTTCTGCCAATTGTTTACTATGTATAACACAATCGTCCATAGTATTAACATTTACAAATAAATAGTGAATTGTTTCACTTCGTGCTGGAATGAATAAAGTTTCATTTGAATTGTCTATGACATCACTAAGTTCTAAAGAATATTCCATTCCATATTTAGATAATGTTATGATATTAGCCTCCAAATTGATATTCGCTGCATTGTTACACAGAAAGTCTAAACCTAAAATTCCATCAGCCTTTAATGGTATGTTATCGAAAACATGAAGCCTGATATTAAAATCAACATGATGATGTTCATCACGATGAGTCAAACATAAGTCAACAAGTCCAGTTGAACGAATCTGACCCCCAATACCATTTATGGTTGTCTCATTCCTAATTAGTGTACTGTTGCTAGGTAATGCATCGCGTTTTATTACGGATAAAGAGGCACCAGTATCTATTAACCAAAAGTATTTTCTATTTCCTAAATACAATACTAAAAATTTGGCCTTACCAGTTAATGTCAGAATACTATGTTTGAGATCGAAAAAACTGCATTTCATCCGGTTTTTGTGTCACGAAATCATTCCTATCACTTTCGTCATTATAAAACACTCTATGATTGTTACCATTACTATGAGTTTCGTAACTCGAACGGTTCTCGTTATAAACTTGATGTCCGCGTCCTCTGTTAAAATTTTTATACGTACCTCTACCATTACCACGGGAATTATTGAATGACCTTCCACGTGCGAAATTCGCATTACCTCTGCCCGAATCATATGAAGTATGTTGACGTCGACCTCTTATGAAATTGTTGCCAAAATTGTTTTGATTTTGGTAATGGGAATTTCCTCGCCATCCACGTGTTTGTCTATAGTTAGAATTATGAGCATGCCACTTACCTCTACCACGACGTGAGAAATGCATGACATTTTCTTCACCTGTCGAAGTCGATGCTGCCGTCAGCTCCTCGTCTTTTGCCGCTTGAATTGCGTCTTTTAAGCTGTTATAGTTGCGCGCAGCAATAATCGTACTGAGCCTAGAATCCCTCAATCCATCTGCAAACCTTTTAATTGCCATTTTTTCATTTAGGGGTTTTAATATGCCATAATTACCAGTATTACCATCAGCCTGTGATATTGTCAAATTTGTAAATATTTTTTCTAATTCAGTGCCATACTGATCAATTGTTCTCCATCCTTGTGTAGCATTTTGCAGTCGCGATTGCAAAGCAGTGAAAGATTTTTTAGGCAAAAGAATGTCACGTAAGTCTTTGACAAAATCACTGGCAGATATGTAATCGTGGGACATACGTAGTTTAGCGTTTTCCGATAATCTACTTTTCAGGACGAACTTAACAAGAAGTTTTTTGCCTGATTCTGATAACATGTCAGCATACATTTCTACGGAGTCAATGATACTTCTGATGTTGTTTTCATTATTGTTCATTACAGGAATCAAACTACACGCCGTTTTTAAATCGAACTCCATGATTAATTCTGGATTTGAACTTTCTGAGAGTTCACTATCACTGCCTTGCTTAGTTGGAGAACATAAATCAATAATATGTAAATAACAAGATTTTATATCATCATTTAATAAACATAATGATGTCAGTGACTCTGACTTAATTGATGGGTTGGAAGTACATAATTGAATTAATTCTTTACTTTTTTCATAAATAATTTCAACCTCGAGCAACTTATTTTTTATTACATTTCCTTTAAATCGTGATTTTCCTTTCTTAATTAAATATTTCCGTATTAATCTAAGTTCTTCTAAGCATTTTAATAATTCATCTTCCATACCCTTTTACATGAAAATATATTAATAATTCAATACATACCAATCTCGCAGTGAGATACCGTAGTAGGGGACACAGGATGTAAGTTGATACATCGGAACGCGATCACTCTACTCAATTACAATGGTATAAACCGTATTCCTATTTTAATACACATTATTATTATTCTAATCACTACAGTTTACTAATATTATCCATCATTAAACTTTTACCGAAATTAAGATACATAAACGAACTGAATATTCTTTGTCGAACCGAAAGTTTTTTTTTTTTTTTTTTTTTTTTTTTTTTTTTTTTTTTTCACAATCGCATAACTAACGTACTCTATACGCGCACTAATAACACTTCACCAATATCGCAGCAGAAGAATACCACCTTCAGCTATTTCATTGTAACTCGGACTTCATTTTCTTCTCCACGTATACCTCTGATACGGCTGAATGATCGTCGTAGGCTATTTTGCAGTATTTGGTCATTTATCCAGGTGTGGTGACATTTTCGATATTGTTTCCACGCCAAATACAGAGCGCCAAGACCCAGCAGCACACACATCACCAGCAGAATTATATTGGTGCCCGAAATGTGATTTTTCAATTCTTCAATATGGGCATTATTCGCGCCTGCCGAATTCTGGTTTAAGAAGACTGTTTCCTTTTCTACGTTTGATCGGCACATTTTATTGGTTGGTTTTTTAACAAAAAGTATCTAACAGTTTGTTATACTGCACCAAACGGTTCTGCACGAAAGAATATTTAATTATTGTCTCCATGGTTCGATTTATTTCTATTGGAGCCGTAACACTACACACCGAGATAGAAATCGCGTCACGCGCCCCAAATATGGCAGGGTCGCCATGTAGGGATGTTGTATTATTGAAACAACTGTACTCGATCGATTACCATTTATTACTGCCTAATGAATACAATTGACTTGGGTTAAATATACTTAGATCTTAAACATACTACAGCTCACTGAACATCCATTATTTAGTTAATATATGAGCAGATGTACTATGCAGGAGATTACACAGAATACTAATATTTTATTTATGCAGTCACAAATAAACAACATTATGTACAATATTTTTTAATGTCATTACAAAGCCAAGATTTATTATAAACCGACTTCAAATGAGGAAGTTTTGTTTCAGATCAAGTAACAAACACAAAACTTCCTCTCCAGTAATTTTGGATCTATTCCAAAAAATCTTTGTGATCAATAGGGTATAACCTAATTATATATATTTCATTAAAATCGTTTCTGCAGTAAAAGTATGTTATCTATTATTTTTCGATAGTTCGACATTAACAAACCAGGTGTATCCATCACAAATGATTTTCTATACTATTTTCACCATATTTATACCACAGCTAGTGTTTCGTTCGTCTTTTGTAACACGCAGTAACAAATTAGGTAAGCATAGTGTCTACGTAGCTGGCTCAAAACTCTTGCCTTGCGAATTTAAAATTTTAAAAATAATAACTTTACTCAACAAATGATCATTAGCAAATAATAAATAAAAGCAGTTTTCTTTACATCGAACATTATAATATAAATGAAACAAAAACAATGTTATTTCAAAATGTATGCACGAAAAGTCATTTCGAGAACGCTTCCTTATGGGATCGGTAAAATAAAACGCCAGTAATTCATTTATACGAATAATATTTGTTTATTTATTAGGGGTGAACTTAGATGAATAAATAAGTGAACTATAGTGCGCGCCGCACAGCGCACCGGTTTATTAAAACTATCTCAAAACCTAATATTACCCTAATAATATCGGAACTGTCGATTTTTGAAAATAATGTATCGTCGCACGGAAAATCGCATAAATCAGTAAACAATTTCTAGTTCATGAAGCTAAAAATGTGCTTACGCTTGGCGTCAGGGCTACTAGCGATGCGCTGTCATTCGTGTTTTCCGCAGTATTTATTATTAATAAGTGATAAGTATCATTTAATTTATTAACTACAGAGCGTACATAAATAATAAATATTTCACCATTATACATAAATAGTTCACCGTTCCGGTAATGCGGTTACTAGTATGCAAATTTTGGAAACAAATACAAACGATAACTACAAAAATTTTACAAGGACTATGTCAGACTTTGTCTAAGATGGTCGTCTACGAATTTAACGTTTTTCTTTACATAATGTGCTATTAATATTTATTAATAAATTAAGTATTAGCAGAGAGTGCAGTCAATCACAGTTCAGCGTGGTGGTCCTAGCTGTCAAGAAATATAAAATATCTAAAATAATAAATAATATCAGCCTATAAATGTCCCACTGCTGGGCACAGGCCTCTTAACATGTAGAGACTACGTTTGCTCATTGCGGGTTGGCTATTTCAGATTCCAATTTTTGGAATCCAGATTTCCTCACAATGTGTTCCTTCACCGTTTGACATTGGTGTCTTAGAATAATTAAGAAAGTACATATAACTTTGAAAAAGTTACACCTGCAACCTTGTGCATACAAATCCGTTCGATGAACCGCTGGGCCACCACGGCAATTTTTTGTAAAATTGTTATGTAAATTTTTTGTAAGCAAATATCTATCCAAATTTAATTTGCCCTGGAATGTTAACCTATATCATTTCGTGAACGCCTGATCGTTTCCGGGAACGTTACTTGAATTAGGTAAACACATAAAATTATGAATCTTTCGATATACAAAATGCGTAGTTATTTAACAAAAGTTCAGTATATATCAGCTAATTTAATTACAAACCTAATTGATATTTACATATTTGAAAAACTTTGTTCGTTAAACTAGTCGTGTTATTCATTTGTGGTGTCTTTTGACGCAAAATAATGTTAGCTGTAATTATTATCTTTTTGTTTTACTAAATTTACTGTCTATTATATCCCTGCGTTATGGATTAAAGTATCGGTCGGCAACACGCGGCCCGTGTGCGACCCGCGGACCTCTTACTTGCGGCCCTTGAAAGTTTTGAAAATCCATACTAATCTTTTATTATATACGCGAAAGTTTGTTTCTTTATTTTTAACTATGGTTTCTTAAACTTCTTAAAATCCTTAATGTAAGGACTTGAAGGCATTAAGATATTTTAATTAACGTATGAGATATACTTGTTTAAAATTTCATGCCACTCAAATGAATTAAATGGCCACCGAAATGATAAAACCTATCCACTGAAATTAAAATCTACTGAAAATGTATGTACTTATACCTACAGACAGGCTCACTTATACAAATATATATAATTGAATGACTGTAATACCAATAGAGACTGTTTGTAAATAAATAAATGTGGTGCTTGGGCGATGCAGCACCGGAAAATTGATTTAGTGCCTCCGCGGGCCTCTTTGATGAACGAATGAACCAAATGGGGAAAAGTGTATTTTCTCCCTCACTTCAAAGAAATAAGATCACCGTAGTTTGCAACCAAACTAACCGCCTGGTAAAGTGTAGAAACAAGTACTTAACAAATCATCTTTAGCAGAACTGCAAAGACCTAGATGTAGTAATTGATAATCTTCTCTCACTTGACAATCGGATTTTCATGATCTAATTTCCCCCCCACCAATTTTCTCATCAAACGCAGCTAAGTAATTACAAACACTCTCGATTAAGGCATCAATATTTTCTTTCAGTGCGCTTTCATTTGTGACCACACTCGAGTATATTTGCAGACATTCGGTTATTCTTCCCTATCTTTACCCCCATAACTTTTAAACGGCTCAACCGATTTTTATTAAACAATTCTAAGAACACTCGCACATAAGTCAGATTTATAAAAAAAAATATATAAAGAAGAAACTTATTAAAACGACTGTACATAAAATAAAAAGCATTTATATTCGAAACTTTAAAAGTTTAAAAAATAAATATATCACTTTGTTTTAAATTGACAACTCCTGGCTTTGACTTAGGTATGTTTCTCTTGCCCCAAAATCGGGATCCTTTTTTAATATTATTTACTCGATTATAGTTTAATGAGATTGAGGTTATAATTTGATTGAAAAAATTGGGATTGACGTATTGAAATTCATCGATTTCGATATTATATTTAAAGAGTTAGGTCGACTGTTTTTCTTACCCCAAATTCCCGGGAAAGAATAACACTAGCACTCACCTAACAATTTATATTTTTGATCTATTACAAAATAAATTGACTTGTATTGAAAAGTAGAAAATTTTTGACTCTATAAAATGCCTTCTTGTAATAAATATATTTTAGATATTTTTATTTATACTTGTGTTGAAAACCCCTGCCTTAAAATTATATTTTTCTCTTACCCTAAATAGCCATTATTGAAATGGCTCTTATGTTATATTTGATTGAAGCCAATTTGTTAAACAAATTGATTCAATTTAGACATGATAAGTAACGATTTATATCGAATATTCCTCCACCCTAAAAGCCGGGACAAGCGGAACAGTACACATAACACTTTTTTTTTCTATTAGTATTCTAATTATTTTTAGAAGTGGTTGTAATTAATTATATTTTATTATATTTTTTCAAAATCAAAATTGTTAAGTAGAATATAATATCACATATTATTATTTTTTTACAGTAACCTAAAAGAATCAATAAAAAAATATTTTTTTAAATAACCAATCATTATTGTCACGGCTATATCTCAACTTATGTCACATAAATAATGCATTATTCAATACTGTGGTCAGTTTCTCAGGTCTCCGAAAGAGTAGGTACATATCATAAAATAAAATGTTTTTTATAAATCTATGCAGAAATGATTAGCAACACTCTTTCAATTTCCCTCAGTGAATTATCGTAAATTGATTGAGGACGACCATTAATCTGGTATGTTTTGTTTAGGTTTATTTAATGGCACTTGGCAAAACAAATACTACCACTAAGCTGGCGTAATACTTATATTGCGTATTTGCCCGTTACCACAATATTCGAACTTCTTACAAAAAAAGAAGCCTTATCTAATTGGCAAGCAAAACAGACAGAAAACTGGTTCATCTCACAAGGTTTATCAATTTAAGTAGAGTTATTATCAGCAGAACAATAACACATTGCTGTTTCTCATCCTATTTTCCGTTTCGACCTGTATACCCACAATGTAAGAAGGTACGTACTCAGTTTCTTTGGTTCCTGCTTCGACAAAAAACAATAACACCGATGCTCATCCAAAGAGTAAACTGAATACATAATCAGTGTATAAATCGAGAACCTAAACCAATCTAATATGGTTTCGCTGTATCGCTTTGAATGCCGCTCGCCGCACATTGAGTTTGCAAGTCCAATAAATGTAAATCCTAACTAAAACATACCGAAACCAAAATAATTTTCTTACCTTTCTGAGCGTTGGTTTTCAATATCCTCTGTATTTCACCCGCTTCTGATCCACTCTCCGACTCGGAACAAAACGAATGAACAGCGCCGGATAAATGCATAATTTTCTTATTATTTCCAAGCTTGATGTTTTTACCAGTTCCGCCGACACTAGTGGTTCGGACAGGAGGTCGTGGAGGCACTCGCGATTGTAATTCACTGACTTTATGAGGGTTTTTATTTAACTCGGTCTGTCGATTCTGCATTCTGTTCTCATTCATTTTAATTTCACGTGCACTTATCAGATGACTATTAACAGCTTTTCCATATTTTTCTTCATAACTAACGCGATTTGAAAGGCGTACACCGCGGTTTTCTTGAGGCATAGTACCACGATAGTAATTTGCCATTTGAATATCTTGCAAAACAGGAGAAGCTCTCGATAATAATTTCTCTGGATGGCGATAAATAATTTCTGGATCGCCAACTGTAATTCGACTGTTTATGAACGTATCTGTTCGCCGTTCAGGGGCGCCTCGAGCAAACGGGCTTGTAGTGTAAATAGACTGATTCATAAGAGAACTCTTTAAATCTTTACCACGAGGTAAACTGCAACTCTTAGAGTCCTTTACAAAAGTGAAAGAGTTAGGGGTACTACAGTTTGAGTTATAAGCAGCTTTAAGTCGTACAGGACTTGATAGTGAAGAGTTCAGAGACTGCTTGATTAAAAATTCGTCTTCCTTCTGTTTTAACTCTTTCAATTTTTGCCAATAAAATGCTTCAACTTTTTGCCTGGTTTTTTCTTTGTCTCTAGAATCCGATTTTGAATTGTCTTGTGGTGTAGGAGTCAATCGTGGACTATACTCCGACCTTGGCGAAGGTGTAGACTTGTTTTGTACACTGCTTCTACTCAAAGAATTTCTTTTTTCCTCCGTCTCTATCATTGTTTTTCTAACGTGCTCATACGGGGAGACCGTTTTTGGCATGTTTGGTATTTTATGATTAATTGGCATTGGTGATGTAGGAGCGGAATAATTGTACGGCTTCTTAATATTTTCCTCTCGTTTGCTGTAATAACGTACCTTCTTCATGTTCTCTTCATTCTCTCTGGCTTGGTTATTGTCAAAAGATAAACTGCGAGCTCTCGTAGGCTGGATAGTGCGTACTTCTGCTTCTTTTTTAGGAGAAATTAAGAATTTTGTACTCACACGTTTAATTTCAGCTCCAACTGACGCTGGATTGGCCTTCGCTTGTGATGCTCTATAAATTTCTATTTCGTCGAGCGGCGATATTTTATCATTCAGTTTCTCCAATGAGTGATAGTAAACGTCAGGATATTGTGTTTTATCAAAATCATTTAATTCATTATTTTGACTCGACGTGTGCGGTGAACATGACATTTCGTTGTAAGGTTTAGGTGGTACTTGTGGCCTTGCTGCGTACTTAGTATATGCTATACTTTCTGCTTCAGAAACTACGTTAGTACTGATCGAATTATTTTTCGTACTCTCCGACACAAGTGTACTACTAGATGAGTGATGACTTGATAATTCGTTGCTTAGTGTTTCATTGTCACTTTGAAATCGTCGTGTTTTTAAATTTTCATATATTCGTTCGTTATCTCCTGATTCTGGTGCTCCTTTATCTGATCTTATCGAACGAGGATTATGATATTGATTCCCTTTAGAAGATTCCGTAGCATTTTTCATATTGGACTGTGCATCTTTATTTGCATTTTTGTCTTTCGACTTGTGAGAAAAGAAAAGATTTGGAAATAGTTTTCGAAAGCTGCCAGCACGTTTTTTATTGTTTTCCGCCATTCTGTCAAGTCAGAGGTATTCTTAATTATCTTCTCAACTATGTCAGTTTAATACCTGAAAACAAAAAATCATAATTACATAATGTCGTATATATGAGCCCTTTTTTCCCTTTATATTTTCTGATTCAAGTAGACAAAATATAATCTATCGTAGTAGACGTGTTTCGTATTTTATTAAAACTGTCTGTAATAGGTTGCATTAAATAATAGTTAAAATATTGCTGTAAAATATTGAGAGAATATTTTCTAAAAACCGTAGTGTATTTAGCGATATTTAAACACGCTATAACATCCAGGTGATAAGAAACGGAGCTTCAAATTTGCAAAAACTCAAATTCATCTGCAAATCTAAATTGGTATTTTTGAGTTTTAAACAAAGGGGTAACCAGGGTGAAAATAGATAGCCATAGCAAACAAAACATATCTTATTTTGTTTGAAGTTTCATTAACTTTTTAGAAAACTATGTCTAGTTGTAGGATTGGAAATTAATGTTCTTGCTACAAGTTAAAATCCAATGGTTACTATTTTGTATTTATTTTCTTATTCCCTATTTTTAAAGTTAAACTATTTGCTACTTTAAGTTCATATAGATGAATGACATCAACACAAACAACGTCGCGGGTACAGTTAGTTAATAATAATCTAATTTAAAACTTGGTAAGTACATAACTAGCTACTGCTGATGCCACGCAATCTAATACAAAATAGCGCCAACTTTGTCGCAATACAACCGCGAAGCCGTCTGCTCTGATTTGAAACACCACTTGAGACGAGTTACGGTAGTGCGGTTTTCGCAGAATCCTGAAGGCATTGTTGTACGCAACGTGCCTTTACTGCAGTGTCTGGGTTTCTCATTATACTGACTACACGTTGTGTATAGCTAAACCATAGGGCGTTCACAATGTGCTGTCACTTCGTATAACAGTATACCTACGTATGTAGTAATTCGTGTTTTACCGTACGTTAACGAATAATGTTTTATAATTGTCCTACAAATTCGCTCTTCCCGAGTTGTCTTATAAAATTCGATTTTTTTACTCTCACGTGGAACATCCTGAAATTACCTATTAGGTATTCTGCCTTCCCGAACAGAGCATTCGTGTGCAAGTTCAATAAATTAGTAGATTCACTGCCTCAAGACATTTGCTAGCCTGCAATGCTATTTTCTAAAGATTAAATCGTTGAAATATTGATTCACCATGGTTCCAACCATAAAACAGAATTTTTATTTTGACGTTCGATATAGCCTTGTTTAGCGCTGTATTTTTAGAGAATAGTCTGCCTTTTTCAGGTATCCCGTCGTAACTTTGTTCTACTCACAGCAACACACTAAATTGCGAGGTACGGAAGGGCACACAAATCGATAGAATGGTTTGGAATGTTGCCAACTTAATTGTCAATACCATAAAAAGAGTTGCGCCATACTTTTAAGTTTGGATCAGCTTGCTGATAGCACTAACACAAGAAAATTTACAAATTCTGTGGTGTTTCTTCAAAGCTACGCCTTTGAAACCATCTCCAATTCTATGTCTGTTTTAGTAACGAACTCTTTAAATATGCAATGTCGCGCAAACACTGAACGTTCATCCATTTTATAAATCATTTAGCATTATTGACAAGTCAATAAGGGTCTATCCACACTATAGCGTTAAATTCTTCCCAAATTGCAACGATGCGCGCGTATTCGCTCGTCTTTTTCATCTCAGAAGAAATATGATAGTGCGGATTTTTTTTCACTAATAAGAAATTTGAACATTAAGTTGTTAGGTTAAAGATTAATTTGTTATACTTATCAGATAGAAAAGAAATAATAACGAAGATGCGCGCGAATACGATTGAAATAGATTGCGAATTTTTAATCGCAAATGAAATTTAGGCATTACCTTGTTGAATTATGGATGAATTAGCTATATTAACTTTTAGATTGATGCGTAATATCTATCTTCATACTCGGTATGTGTATTAATCACATTATTGCGAGTTGGGTGATTGGTTTATATTCAATTTTTTGTCAGAAAGTTTTTGTTGGTACAAAAACTTACATTACACTTATAATTTGATTAACAATAATTAGATTATTTCACTTATCTATCTCTTTTTTTTTCAACTACGGAAAAAAACGGAGAAGTGTCTCAAGTCGACACATATTTTTTTTATGTATGACGCATATCTTTTTACAAATTAGTCAGATTTTGATAATTACATTTTTATTGCATAGCGTAAGCACATTTTTAGCTAAATGTATATTTTTTTCCGTGCCACGACAGACGTTTAGCGAAAATATCAACGATTCCGATATTATTTTGTTTTAAGATAATTTTAATAAAACGGATCGCTCTGTTTTGACACAAATTTACGTGTTTGACAAAGTTTTTACATGTTCATACACCTATGTTAAAGCGCCAATCAGTTCGCCGTTGAGTATTATGCTGTCTCTCGTCACCTCATGGTGTAAAGTAGCAACAGAAAGAGTTTTAAGAACGTCTTAAAGTTAAGTCGCGTTACATGTACAAGTAATTTTAAAATTGTCATTTTTGTTAACAGTCTTCAAACTAAGCCAAAGCTTATATTCTGGGGGAATTTCACAAATAGATAGCTTATATTCAAATCGCAAAAGAGACGTTCAAGGGCAAAGTTTGGATTAAAAACCACGGAGTAGTGTTAACCATACTTTATAAAATACAAAATATTAACTTCCCGCGTTGTATATATTTAAGGCTGCAGTATTTGTCAAAACGAATCCAAATTTACTTCCTAAGCTGTCGGAGACCGAAAACCGTAGTCGAAAAGATGAACTATTTTAATGCACAGAAGTATTTTCTGCATGGCGCCAATAAATTTTAATCGTATACCGCGCCTTACCATGTAACCCAATCTTAATCTGTTTAAATAACACCTTAAATCTTTTTTGATTGATTTATCAATCAAAATAGTTTTTTTTTGTAAAACATTTTACGATATCTCAGAGTTTATTAAACGAAAAATATTCACATGTTTTGTATATTTTTTTTTTGTTTAAATTATTTTATATTTATATTAATTATTGTTGGTATCACTAATCGAGTTTATATTATAGAGATGTTGATTCAATTTTAATAAGTAAGCATATATTTTTTTTTATTGTAAACTCCATTTTTTATTTGGTGCACCATACTCTGGTTTATGATGACGGACAATTTAAAGCAATGTAGCTCAGTTTGCAACCTAATTTATTTCCAAGTGTATTTTTCAATTCAACTTGAAACTTAATAAGAGCAGACTGTTTCACATACATTTTATATGTACTCAAGTCCTTGTTAGATTTGAGGTATACCATTACATATTTATTTTGCGTCTGAGAACTAAACTAACTTGAACTAACTAAAGTAAAAAAAACGTTGGCAATTGATTGTATAACTATATTAATTATAAATAAAATAGTCTAATTATATTTTTCAGACTAACTTATAACTAGTTGCGCCGCGCAGTTTTGCCCACGTAATTACCGTTCCGTATTTAACGGGATAAAAAGGTTATAAATCCAGGTTTTAAATGATTTATATGGCAAATTTTGTTCGAATCCGTTAATTTGGTTCGAATCCGTTTTTGCGTAATTAAGGAACAGACATCAATCTATACAAACTTAGGACACTTTATACATTTATAATATTAGTAGAGATATTATATTAAGAGAAGAAGGATTATACCAGAATTTTTATTCTTTTAAAGGCGTGTCAAAACCAGTGAACACCGAGGTGAGCCAATTTTTTGTATGCATTCTTCCTGTTATCGCTGTCTGTCCACGACTTGCAATGATAACACCTTTATCTCAAGCCAAGGCGTGTTAGATAGGGACTCTGTACAAATATTGTTAGTTCTGCATTATCTGGGTTTTATCGCCCTCTAACAACGTGGAATTCACACAGTCGTTAAGGAAATACGATATGTAGAATATTAATACATAATAAGTATATTAACATGTTTATCGACTGTGACTAACTGGTGACCATGACGGATTGTTGGGAATAATTTTATTTTTGCACAGGGGCACCGCAAGGGGCTACGAGTCTTGACCTGGTTTCCGTTTCTATGAGAAAATGGTAAGCCAGGTCTGACTTGAATAACCTGGAAGGCGCCAAGCAGCCTCCTCGTCTCTGCCACGTTCCAAAACACTTGAAGTGAACGCTGCAGGCATTTCTCGGCAGTAGTTGGTGAAAGCAAATTATTAAAACAACAGAGCTGCTGATATGAAAAAGGTAGGTAAATAAATTAAAGAAAATTGACCACAACTAAGTTATGTCCACTGGATATGTATACCTCTTCTATATGTGGACCTCTTCCAAATTGCGCTATAACACCCGGTTCTCTACCTGTAATTTTTTGCATGACTACAGCAGGTAATGCAAAAAAAAAGGCAATGTAAGTAATAGTTACTTGAACTATCAAAAACATAAATGTGAAAAAGTTCGTAACTAAACGATGCCAATGGTTGACGAAATTGCGGACAAAAAAGATTCAACCGGGCGCCAAGTTCAATTACTCTTCCTCAAAAGTTAACTAGCTATGAATACCATAGCAAATTTAATATCGAATGACATAATGAGTAGTGTAAATTTATTTAAGTCACCTTCTATATAAGATTTATAAGAATTTTAAATAATATGTAGAAAATATATAAGTTTTATTTTGTTTATGATAAAAGATTCCTTGTTTCGAGCTAAATTGCAAAGTTCTAGGTCACCTAACTTTAACTAATAGCTTTAACTTTTGATAAATGAGACGGTCATTAAAAAAATAATTTATTATTCTCTTCAAATCTGATAACTTGCGAATATTAAATAATATAAATAGTTTATACATGGAGAAATAGTGCAAAAAGTTAATATATTTTTAAAAATATGCTCTTGAAATACATCTAATAACATCACGCAACTACCATGCGTTTGATACACACATTTCTCTATATACTAGCTGTTCCATGCGGCTACGCTCGTACTTAGGTATAGTGAATGATAAATAGTTGTTAGGAAAAATGTGATTTTCAAATTAAAAAAACATTAAATTTCATTTTGGGTACAAAAATATGTCGTTTTAGTTACTTATTGTTGTCAATTTTGATGTTTTTTATTTGTTTAATAGCTGATGTGATCGAGATGGCCAACACCCATAATTATTTGCTCTTCTAAAATTTGCCAGTGTTTACTATATTGTCTTTCGATCAACAATACTGTATCGCAAATGCCTTGGTCATCTATTCAAGCTGTTGTCCGTTCAATATATTATCAAACCCGCCCTCTTGCCATAATTGGGTATTTGACTACTATCGTCTACTAATATATTAAATTGAAGCAGAACTGCGAAATAACATCAAAAAATATACACGAACGCAAAACTTATTATCCTTTAAAGTTAGTAGATGACGCATGTTCTCTCTGTTTTTCGTAAAACGACTTGTAAGGGGGAGCCCCAGATTAGTATGGCGAATTACTAAGGTGACTTCACCTGATTGTATAGTTCTCTCTGTCTCATTAGCAATACAGCAATATTAAAATGCTTGAAACTAGTTCAATATGAAAGTAAATCTGGCATTTTTACAACTCGACATAGTTTGTTAAATACCCAATTGTGCCAGATTAAGTATCTACTTTAGAGTAAACTAAGATAAGCAGAGAGTGCGTACATCGCTAGTAGCTTGTAATGCTGAGCGCAAGTAAAGTTTTAGCTAAAAGTACTACGCTCGTTGACCGATTTAATTGATTTTCCGTGCGACGTTTATGCGAAAATATCAACAGTTCCGTTATAATTAGGTTTTGAGATAGCTTTAATAAAATGCCGCGCTCTGTTTTGACTTTTTACGTGTTCATTCTAGTGGCTACAGTTCAAACTAGATAGCCGTGCTCTATAGTTTACTTATTTTTTTCTCTGCAGTCTTATTTGTTTTGATATAGGTACCTATTACATATACCTTAGTGTCTCTTGTGTATTTTGCATTTCATTGTAATAATATGCAAAAGTAGGTATGTGAATGTTATTTTTTATCAACAAATAATCTACCAAGCCCTATTTCTTCCTCTTAGAAATAAATATTAAAAAACTACACAATACGTTTGAATTAATTTTGGGTCAGTTGCTTCAAATATCAAATTTCATTTTTCTTTCTTTGTTAATAAAAGATTTCCCAAAAAATATCCACCCCAATCTAACCCTTTTGGAGATCAGATTAAAAAAATGCTAAAATACGTGTTTGTTTATTTCTAACCAGAAGGTTAGCTATGAAATTTCATGCATGCAATTTTGAGTCGGCGCAACAAGTAAATTAATTAATTAAGTACGTAAAGCGTGACTTACATTAGTTTATCACTTTTTTCGGCAGTTAAATTTTTCTGTTAATAAATTTATGTTTAGGATCACGGCTATAATGTAATACACAATTCAGCATTAAATTAATCTTTAAGGGAACAACAATAAAACATTCATCCCTAATTAATTTAATTAATTTATTAATTAATAAACCCCTAATTTCCCTAGCTTAGAGTAGGATTTTTTTTCCAAATTTATATGAGGATATCTTTGAGGTACCCTATCCAATAAAAAAATAACTATTAAAATCGGACAACTTTGTAAAAAGTTATCCATGAACCTATATTACAATCAGTGATTGAACAGTCAATCATCCCCTGGTTTCCTATTCTTTGAGTTTTTTTTAAACTGCTGTGGGACCAACACATGTCAATAAAAAGAGAATTATCTAAATCGGGCTACTGTGTAAAAAGTTATGGGTGGTAACGTCTAAAAATAATAATATATTTGCATCGACTTGAGAACCTCCTCCGTTATATTTTTGGTGGGTTGAAACTAATAAAATGCAAAATAAACAAGAGACACTTCGATATATGTTATACAGGATGTCCTAGAAAGTATGGACAATCGAGACAGTCGGCCAGAGGTATCCGACCATAGAGGTATCCGAATCACCCCCATGAGGTACCTATTATACTTTTTCGTGATTTCTAACCGAATTCCGAGTTTCATCATACTTCTTCTCACACTGCTTTGGTGAGTCGTAACACCATATTTTTATACTATAATCACCAGCGGCATGCATACCAAATAAGCAATTAGGCAGTGCCTACCTCCTAAGATCCAACATGTGTATAGATAATTTACTTACAAATCCATGTACAAAGTTTTCATTTGTTAACAAATCAAATAGGTATAGGTAGTTGTAGTTTTGTAGTCTAACGCCCAAACCACAGAATAATATATAATGAAACTTTAAAAAAGTGAGTAGAAAACTAATTTAAAGTGAGTAATAAATGGATTTTTACGTGTTTCGTGTTTTTTTGTTGTACTTTTTCTATTTTACGTAATTTTCTCCATTTGCCTTATATCTGCCTACCTGCTCAGAAAAAAACATCTCAATTTTATTAGCTACTTATCCTATTTATTACAAAATAAATAATACTACTATCTAAACGGCTTCAAAGTTAACATAAAAACATGTTAACTGAATAACTATAATTATTTACTTATATTTTTGAGGAGGGGCTCGTGGCTAAGTGTAATAAGACTTACGGCTTGATCGATAATACAGATTAAGCCGCGCTCGCCTTGGTTGGTCAGTGGATGGGTGACCATTTGTAGACGTACCGAGACCCTTCCCAGCCTCGGAAAGCACGTTAAGCCGTTGGTCCCGACTGCCATACGTATACGATCTTTGACAGTCGTTAAGTAATTACAATTCTGACATCCAGTCTTACTTTGAGTTACTGTGTTACCCAGTAAAATGGGTTGTGGAAGTCAGATAGGCAGTTATGGTAATTAGCTGAATCCGTAAGATTTGAAGTTGACCCCAACAAAGCTTGGGAAAAGGCTAGGCAGAAAAAAATCTTCTAGTTTTGTTTCATATCCAAAAAGTAACAAAAAGCCCTTAAAACTAAACAAACGTAACCTCATCTCCACTCTCCATCTATCTGTTTGTCCATCTTTTGGGCTCAGTCAGCGGGCTGTATCTCATGAACTGTAATAGTTTAGTTAGTTAGAGGCTTAAAATTTTCCTAAAGAGTTTATTTCTTTTGCTGATAAAAGGATAAATAAACAATTAGAATTTGGTCCGCCAAATTACCAAGCCTGTTTTATTAAATTAATTTTTGCTTTACCTTAATGAATAATGATCATTGTTTTTTAAACATTTAATTTTATAGTTTCAGTCTAACAAAAGCCGGTTTAATAACAGATAATAAAATTAAAGGTAACCTAACGGTACACTTACTTACGAAATCGTACTAGACGAGTCCGACTCACGCTTGGCAGGAATATGGTTATATTTTTGAAGTAAAACTTCTACATAGACGGGGTGTATTGGGATTTTTCCGAGACGAAAACCCGTTACGGCCGGGAGGAGAAGGCAGACGATAAAAGATAACCTTGGGCGCCTACGGCGCGCGCTATTGAAACCAAAATATTATCTCTAAAGTTTTGTATGTAAGCTGTTTGTAAGACTTATGTCGATAGTATTGTTATGAAATAAGCTATCATATTTAAAATCTATTAGTCCAGTTTATTGTTGTAACATATTGTTAATTCTACTTTGAAATTAGAGTTTTACTTCAACTATTTGTCCCAGCACACATATTTTTTATTAAGTATTTTTTATAAAACGAAAAATAAGTAAACAACAACAGATATCTACTTAAAAACCAACTACCAGGAAGATTATCAAAACCAATATTTACGATACTGTGTGCTTAAAGTTGAATTTTAACTGTAAGCCCTACAGATAGCCGTATGAAATTACTAGGATAGGTAGCCAATATAATGTAGATGTTTTTAGAATAATAAAAACATAGGAGCTGAAATGCTGTAATAGATCAACGATTTCAGAAATTTTCAAAATTATAAAAGTTTATACTTCAATATATTTTTTACTTTTTATAGTTACATCCTATCGTATTAATTTTACAAACATCCGATAGGAAAAAATTTTGCTATTTTTGGAAAAAATAAGGTTAATGCGAGCAGAAATATGATGAAGGTCCGAATTCGGTTAGAATCACGAAAAAGTATAATAACTCGAAAACTACAAAGTATCGTGGACCATATATTGGGGTCATTCGGATACATCTAAGTGTCCTTTACCTCTGGATACCTGTTTGTTTACGCTATCTGTGATACCATATATATCAAAAAGAATGTAAGCCTACTAGTTTGTAAACAATGCACAATTAAGGCACATGGGCGGGTTTGATAATACACTTTAACTGACAACGGCTTGGATGGATGACCGGGGCATTAGAGATACAGCATCGTAGATCGAAAGACATCAAAGAAACCCTTGACATAATTTAGAAAGAGACAAATAATTATGGTTAAGGACCAGCTCCATCGCATCAGTTATGAAACAATATAAACTCATGAAAATTGGGTTAAAATTAAACAATAAATCATTAGAACGCCGTATCTTTTTTCTAACCAGAATGAAGATTCATGCTTTGAACATACTTTGAAAATCACATATTTCCAAACGACTATTTTTCTTTTGCTATACCTAAGTGCTATAAATATAATATATACAGCGCCTAGAAAGCTTGGTAAAAGGCTAGGCAGAAAGAGATTTACTTCTATTATTGTGTTTTATATCCAAAAGGGAAGCCGCGGGAAAAAGCTAATATATCACATACAGCGCCTTTCAATTGACACCTGTCAGTTATTTTCTCGCCTTTGCAAGTTATTGGAATAGGCCTCCGTAACGACAACTTAAGTTTATAAACAGAAATAATATAATCTATATGGATGAGGTTTACATAAATACATCCCACACTAAAGTAAAAACTTAGAGTGATGAATTAAAAAGAAGTTAACAGGTTAATGTCGTCGTGCAATATCTTTCGCCGGGTACTGAATATACCTATATATGCCCCCGTAGACAAGTGAGATTTCTACAATAATTTACAATGATTGAAAACGCTCAAATGTTGGCAGTAATGTAAAACTGAAATTTTGATTCGAATTATTAATATTATGGTCAGTTTTTGACCGCTCTTTGGCCTCTATACAAAACATAAGTGGCTCTTAATAGAAAAGCGAAATTACAAGTATATAGGCGGTTCTTAGTAATGGGGGTGTGAAAAGTAGCTTGAAGTGGTACGTGTAAATAAACACACACTGGCCGTGCGTCGCCTGCTTCCATCGAACTTGGTTAACATATGACCGTGGTGCCTCAATCACCAAGACCATGACCAATAAACTGCAACTACCACAGTTTAGCAGCATCTTTATCATTTGGCTTTATGTATTATTTCTTTTAAATCATAATTACTACTCTGCACAAGCACATGGAAATAAATTAAAAAAAGACTAAAATACTCCACTAATTTGAAATGTTGACAATAACTATCAATTTTAACATTTTAATATTTCGAATTTCAGATGTAACTCCAAAAGACGAAGACGAATTGAGGGACGAGAGACGAATATGAAGTACCTTCCTCCAAGTCATCCTCAAGACTCCTTGAAGTTGATGAGGCGGTGAGCAGCCAGATTGGTGGGAAGAGCTGGAGATACCACAACGATCCCTTAAAGATATCGCTACTAAAAGTCGGCGTATCGTACTAATTTAGTTACTTGCAAAGGCCTCTAGGAACGCACTGTGAGCGTCAATAATTTACATAGGCACAAAGATGCTTTAAATCCACGAAAACACGTGTTTTTGTAAAACACTAAACTAGGATTTAGCTACGATAATTATACTTCTCAAATCTTCCACACTCTGCTCATAAGGGTTCATAAGTTCCCTAGCGACTATGGTATAGATACAAAAACCAATACTGTTAACTCCTTGTCCAGTCCATTGAACAGCAAATGTATTAGGTAGGCACTTAAGAGAGATGTCGATATCATTATTTTTTTTTTATTTTTTTTATTTTAACTGATGATATAAGATATCAATATTAACTAGACTGAAGACAATTGGTTTTATGATAGAGAGGTACGTCACTGTTAATATGTAATCGACAAGCCAGCATTTTTGAGCTCATTAACTCTTCTTTAATTTATGAGCTCAGATAAATTCTAGCTTTTAAATTACGGAAACACGTGCGGTTACAAAAAGGCAAATAAGGACTTCGCTTAGAGAAATAACAGAACAGTTCTTCTAAAATATCATTCAGGACCTTACTCATAAAACTAGGTAGTTCATTTGAAACGCCTCTGACAACTAACGCAAAGACAAAAAAAACAATAGACAAAACAAGATTTTTAACATCTTGTCATGTAATTTTTATGGATAAAGCGTAGAAATATGAATCGCTTTATAACAGATACCATAATTAATCTGAAAACGATTGGTGCAAAATTTCAAACTGGTTAAAATGCTAGGTTTTACAAAACATTCTAAACCGACTGGTGGAGTTATTTACCTCTAAGATGTGAAAGACAAGCCAGCATTTTTAACTCTTCTTTAAAATGTATAGGTACCTATAGCTCGGCTTAATACTTACACAGAAGTTTTTAAATCCACGAAGACACGTGTGGTTGTGGTTGTAAAACGACAATATACTAAGATATCGGAACATAACAGACAAAATAGACGGAAAATAAGTTCAACGCGGAGTGTACAGTACTCCGCGTCAAGTTCTTTAAATAGAATAGAGAATGTACTGTAAAATAAATATCAATCATTAATAATTAATTAGACTGAAGGCGATTAAACGTAAAACTTGAAATTTAAGAAATGAAAAATATTTTTAACTGGCCTATATAATTAATCGCCGCTAAGATGTAATTGACAAGATCTAATTTTTAAACTTATTTTCTCCTCGTTAATTTATGAACCAGTAAATAAGTAGGTAATCGCCAGTGGTTTAGAGTTCGAGAAATTTGTAGTAGTGAACAGAGTTACTAGCTACTTATAAAGAAAGATTTTAAATACTCAGATCTATAAGATTAATTACTGCTAAGATGTAATCGACAAGACTGTAATTTATTTACACCTATTCTATATTTTTTTAATCAGTTTTATAAAGTCATCGCCAGTTGTATAGAATTCGGGAAGTTTTAAAGTATACTTTCATTTAGGCCTATTTAAAGTAAAATGAGCGTCTTCTAGGTCTTGCCCTCCTAGTTTTTATAGCTACTACTTATAATAAAATGTATATTTAAGATAAATATATATTTCATTATATTTAGTAGCTAGCTCGCGCTACGAAAAGCTTAGATTTTGAGCAGTAGTAAAATTTACTTGAAAATTTAAAACATGGATTACATTAAGATTTTCAACTTGATCGTAATTGAGCTTACAGGCGACGATTGTTACTCAGACTGGGAACAGATAAATACTCAAAGTAGATAAGTACTCAAAATGTCAGACCCAAGTAAGGAATAGCCAGAATTTTAAAAAAATACCTAAAACCACAGTCTTCACAGTGTTGCCCACTGCGCCACTAGGAAATAAATGTGAATTCAATATGGCAATAAACAAAAAATTTACCTGCCATAGAATAGCATTTAAAGTGTCATGCACCTCGTAAATACAGCGAAAAGCTGCAATCGTGAAAGGTTTCAAAATAATGACCATCCACTACCAGCTCACAATATGTGTAACATAATACACGTTACCATAAGTAACAAATACACCAAGACTACACAAAAATGCACGCTAAGTTAAAAAGAAAACGTTCAGGGTTTACCTGCAACATCGTAATGTACAAACGAACACGCTACCGAGCGTTATTATTATAATACTAATACTGATTACTTACGCCGTGGTAATCGAATACGATACATAATGAATTGATGATGATGAAAAGTGATTTATTAGAGGTCAGTTAAATAAGGGTATAGGTTTATATTCCTATTTTCTTTTGATATCTTTGTGTCTAGTTATAATCAGAACTAAGTAAATAGCTTAATAAGATTACAATTAAAGGTCACCTTGGGTAGGATAAGTACACTACTAAGATAGATCGTTAGATCAGAATGACGGATGAAAAAAAGTAAGAGGTATAAACCACATGTGCTCTCGTTTTACATAAACAGAGCTTTAAAAGGGTTCAGGCTATAGTTAGGCTAGCATTGGATACTTTTAGGTGATGAACGGATAGCCTGGAGAAAATATTACAAAGCTCGTACTTAACCAGTCACTTAAACAAATGGTAATAGTTGTTACTGAGACAAACAATATCATTTAAGGGACAGGAAACTGTCTTTCTGCGCGATAAAAAATACAGACTTTAAAATTGCCCGAAACAATTCGCTGTCAGATAATTGGCGTAATTTATTCCCCGTGCTACTTAGAATACGTAATATCTGGAGACAGAGCTCGTTTTCGACGTGCCTTCGAAATAGATCGATAACAAACAAATGGATAGTTAAAGTTAGGGAATCAGTAGTGCACCAGCGGGCATTGAGACTTTTTTCCCAATTGCAGCAGACTCCTTTGGAGATATTTCCCATCACCGACCTTTAACTTATATATGGTAAACACATAACCACTCTGATATGACAATCACGACGCCTGTAAATCGCGTAATAGAAGAGAGATCAACTGACGCGCACTAGCATTGTCGTCGCTCATGGCATTTCATTGCTGATTTTATCTCTTGGCCTTTACAGTTTGGCAGAGAGTAAACATATGCCACCGCTCTATTGAGAAGTAACTTATCTTAATCACTTTTTTTTAACTGTGCGGGCCTTTGAACATAGAGTAGAAATACTACCACTACCACTGCGTTACCACTGTACACCACTGTACTCCCAAACTTCGAACTAAATTGTTCGAAGAAGAAGCAAGCGATCAGGAGTTCCCTGATGTAAGCTTCGAAATATTCAAATGTACACACCAGCGAGAGTGTAATTATAATATTACACTCTAAGACAAAGCCAGCGATTATTTGACTAGACTTGCGATAAGATAAGTATAGGTTTATAGTCTTTTTTATCGTCTTTTATAAATCTGGTTGTTTTAGTATTTAAATATTTAAGAATAAGGTTAGCGATGGACTGGAGTTGCGAGTACTGTGGAACTATTTCACCTCGCCAGAGATAGGAAACGATATACAGATCTGACTGCAGCTATCCTTCGCATGTCGAAGGGGCACATAAGGAAGAAAAAGATATGGTTAGGCAAATTGAAGGTCGTGCTGGTGGGAACGGGCGTTGGTTAAATACTAAGTTAGAGAAACATGCATATTAAGCATGGCTATAGTAAGGTTAAGAATAGGTTTAGATTCCATTTTATTATCTTTTTATCTCTGGGTGTCTTTTTTATCTCTGGGTGTCTTTTTTATCTCTGGGTGTCTTTTTTATCTCTGGGTGTCTTTTTTATCTCTGGGTGTCTTTTTTATATCTCGGTGTTCTAGTGCGTTAATATTTTAGTATAGGATTATTCGACATAAAAGTCGCCTTAGGTAGGACAAGTACTTGTCTTGGAAAAAGCCTTTGGAGCAAACATTACAGTTACTGCAATGGACAAAGCTAAGCGAGAATAGACGAGACTATTTTCCTCCTGGCGCCAAGGGCCATCATTGGCTATCTATGGCTTCCATGAGTGAACATCCTAAGGTACAGTTGATAAAGCCTTGAAAAGGCGGCTCGTACTCATTTAGCCCTTCAGGCCGACGGATAAATTAATCTGCACAAAAGCTTGAAAGTCAGACAAAAACTAACATGGCGGTATAAAAGCCGGTAAAAAACAAAACTTAAAGGTTATGTCAGTTACGTTGTTAGGTTCTGTTTTTTGACGACACGAATTAAATCGTTTAAAAATAATTGGCAACACCTAGTTCAAGCCATATACTTAAGTGTCGATACCTAGATACTCTCAATGCCACAAAAACCGATGTGATTTTAGATGGGCAGCTATGAGATGGGTAGGTACTAGGTTCTCCAGAAATATACAATAAACCTAGAAAAAAGTCTCTAGGACACTACACACTGCACATACACGATATTATTATGTTTAACGTTAACGATGCGTTATAAAAGATGCACAAAAATTATAATACTAAACACGTTTGCACACTTAATGCCATGGTCACACAATCATTACACTTTCAAAATGTTCTTGAAAGGCCCATAATATAGATACGGTTCATCAGTTCATGGTGAATATGACGTAGATTATATTATCTACGTCATATTCACCATAAACTCAACATCAAGGCCATAGGTACTTATTATAATAAATATACTACTATGTATAAAAACCTTCTAATACATAACACATTTACTACATTGCGTAACGCTTCATTTTAGCGAAGTTGGCGCCAAGGCTATCAGACATTAAACCACATTTGCTTGTTCACGAATATTTATTTACATAAGTTCGAGATTTGGAGCAAATATAACATATAGGTAACCGTGTTCGGTGTTTTACACAAATATTTTTCACGGACTGGATTTTACTCATGTTCACTCAGCAGGTGGAAAACCAATTGCACGACTTGTGTCATCACAAAATATGAGTAATATAGGTAGTTCTTTGTAATGATTGGAAAACAATACATTTACAGAGTCTTCATGGCATATCTACCAAATATATCATAGTCAGGCCATGAAGATACCTAAGCAATATTAAAAAAAAACAGATTGGAGCATTTTTTTTGCTCATGGCATCTATTATGACTATAAATTGTCAGATACTAACTTCTATTATTACTATGGTGCTGGATTCTACATTGTTACTATGAACAACGATTACACTAACATAGCAATAAAGTGCTGTATACAAATTACACTCTCGTTATTGTACCAAGAGTGTCATTATTACATTACACTGATAGACAAACCCATAGAGACTAGTATTCAACAAAAACCTATTGTAACTTAAATCAGTTACAATAGAGAACTAAAAGTGACATGAAATGTTGATTAATAAGCATAGTTAGAGTATGGTGAAGAATAGGTTTATATTCCAGTTTATCGTCTTTTTATCTTTTGATGTCTTTTTATATCTCGGTGTTTTATTAAAGTTTAAGGTTAGGTATATTGAAGGTCGTGCTGGTCGTCTTAGTTAGGATAAGAAATGGTCGTGGAAATGGGCGTTGCTGTTGGAAAGTTAGAGTAACATACATAGTAAGCATAGCGTTTATATTCCTCTTTATCTTTATCGTCTTTTTTATCTCTCGGTGTCTTTTTCATATCAAGGTGTTTTATAGGTATTAAGAGCATTAGTATTAGGTTTAGCGAATCCAAGGTGACCTAGGTGTAGGATAATATTATTATAGTAAAAAGGGTCGTTCCTTTATATATACACAGAATCCCATAGTAAGAAAGATAGGTAATTACTTAGATACTTACCATATATCTTTTTTACTGTGGAATACTCTGTTACTGAGTAAAATGGATTGCGGTCGTATGGAGGTCAGATAGGCTGTCTCCGGTGAGACTGGAAGCCGACCCTTGCTTAGCTTGCGGAAAGGCTAGGCAGTAGAGTAGGAAGGGCCATTAAAGCTAATAGTTCCACCAATAAGCGGGGGAAAATTAGAGGTTAACTCTCGTAGTAGGTAAAGGGGGCAGCCAATGCTGGCTACTTCATGCGTCCATGATTGGACAGCCACACGATGACGGTCATGGTGGAATATTTGTGTTTAGCCTGGCATACTCTACTTAAGACAAACTATTATTTTTGCGTCAACTCACGGCCACCCGTGGCTTGCTTGTGGGTGCAATTTATCCTAATAAAGAAGTGTGTTGACAACTCGCTAGATTTCGCGATCTAGGGCCTTCGCGTAGGTCAACGAATGGCAGCAAAACGATAACAATATTTATAAAAATTATGCGAGAAGTAATCTTGCAACTCCACATTTACGGAACCGCAGCAATTTTTATTAGGACGTTAATAGTCCAATAGCCCTGAACGCTCCTCATATACGGGGGTTCTTTATAAGAGAGTAAGGGTTCGTAAAGGCGATAAGGCTGACTGCGATATCGAGAAAACGGTAAAAATGACAGATGGACGATGAAGTTCAGGGTCGTGGTGATATCGCCTACAGAGAAAGGCCTTTAAAATAAAGGATAGGAGGAAGCAAAGGAGATATGTAGGTATACATTTTATTTATTGTAGCAGTGTCACCGAAACGGCGTCTAAGTAGGAGTAATTTAATCGCTTTCTCTTTTCTTTTAAATATAAAACTGATTATCTTAAATGATACAGAAGAACAGATTTGATTACTATTAGGTAACACCGTAAGATTTTATACATTAATTCGAAAGTACGTCGTATAAAATACTCCTACATAATCGTATATTCCTAGTCTTTTTTTTTATATTTATAAAAAATATATTATTGGTGTTGTGAAGCGGGGGTGTTTCCGCGCCTCTAGATAGGTATGGGGTGATTGCCATGACAGCGGCGTTTTAAACTTAACGTTAGGCATTGCCCGGTGAAAAAATAAAGGTTTGTGGTAATATGGTATGACTGTTCAAATGGCTGTGATAAGGAGTTAAGGGTAAACCATAAAAAATATAAGTATAAAACAAAGTTTAAAATTGTATCGTCAAAAACGAATGTTTTATACCTATGCCCTGTAAAAACGTCAACTGTAATGGTCGGGTACTTAAATGAGTAGATGCCTAAAGGTGTGTACGAGCTAGAGCCGTTCAGCCCAAGGCGGCCTCGTCCCGCGCAATGCGTGCGGTGAGGCTGCTCAGTTGCGCATTCGGTTTGTACGGTTAGCCAACGTGGTCACGGAGCCGCCCTTGCGCGCGTCTAGTGTGTCAACCTGGTGTGGTAGAAACACGCTCCACTCAGGCCACGTATGAGTTTGAGCAAATTGGCGAACCGTGTGTGCCTCAACGCGACGTTGCCTCTAATTCGTACGCATCTTATTAAAAATGTTATAGGTACCCAGGTACATAAACATTTCTATACTTAATAGGTAAATAAATATGCAATAATCAGTCGATGTTAATTCTGCAGGTTTCGTAATTGAGTAGGTAGGTAGGTAAGTTAAGTAATCTACCTATTTCCTGTAAGAAATCTATGAACCAGCGTTAAACTAATGTAGGTATAACTGAATGTCCCACTTATTTAATTATGTTAAGCCTTTTGAAATTAATCAGTGTCGCGATGTTAAATTACTAGATACTTGTAGGTAACCTAGGTAAATACCTACCTACTTGGTTTGTTAAGTTTCTAACCTCGGTAAATAAATATCTACTATATAAATACCTACTTGAAGATTAATATACCTACTTAGGTATTTACCTATTAAGTGACGCACTGGCTAACTTCGGAAGCAAATAAACGTAGTTATTATAGGTATTAGGTACCTACCTATGTAGGTATGTACCTATTAGTTCATATCATATACCTAATATTGTACCTAATTTCACTATTTGGTAGGTATAGGTAAGTATGTAAGTAGTTAGCTAATAACCATTCAGTGAGTGTTTCTTTACTTTTAAATGAGAACTCTCATGGTTTAGAGACAAAATTATACTATTTTCGAAGTATTTATTATTTTCGCTTGATAATAATGCGAAAAATTAAAATCTATAGTACCTATACAAAAATAGAAATTAAAATGATTACTAATACCTACGTACCTACCTACTGTTAGTTTATTATATCATAAGTTTGTACTTACTTTTAATTAAGTTTTTAGATATCGCTCCTGGTGTAATATCATTGAACAGATTTGGTCACATCTCGCAACTATTATGATAAGTAATAATAACACAGGTTCATGTTAGAACAACAGAAATCATTGTTATCCGGACCATGAGTCATAGTAGAGAATTAACTCTTGTTAGGTAGGTCCATCACTTGAATTTGCCGCTATTACGTCATGTAAAATCACTAAAAACTTAACATGTGTTTATGCAAATGTTTTCGTGTTTCACGACAGTTTATCACTTCGAGCATGTATAGAACAAGTAGTTAAAGTTGTAACAACACAATACACGAGTAAATCACAAGTTGAACAAAACTTTACTAACTTAGATCAAGTCAAAATAGTTTCTAAACAACTTCATAAAATCCATTTACATGTTAAAAATTCGGATGTATTAACATTTTAAGTATTACTTTTGACCAGAAATCATCTGTCTGCTGTCTACACCATAAAATGATTGTTAACAATATAAAATAACCTTTTATGTATATAATCTGCATCATAGCTTTAGCATTTTTTTTATATTTTCGAAGGCCATAAGCCGTGTTGGCAGTTTAAGCCTTTACACCACAGAATAGAGTTGTGTTTTGAGTTGACCTACTTCTTTAGTATGAGCGCGTTTTGTTGCGTTCCGTTATACTAAATTCTTACTGTAGTTTACAGATAAATTAAGGTTTTTAGGGATAAATTAGATTTTTAGAGTTATGTTGTAGTAATAAATGTGGAAGTTTTTTGTGTTTAATTACAACCCCTAAACGGTCTACTTAAACCTATCCTAATAATAATCATCAAAACAGGTGGGTGTAAGTAAAACGTTTTAGTTTTAAGTTTTGAAAATAGTTTGCTCTGAAAATGATACTTAAGTTATTTTTTTTATCATTATAATTATATATGTGATAATTTTAAGCGCGAAGTAAAAACTTTGGTGTAACTTAATTAACGCAGCTATATGTGACGCACACAGATGGCGCAGATTTCAATTCTAGAATAATTTAATAAAACTGCTAAATTATGTAAAATAGATTCATGTTTATTGCATTAATCTAATAAATGTTAAATAAAATCTTTTGTAACTATGCGTAAAAAAACGGCTTAAGTACTAAGCTGAAAGCAAAGCAAAGCGCCATCTATGTGACGTGTATCGAATGATTTAGTCATCAGAGTCCTAAGCTAAAAGAATGACATCTATGTGATGCGTATTGAATGTTTTATCAACATATTATTAGACAATAATTATTTAAATTGCGAAAGTAACTCTGCCTGTCTTTTAGTCTTTTGAGTGTAACACACACAGTCGTTTTCGATGTGTCAATCATCACGGCAAAAAGTAGCCCATGTCTTTTCTTGGAGTTCAAGTTTACCTACTCCTTACCAAATGGTTGCGGCTTTTTATGCTTTTGAGCCTTTAGATTAACATACAGATAGACTGGCAGACGGATTTACTTTCACATTTAAAATATTTTTATCGATTTTATAGGTAAGATTTATTTAAGCTTCGTAACGGGAACTACCTTGTATAAAATAATTGCTTATTTCACTATCCTAAATTTCATCATAATTCTTAAGGGTACATGTATAAAAAGCATTTGTTTTGATCGCATTTAGTAAGACTGAATGGGGTTACACCTTCCTAAAGTATCCTTAATTCAGGATAGTGTAATAAGCGATTTTTGTCATTGCAAGACTGCACGCTATTTGCAGGGCTCGAAATGTCAATGTAGGTATTTTATTGGTGAGATATTTAGATGGCGCTGTTTAAAACGTATGCTTGGATTTAGCAGTTTCAAAAATACTGGAAATTGTAACTTTACAACGCCATCTCGTAATAGCTACCTCTATTTTAGAAAACATAAACGTTTTGCAACAGTCAAACAGGTTCTTATGCTCCTCACATAGATGGCGTTTTACCCGAGATTGACCCCAATCACGTTGACTACAGCGCCATCTGTTTTGAGTACAGTTAATTAGGGCTTACAGTTTTTTATGGTTTCAAACATCAGGTGAAGTGTCGTCAGGTACACCAAAAATTGTGATTTGTAGTTAATCGAGTCGGTCGCAACGTCATGTTTTTGTACAATCAGTAGGTGACCGTCAAAATTGAACGACCAAATCTACAATGTCTGTCATACGCATATAAAAATAATACCATTAATCTACTATTTCCTACCTTTGCTATAATTTTAGATACCTCATCATATAAATAATATTTTAACAAAATGCTTGTTACCAAACTGATATATAATAAATAATATTTTAACTAAATGCTAGATCCCTCCATCATGACCGTTCCAGGGAGTAGTCTATCAGTTTGGTAACAAGCATTTTGTTAAAATATTATCGCAGTGGCTTTATACCCCTACCGAAAACTGTAGAAATGTCTTAATAATTTCCCACCCTCAGCAGCATTCTGAAATATTCGTGCTTTGTTTACGCTGTTCGATAAGAGGTGTTGCTAAGTAACTCCACTATAGGATAACAAATGGCGGTAAGTAACTCCCCTATTGCATAAGAGATGGCGCTAAGTAACTCCCATATTGCATAAGAGATGGCGCTAAATAACTCCCCGATTGCATAAAAGATGGCGCTAAGTGATTCCCCTATTGGATAAAAGATGGCGCTAAGTAACTCCCTTATTAGATAAGAGATGGCGGTAGGTAACTCCCCTATTGCATAAGAGATGGCGCTAAGTAACTCCCCGATTGCATAAGGGATAATAATAATAATAAAATGTTTATTTCCAATAAAATATTCACAAATGGTTCGTATACAATACTCTAGGGCTAGATCATTTTTAAATATATTTGAACAGCATCCACTACCGAACTAGGCTGAAAGCCTGTGTGTCGGCATCTGGCGCCACTCCCCTTAGTGTATGACACTATACCAGCCTAAATGCTAGACCATCACACTTATGGAACAAAGCTAATTAAGTTAATTTACAAAAACTTAAAATATAAAGTGTATAAGTGAGCCTCTCTTTGTGTTTTATGAAGAGTGTACGTGTATGTGTGTGAGAGGATGTGTGCATGAATACAAAACATACAAATACTCAACTTATTATTAACGTGATACAGTTAGCAGCTTCTCAGTTTCACTATATCCCAATGTTTGCAACCAGGACGTCATTTTGTTTTTACAGTTAACTTTATTTAAAGAATAAATAGGGATATCTTTGTTAACTCTGTTATAAATGAAGGGTCCCAGGAAACAATAGAACCTATGTGCGAATGAGGTGTTGAACTTTATGGTGTCGCAGACTCGACCTCTTCGACGGTTTATATCTTTGCCAGAATCATAAGGAAGTTCATGGTGCTGTTTTAGAATTATGGCTAGCAAAAAAAGTTGCCTGACTGTTAACACTTTGCATTTTTCATAAAGAATTTTTGTTGGATATCGAAATGGTCGAAATGTACTCACTTTTAGAATAGCACGTTGTGCAACTTCAATACATTTAATTGTAGTGGCTGGGGCTCCCCCCCAAGAAGTGATGCAATATGTTATTAGGGACTGACACAGTGCGTAATAGATTTGCTTAACTAGATCGGAAGGAGCTACATGTCTCAGAGTTTTAAATATTGTTATGAGTTTGCGGATTCTTCCAGTCAACACCTCAAAGTGCTTTTTAAAGTTTAAGTTCGCATCTAATATAACACCTAAATACTTAATATGATCGGTGCGCTCTAATTTTACACAAGAGCATTGATTGCTCACAAATCTGCATTGATGTGCTGTCAAATAGAAATCATCCTGCAACTCGGAATTGTTCTTGATACAGAAGGTTATGTACTTGGTCTTTTCTGAATTCAGTGTTAGCGAATTCTTCCGTAACCACTTAGAGACACTATTTAACGTCATCTGGGCCTCAGCAAAAACTTCGTTCCAGGTATTCGCCGAAACTAAAATGACCGTATCATCGGCGTAGGAAATCAGCTTACCATTTTGTAGCTTCATGGAACACATATCGTTTATATATATGTTAAATAAAGTTGGTCCAAGGACGCTACCTTGAGGCACGCCACATATCACCTGTAAGTCGTCACTCAAGTGTCCTTCAAGTTCCGTGGCCTGATATCTACCAGTGAGATAGCTCTCAAACAATTCTAATTGAGTGCCCCTTATGCCAGCCCGCTCTAGCTTCTCTAGCAATATGGGGATAGAGACCGTATCAAAAGCCTTCGTTAGATCCAAGAAAATAGCCAAACATTTACGCCCTTCATCCAGCTTAGTAGCAATGTAATCTGTAACAACATAAACTGCATCCGAGGTAGATCTAGCGCATCGAAAACCATATTGATTCCTAGATATGATATTATATTGTTCTAAATATTTAGTTAACCTACCATTAATAATTTTTTCTAAAATTTTGGAGACAGAAGGCAGCAATGAAATAGGCCTATAGTTAGTAATACGGTCTCTATCTCCACCTTTATGAATTGGGATTATAATGGACCTCTTTAAATGATCAGGAAAGACTGCGAAACGGAAACAAAGATTAAAGATGAATGTAAGTGGTGAAACTAGGAATTTTTTATATTTCTTCAGAAAATTGTTTGAAATTTTGTCCCATCCAACAGCACACTCAGTCTTGAGGCCATTAATAATATTACTAACTTCATTGAGATCTGTTTCGGTTAATGCAAAAGAATTAGTTTGATATGCGCAGTCGAAGTTATCATTACTAAAAGTTCTGTCGTCTGTTAAGCTTTCAGTTAAGTTTTTGCCGATATTTATGAAGTATTTATTAACTTCTTTTACCGATAATTCTGGAGTTACAGCTAGCTTCAACAAATCTCTCGACGGTTGTTTTGTTTTAGAAGTGTTTGTAATATCTTTAATGGCCTGCCATACCTTTTTTGAGTTACTACCTGCTTGCTTTAATTGCTCTGCGTCATAAGTCCGTTTTACTTTTTTTATGAGCGAGTTACAAAAATTTCTATATCGTTTATACGTCAGTTTAAGTATTTCGTTATTCGGAGATTTCCTCACTTTGTTGTGTAATTTGTCTCTATTTCGGATGCAACGTAGGAGACCCGGCGTCATCCATGGTTTAATAATTTTTTTACGAGATGCTAGAACTATAATTTCAGAGTTATTATTAATCAACGTGGTCACAGCTTGTATAAAAAAGTGCATCGAATAATTTGGATCAAGGGATTGATAAATGGGAGTAAAATCAATGTGCACGAAATCCTTTTCAATTTGGTCGTAGTTTAATTTTCTCAGGGTTAACTTAGAATAATTACGGTTCTGCTTTTTATGTAAACATAGTAAAACAGGTTTGTGATCTGTAATACTAGCCTGAATAACGATTGTGGTTGCCGTAAGTCGGGTTCTCAATAATACATGATCAATGCAAGTCCCGCTTGCATCTCTCGTTACAAAATCATAGCATGGCAGAAGAGCATGATATGCTGCAAGATTTAGATACTGACCCGAGTTTCTATGAGCTTTTTCTGGGTTAATTGCAATATTTATATCTCCTATTACTGCTAGATTTTGGTACTGGGTCAGTTTTTGCAAGTTATTGTCTAACGAATTAAGGAATTGATCTAAGTTACTGTGTGACGGAGAGCGATATATGCCTAATATGGCCAAGTCCATCATTTTAAGTAACAGACAATTGGCATCCATAAATGGTGGTTCCTCAACAGTGGCAGTCAACTCATCTTTTATATATATAACAACACCATCATTCTGTAATATGTTTTTGGTTGTTGAAAAGGACCGATATCCATTTAGTGAGGGTATAGCTGACTCATGTGAGAGCCAACATTCCGTTAATATTATTATGTCTACATTACGTTGTAACCTTTTGAGTAGTAGATCAATTCCCAGAAAATTCATATTGATACTACGAATGTTTTGGGTCACAATTGTAAGAGAGTTTGAGGTGGCAGGTATATAATACCGGCAGTCTTCCACGCTACACTCAATTTTTATTGCGTTACAAAGTGAATCCAGATCGACCATTAAATTGTTTATGTTATCGAAAACAGATATAGTTTTATTATATAAGACAAAAGTTTAAGGCATTGGTAACTAATTAATATATTGATCAATCTCAAATGATTATGAAATTCATTACATCTTTGTGAGAAGCTAACATAGTTTTTGTATTCATACGTTGATGTACCATAATAGTTAAATTTATATAGTGATTGTGTATAATAGTATAGTGTTGAAAAGAATTTAAACTTAAGCTTAATACAAATAATATAAAACATAGTTAGTAAATACAGTGCACGACAAACGTGCCCGCTTGAAGTTAATGATAAACTATAAGGATTTATACAAACATTAATAAAGTGAGAAAAGGTTATTAAAGGTGGAAAAAAGGATGGCGCTAAGTAATTCCCCTATTGGATAAAAGATGGCGCTAAGTAACTCCCTTATTAGATAAGAGATGGCGCTAGGTAACTCCCCTATTGGATAAAAGATGGCGCTAAGTAACTCCCTTATTAGATAAGAGATGGCAGTAGGTAACTCCCCTATTGCATAAGAGACGACGCTAAGTAACTTCTATATTGCATAAGAGATGGCACTAAGGCGCTAAGTAACTCCCCTATTGCATAAGAGATGGCGCAAAGTAACTTCCCTATTGCATAAGAGATGGCGCTAAGTAACTCCCCTATTGCATAAGAGATGGCGCAAAGTAACTTCCCTATTGCATAAGAGATGGCGCAACGTAACTCCCCTATTGCATAAGAGATGGCGCAAAGTAACTTCCCTATTGCATAAGAGATGGCGCAAAGTAACTCCTTTATTAGATAAGAGATGGCGGTAGGTACTTCCCCTATTGGATAAAAGATGGCGCTTAGTAACTTCTCTACTAGATAAAAGATGGCGCTAAGTAACTTTCCTATTGGATAATAGATGGCACTAAGTGACTCCTCTACCGGTTAAGAGGTGGCTTTAAGTCTAGGTACATTATTTTGGTAATGGTTATCTCTGCTTTGTGAGTTTATGATAATCAATATCAAATATAAAGGTAAAGATTAAATTTATTTTGTTGTATTTACTCCCCTATTGGATAAGAGATGGCTTTAAGTAATTTCCCTATTATATAAGGGATGGCACTAAGTAACGCCTCTACTGGATAATAGATGGCGCAACGAAATCCCCTATTGCATAAGAGATGGCGCTAAGTAACTCCCCTATTGCATAAGAGATGGCTCAAAGTAACTCCTCTATGCATAAGAGATGGCGCAAAGTAACTTCCCTATTGCATAAGAGATGGCGCTAAGGCGCTAAGTAACTCCCCTATTGCATAAGAGATGGAGCAAAGTAACTCCCCTATTGCATAAGAGATGGCGCAAAGTAACTTCCCTATTGCATAAGAGATGGCGCTAAGTAACTCCCCTATTGCATAAGAGATGGCGCTAAGTAACTCCCATATTGCATAAGAGATGGCGCTAAATAACTCCCCGATTGCATAAAAGATGGCGCTAAGTGATTCCCCTATTGGATAAAAGATGGCGCTAAGTAACTCCCTTATTAGATAAGAGATGGCGGTAGGTAACTCCCCTATTGCATAAGAGATGGCGCTAAGTAACTCCCCGATGGCATAAGGGATGGCGCTAAGTAATTCCCCTATTGGATAAAAGATGGCGCTAAGTAACTCCCTTATTAGATAAGAGATGGCGCTAGGTAACTCCCCTATTGGATAAAAGATGGCGCTAAGTAACTCCCTTATTAGATAAGAGATGGCTTTAAGTAATTTCCCTATTATATAAGGGATGGCACTAAGTAACGCCTCTACTGGATAATAGATGGCGCTAAGTAACACCCCTATTGGATAAGGGATGGCGCTAAGTAACTCTCCTATTAATAAGAGATGGCGCTAAGTAACTCCTCTACGGTATAAGAGACGGCGCTGTATGTCTCAATTAGAGAAAGCTGGTGTAACAGTACGAATAGGAACAGGTTTAGGAGAACAACTAAGGAGTAAGTCCTGAAAATTAGCTTTCGATAATCGACTTGATTGTGGGGCTATTTTGGAAACAGTCAACTATTTTTGTAGTCTTAAGTAGTTTTTTTTTTATTTTTACCTCAAATATTTAAGAAATATGCACCGTAACTATACACCCCAAACTGATAACTTTATGCCGTAGGAGCCGTGACAGATTGCTCGTAATAGATTCGATCTGCATATGGAATTTTAGAGTTTTAATAACCAAGTCTGCTGTAGGCCATATATCGCTAAAGGCCAACGAACAAACGCTTAGTTGAAGCTCTAGACCAGTTCCTTTGAACCTATGAAATTGTATAAAATCCACGCAGCTTGGCATGTACTATTGGATTTCTCTAAAAATTTTTTTTTCATAGCATTGTTTTGTAAAGGTTTTGTAGTTTCTACCGATAACAATAGTATAGTACGTAGGTTGCAAAAAAAAATAGAAAGCATACACCTTGAACAGAAGTAAAAGTAATAACGTCTAAATTATAATAAAGTAAAATAAATCTAAACATAAACATGAATACTAAAAGCGACCAGATTAAGTACAGTCTGTGACTACCGTTGCCCGTTGTGGCCAAGTATGCGATGTTGGTATGGTTTCTCTTTAGTTAATCTGGTCGTTGCGACCACTGGTCTTGAGTAGTTGGATAACAAGGCCACTTTCCATTCGTAGGTTCTACTGAGATAGCAACAAAAACTTACAGTGTTGCTATCACCTGTTTTTCCCTAAATCTAACCGAAAATATGAACGAATTACACCATTATTGAGACGTTTATAAAATGAAACAAATAAATAGGACTTATGTAATTATTAGGGGGTGACATAAAAAATACCTACCTTTCTATATCTTTTTATTTATTTAAAAAAAAACACAAACAAATTCAGTTTTTTATAGATCATTTTGAAGTAAAAATCTATTCTTGGCCCTTATATTGAGGAATCAATTTTAAAAGGTCTGTTTGGCTGCCAATTCTGTCGTCCAGTAGCATCAATCCAAATATACTTCTTACGTATTGCCCTTTGGAAACCTGTAATGGTTAGGATTAATGGTTATATCTTACAGCGTAGTAAATATAAGTATAAACCTAATGCAGAAAAGAAAGAAAGGTTATGCAAAGAGTATAATAATAAATAAATAATAAAATCATTTATTTCAGGCCGCTATGGCCCATAGATACAAATACCTTACAAACTAACATATATAACATATTACAAAATAAATAATAATATGGTAAGTCCCATTGCAATGTTTGGGTTCTTAAATAAAACATTAATGATGGAATTAGTTAGCGGCGTTTAATGGCGTCCTACTCAAAAGAATGTCTATTGACCATAGATAATGTTTACAGCATAGATTATAATAATTATACTTTACACCCATGTATGTATGACGTATGTATGGAGGACCGGGTGTTGTGGCGCAAATTGGGAGAGGCCTATGTCCAGCAGTGGACTACGAAAGGCTAAATGATGATGATGATGATGATGTATAACGAAAAATAAATATGATTAGTTGGGTAAAATGAAATGCACAACATGACAACTCTAGACCTTTAAAAGTTGTAGGTTATTTTATTTTACGATATTGTCTAAATAAACACAATAAACAAAAAAAGGCATATTAAATTAAGAGAACCGTGTTTGTTTGGCCAAGTGTCACATGACTTTAGACTTGGTCAAACTACAAAAGCCGGACAGCGTGGCCGGCCTTGGACAAAAAAAGGACTAGGACAAAAAAATCTTTCGTCCTTATTATTCACATGGGGCTGTCAATTAGTTTTCTCGTACTATCCACCAAGCTCATTTTATGGCTACATTTATTGGTACTTTATCTAAGTTGTATGTATACTCACCAGAACTGTAGGTATGGTCGGTCCATATATGGTAAAATAGTCTTCGTGTCAAGGTGTCAAACTCGTGTCAAGCCATGTCACAGCACACGTGGACGAATGACAGTTCTTACTGTCCATCTCTTTCTAGCTTAAGCAGAGTAAACGAAAAAAAACAACCATACCGAATCGGCGTTTTGTCCTTGCTGGTAAATCAAAATTTATTATTTTATTAGGCATGGCTATTTTGTAGTTTGTACATACATTTGTAACTCTGATCTATGTCTAGTGCAGAGTCGAAAAGTGATTGTGTTATAGAAAGTGATAAAAACATAGTTTCGTTTTGTAATATTCTACCTAATAAAGGTTTGTTGATTTTATTATTGAACACAAAATTTTATCAAGATCAAGAGTGCAGGAACTTGCAATTTCGTTGTCTCACTACTGGAAAGTTGAAATAATAATTTTAAATTGAAACTTTATTTACAGTTATTGCGTGGCATAGCATTTTCGTCAAAATGGTTAAGACTCGGAGCGAATTTAGATTTATTGTTTACTCTGGTGCAATATTCGTATGTTATTCTGTATTTGCTATGCTACAAGAGAAAATAACACGTAGCAATTACGGTGAAAGTAATGAAAAGTTCACCTGTACACTATCCTTGGTGCTAATACAGTGTATTGTAAATTACACCTTTGTCCAGCTGTTGATGGTAAGTATACCTTTACACTTTAAGTTCACCTTTTATATTAAAAAGTAATTTTAACACAACAAAGTACCTACAATGTCTATTAGAAATGAACAAATTTCTTCATAGTAGACTCTCAACCATTTAAAAATTTCAATCACTAACTACTCCTTTATGATTTGACATTAATTAAATTTTATGCACCTACTATTAAGTCTTCAATACTCCGATCTTGGCAATTCTTGCCCAGTGCCATAAAATATTTAAAAGTATTAAACATTGTCTTAGGTTTACTAACACTTGTGCATAGTGCAATAAGCCATTGTATGTATTTTGTTAGGCTACACAGTCAGTAAATTAATTATTATCATACATACTAAAATCAATGATGTAGTTTTAGAATACAACAAAGTAATGCCCAGTTATGTTGCGGTATCCAGACTATTTATCATTCCAAAGTTATATCTGATTTACTCATTATTTTAAAACACCACTGACAATCTGTGAAGGAAAACTGGCAAGTAAACTTAGTTTCCAAAAATTTCAATCTAAAATCCCAATCACAAGTGTGCAAGCATGGTCATCAGTGCTTGTTCCTACTATGGACTATAAAACAGACTGCTTGTTTAATGCAAAGAGAGATTTTTTAATTCTTCCCCTTACGTTTACAGCTATCATGGAAAAAAGAAGCTGACTCAACGAGAAAGGTGTATTACTTCTCATCAGCACTAACTTACCTGCTTGGTATGGTGTGCTCCAATATGGCTTTGCAATGGATAAACTATCCAACACAGGTAAAGTAGCAAACCTATATTTTACCTATCTTCTTTTGCTAAGTTACTCAATGTTGAGGTTGAGTCGGTATTCAGTCTCACATGATTACCTGAACACCTGCTGTACCTACCCTACTGTATTTGTAGACCTATCTGACTGAGACACACCATTTACTGTGTTATTCAGTCCATCTCGGTTAGATTGGACAATGATGTTGAAAGTCTAAGCACATTAATTACTTAGATAAATCTCACTCTGTCATGTTGATCTTTGACAGTTGTTAAATGTGTTGTAGAGTCAGATAGGAAGTGCTCTATGTAAAAAATGGTATTCAGCTTAATCCAGTAAGACTGGTAGCCAACCCCAACCTAGATTGGATAAGGCTTGGAACAAGAAGTTAAATCTGACTCCAACAAGTCAAAGGCAGATAGGCTAAGATATGAACAAGCCATATTGGTAATACAATTTTTAAATTGTTAGAACAGAGACATTAATTTTTATGCATTCATTGTAAGGTATTGCAAGACTTATGTGTTCTACTTGCTGTTACTAGGAGACCACTGTTGTTAGTGGCCACCTCATATTATGCAATATTGAATACCAGGGGTCACCCACCGTTAGCATAAGCCTTTTTTCCAATCAGCAACTCTCATCCAGGTGTTTCCCACGGCTTTATCAATGTCATCAGCACATGATGCCTTCATCCTTCTTTCTAGGGTACCTGGGGACTAGGCTAACAATATTACTACAAACATAATTGTATGGTCACAAAGATAAGATCCTATAATAACAGTTTAATAAACATTTCAGGTAGTTGGAAAAGCAGCAAAGCCTATACCAGTGATGATACTTGGCGTCCTACTTGGCCACAAATCATACCCAATGAAGAAGTATCTATTTGTCCTGTTAATAGTACTTGGTGTGGTGTTGTTCATGTACAAGGATCAAGGCAAGAAGAGTCTAGATGAATCATCGGGATTGGGAATCGGAGAGATGTTATTGTTTCTGTCCCTCACCATGGATGGGCTAACTGGTGCTGTACAGGTAAATAGCTTCATTACTAATTAATTACAAAAATGACAATGAAAAATCAGATTTCACAGCAGCATGCTTTCCTTAGCAGTACTATATATACTATATAATGAATTCATTTCTGCTAACCTCGTTACAACCTGTTAAACTTTTATTTATTTAATTAATTCATTTAATTTATTTATCGTCTTTTGTTTAGAATTTACAGTGTATTACTTAAAACTTCAGTAACCATGATATTTATATTTCTGTGTGACCACTCTGGTCCACGTCCTGCTGGCTATATCTACAATTTCGTCCTCCATCCTTTCACAGTGGCTGCCTCTCTTACGCTTGAACTTCTTCAACTTAGTCATACACAATTAAATCTAAACTATGGTTCATAATTGTATAAATTACTGACATTGTTAATAGTAGTCTCCACACTAAGGACTGCTTTTATCTATATCAGGAAACGCAAATAACCACATACCACGCCAATTTGCACTGTGCGCGACGTGCTGCGGGTTCGATCCCCGCATAAGACAAACATGTGTGATCCACAAATGCTTGTTCTAAGTCCGGGTGTTCATTCTGCATGTGGCTTGAATGTTTGTAAAACCCCCGCGATACAAAGGTTAAATTCCTTAGTGCGGGAGACATTTCTTAAAGAGATAAAAATTCTGTTGTTTCAAGCATTTAACAGTTCTGGTATTGATATACGATTATATGATTATAATACTTATCCTTGTAGCAATATTTACAATTACAGCAGATTATTATTTCTTCCTGTAGATTTAAACTTGAACACTTGATATAGATTTACTCAAAATCTAATATAGATTTACTCAATATTATTATTGTGTTCTTTTAGGAACGTATCAAGAGCGAATCGTCGCCTTCTGCTTATGCTATGATGCTGAATACTAATTGGTGGTATGTAGTTCAAAATTAGCTTTTAACATTCCAAATAATATCCCTTTTATTTCGTGGATGCTCAAGATTCTTGTAATACACAGCAAATATATAAAAAGCGTAAAACATGTTGCGATTAACGTCAAAATAATAATAAATAGATCACATGTTATAAGTTCAGTAAAGTTTAAATTTTAAAATGTATTGTACCTAGTGCTACTGCTGTCATGAAAAGTGCAATATGCGAATTATTTAAAAAAAATGCATACACAAAAGAGCTATCATTATTAGTGCTATTAAGCGAAATTCTAATAGATGCCTAGCGATATTTTTTTTTAATTAAAATCCCTTTAATGACTTTATTTTATACATTATATCAAAACCAAATTTTATGGTAGGCTTATTGTTTCAGGTCAACCTTAATACTGTCGGTAGGGGTATTGTTGAGCGGTGAAATGTTCAAGTTCGTTGCATTCGTTTCGATGTACCCAGAAGTAATAATATTCCTCATCGGTCTCGCTGTCGTCGGCGCGATGGGACAAATGTTCATTTTCTTCATGGTAAGATTCCTTATTATAATACTAGTCTGGAATTGTCCTGCTGCAGAGTAAAGGCCTCTTCTCAGACGGAAAAGGAATAAAGTTAGATCACCACCCTTGCTCCTTTTCGGGTTAGTCTTTTCTGAATCCATTTCGGTTTAAAGTTTTTTCACGATGTGATAGAAATGTGATATTGGGATAAAACATACGATATGTACTAACTAAAACTTTAAAAGCTTCGGACTTCTATGCTCGTGCATATTCTTTACACGTTATTTTAGTTTTGCGCATTACGCCAGTTATTAAAGATATTTTTGTAGTAAATAAACAGGTTAAAGCGTTCTTTAGTTATATCCTAATTCATCCATTTCGTGGTTTTTTTCAGTTCAGTTTATGTTGGTAAAATGCAAATGGGGGGCATTGAACTCTCCCTAAACGTGAGCACCGACATAAGCTTCAATAGGAAACACTTTACAATGTCCGAAAAAAAACTTTTACAGTGTCCGTCAAGTAGATCTTTAAAAACATGACACGTAGGTACTTTTTGTGTAACATCGTGACGTAATTAGCCCCTACTCCTGAACTTTGACCCTTTGCTCACTTTATCTCCTTAATTTTTAGTTATTTTGAAAAAGTAAAAATATGTGTCAAATATTTTTTAATGGGCAAATATACGGACTAAATTGATTTTTACTTATCATACCCAGTCCACATCCCTATTAAACAACTGTAAAATACAGGGTGTATTTCATCCTCCACATTATCTACTGTTAGTTATATTTTTTTGCGGTAGATGTAAACGTGAAATGTAAATACGTACAAGTATTTTTAATTAAATTGAGGACTTCACTGCAGTGAGATAGTAATGGCTAAAAATAATAATCATCTTTGTATTTAAATACAACAACACTTTGTTCCGTGCCAAAATTCCTTAGTAGCTATTTAGATTGCCACCGACGTGAAACGAATATTTGTAATTTTGTACTATGTATTCAAATAAGAAATAGATAGTAACATGTCATTGTGTATTAATTATGTCACTGTATGAAACCGTATTTATTTCTGATATCAATTCAACGTTATTAACTAAATACATGGTATTTGCTTATATGCTTTAAAACGTTCAGAAATTCCTTAATAGGACATAGAAAAGGTTCGTACTTACTAAAACTAGTACCTACTTTAAAATTTTAATTTACTTTTTTTTTGTTTGTGTACCTGTTCTACCTTCATATTTTAATTAATTATTTGTATTCCGACCTACGCAATATGAGCTCACTGGTTCTTGAGGTCTTGCAGCGCTGCTCTTGGGTTTGGTTTTGAGTTTGTGTATTATTGGGTCCCAAGTAGGTGATATCTTCCAGCCATCTTTATTGAAATTAGGATGTTTTTTAATTTCAATAGCCTCACGGAACATCCTAGGTAGGAATTTGTGTTCTTTAGCGAGGATCTGTGGTTTATCAAATCTAATATAATGACTGGAGCCTTCAGCATGTTCGGCGACTGCAGACTTCGTTGAGCGGCGGTGTTTAACGTCAGCTATATGTTCTTTTACGCGGGTCCCTATGCTGCGCTTTGTTTGACCGATGTAAGAGAGACCGCAGTCACAATCTAGTTTATATACTCCTGCATCTTGTAGAGGTATGTGACACTTGACAGGTGGTAAGGACTGACTAATCTTCTTGGGCGGCTTGAAATATGTTTTAATAGAAGCTCGCTTCAGGATGTAGCCAATCTTGTCTGTGACTCCTCTGACATATGGTAGTACAGTAGGTAAACGGTCGACTGTAGCTGGCTTTACTCGGTTTCTGTGACGGGGCCGTGGAATTGGGAGCTTGTTGTCTCGCAGTACTTGCTTGACATGTTGAAGCTCAGCGGCAAGGTGTCTGTCATCACAGATTCCGTGTGCTCTCTGAAACAAAGATTTACCCACGGTAGCTAACTGTTTCGGATGATAATGAGATTCACCGTTCAGGTATCTGTCTGTATGGGTCTTTTTGCGATACACAGTGTGACTTATTGTCTGATCAGGATTACGGTGGACTAATACAATAAGTCACACTGTCACACAAAGAACACAAAATCCTACCTAGGATGTTTCGTGAGGCTATTGAAATTAAAAAACATCCTAATTTCAATAGAGAAGATGGCTGGAAGATATCACCTACTTGGGACCCAATAATACACAAACTCAAAACCAAACCCAAGAGCAGCGCTGCAAGACCTCAAGACACAGTGAGCTCATATTGCGTAGGTCGGAATACAAATAATTAATTAAAATATGAAGGTAGAACGAGCAACATCACCTGTCAAGACGAATACCACCTCAGTCTGCCCGTGACCATGACACACCTGCAAAGGCGTTGAAACGTCAGGAACAAAAATCTAAAAATAAACCGCGATAGAATCCGTTCAAATTAGTTTTATTTAAATGTCTAATATTCGCGTAAACCTCAGAAAGCAATACGTAATGAGGAATCAATAAAACTTACCTAATAATTGTGGAATTAAATTTCTTATCAGATTAATTAAAAAAATTACGTGAGTTTCAGATAAAATTTATTTAGGAAGGCCATTGGTTTACGTTACTTTAATCTCAGTTTAAAGATAAAAATTTTAGTTCTGTTGATAGTAGGCATTTTTTAATACAATATGCAGGAAAACCCGACTAGTAATTCTACAATATTTTAACGATTTTTTCAACTTGATTTGAATATTTGTAACTTGATATGTGTGTGTAATATAAATAAGTGAAATTTACACTCATAATCATTAAAATCATCAATCTAGTCCTGCACATGCATTCCCATTGAATGAGACAAACTCGCTTAATGCGATTGCATGAACTTAGAGGGTTGGATTGATGATTTAGCAGGCTACCCTGACGCTTCTACCTTGAGAAAATATTCGCTACAATAATGACAGCAACATTACCCACCCGCCCGCCATATTACAACTGCAATTTTTTTACATATGTCACTGATACACAAAGACACATGTGCCATATTCTGCCAATGTAGCATGTAAGCAGTAACAATAATCATTATGCACTGTCCTGGTCATCCCACTGCTGGGCATAGGCCTCTCTTTTCACGTGCCATGCGCTCCGGTCTTTTTTATATCGTCGACCCATCTTACTTCCGGAGGACCAACGCTTCTTTTACCCTGCCTTAGTCACCATTCTGTAACTACCTGCGACGGCAGGTCAGGATTTCAGCCTCGTTATTGCGGTACCGACATCCAAAACCTTGGTTCGGTTTCGGGTGAGTACCGTATTTTACATGGAGTGACTGCCTATCTGAACTCCACAACCCATTGCACTGGGTAACACAGTATCCCAAACTAAAGACTGTCAAAGATCAACGTATGGCAGTCGGGACCAACGGCTTATCGTGCTTTCCGAGGCATGAAAGGATCTCGGTATATTTACTAATGGTCACCCATCCTCGGAACAAACGCGGCGATCGCGGCTTAACCTGTATTATCGGTCAAACCGTACGGCTTACACTTAGCCCCTCTATACCTGCTATACCTTACTAGCTTCGCAGTCAACTAGTGATACACGGAAATTATGTATTTATTTGGATAATTTATAAAGGCATTTATATAATTACAGGTAGCAGAATACGGCCCGCTGCCATGCTCAGTTGTGACGACGACGAGGAAATTCTTCACAGTCTTAACTTCAGTCGTCTTATTCGGCAACGTCTTGATGCCTCGTCAGTGGCTCGGGGCAATCTTAGTATTTGCAGGTACGATTTTAATATTTTTTTAATAAATTTACTGAAACGTGTCTAATGCCAATACACGAACTGCTTAAAGCAGTCAAACGATAGTCAAAGTGGATTTATCTTTATTTGTATTATCATGTAAACAAACACGGCTTCGTTACAAAATCACGTCTTTGCGGCTCCATCACTCTGTTAAACCCATTTGTAACCATATTATCTTATAAAAGACTCACACCATATGAAAAACTATAAAACACTCATTTAAAAACATCATTTCAAATGGTTTTTCTTAAAATCGAAATCGTAAGCGAATTGGATGGAACACTGGACACATTGAAAATCTAGGTTTGTGTGTGATCGTAGTAATGGGACATAGACTGACATAGTTAAGTATCGAGATGATGCGAAGTGACGATAATAATATTTATAATTTGTTAATCTTGTACAAATTTCAGTTTAATAAATTTCATATTAATGAAATCGTATTCTTAGCTAAAAAAATACCGGTAAACCTGTAAACCATTTTTCGTGCGATGATAGTGAGATATTATTAAGGTTTCCCATCACTATTTGGTGGGTACCTTAAGTTTGACTGCTTCGAGCGGTCGGCGGCAACTGCTTGGCTGCAGGCATACTCACAGTTACCTCTCCGCCACGTGACGCGCGTCCCGCCCGCTCATTTCTTGTTTTGTCGAGCAACTTCCAGCAGTTGACATTGACTGCTCGAGCAGTTGGTGTATCACTGACAAAATTCTGCTGTGATGGCTGCGGGCGTAGATCTCTCTAAGCAGACCGCCTTAATAATTTGAAATCGGATAAATTATACTTTTCCTAGTAGTGACTTTATGTTACAACCCGCTGGAATCTATACATACATTTCTGATAGTTGTGCCAGGCACTTTGCTTGTATTTTATTAGTAAATTGTAACTTTTTTGAAGTTAGAGGCAATAAGGACCGCACTAGGCGGAACTACGCGACAAAATATTATTTATTAGCTGTGCCCGCGGTTTCGCTCCCGTCAACTGACTACCTACCCTACCATTATCTACCCTACCCTTCCTACCGTACCCTACCTACCCTACCCTTCCTTCCCTACCCTACCCTTCCTTCCCTATCCTACCTACTCTACCCTACCTATTTTTTATTGTTTTTAAATCTTCCCTGTATTCTAGCGAACAAAACAAAAAAAGAATTATTCAAATCGGCTGAGTCGTTCTCGAATTTTAGATGATAGATTTATAGATACGACAAGAATATTCAGTCGCGTAGTGTCGCGCAGTTACGCTGCGGTGCAGTTCGCCTAATGCGGGCGCACCTTTAGTTTGTAATAATACCTATTACTTAAACAAAAAGTAACAGCCTTTTTGTCCTCCCTCACAAACTTTTTGATTATGTTTCTGACCGGAAATGTTAGTGTAAATTTGTTCAATCTTTATTTTCAGGTTTGTTCCTAGACATGTTCTACAGCAAAGGCAAGGCGGTTCAGAAGCGAGCAGCAGACAAATAATTATCTAGTTCAAGTATTGTAGCAAATTATTAGTATCAGCCCCGTTCCCAAACGCGCGTTATATTGGGTACTTTTACTGCAAGGTGCCGCCATTGACACGTCTTAATCTGATGCTGGCATGTAAGTTGGCAAGATATCGGCGTAGTAGGGGAATGATAGCACATCTATATTACTTTTTATACAACTTTTTGTGTCTAATTGTTCAGTTACGCAGACTTAAAGTTTATATTATCATCATATTTGATCTCTTAACACCATACCTACCTAAAATTATCCAGTATACCTTACTATTCTGCAGTAAACTCGTTAAATAAGCATACGTTGACGTTAATTAGCTGTTCTTTCAAACCGTTCCTAACACTGCTCTTATAGCTCTGATAGGATTTTATTATTACCTTACATTATGTCATAATAATCATAGTATTGTTAAATATGCACAAAATTTTGATAATTATTATTTCATCAACAAACTATGGCATTTGACATTTTGGAAACATCCCGTGCAACTAGAGCTTCTAGCGCCGAATTTACTAGCGGCAGCCCCCATTTCAACCAACTAATACACATAGATAGTAATCTTCTTATAATTATTTTAATGCTGGGAACTGGGCTTATACTTCCAACCATGATTATTTGTTCTATGGTACAATTTTTGTTTCAATGTCTATTAGAAAATTATTAGTTAGAAAGTAAACTATTTATTTTAAAATCTTCATGAATTTATCCTTCACAGGGCTGTTTTTTTCAATGCCAGACAATTTTCGAGGAATAATTTTGCATTTTTGACAGTTCTTCCATATAAAATCTGTCAGTCGTCAATTTTATTCCACGAATAAAAATTATTTGTAGATATAAAAATCAGCCCTTACTGTAATGTATTAGCGTCAATCATAAATTATATTTTTAAATTTATGCATATATATTAGATTTTGTGAAGTATTGTGTAAACTTTATATTTTATACCTACCTATATATTTTTCTTAATATTAAGTGTAACTGTGTAACTGCCACCGCCTGTGTTCCATAGAGGAAGCAATGGCAAATGTTGTACAACTGCTGATGACACCATAGTTATTAGGTATTGAATTGCTGTGTACTTGTTAAATATCAGAAGCAATGCAAAACTATAGTAAAGGGGTAGATGACAATTGGTTTTAATGTCGATCAGATAGATTATTGAAAATATTAGACATGGATTTGTTCTTATTTATTGTGTATTTGTTTAAAATATCGCAAGAAGTCACAAATTTGTAAATTTTGTACGCATTCATAACGTCCTTAGCCTACACTGCAGAAATTTGATAAGATTAACTACTTATTATTTTCTTATTAAAATAAAAGCAAAAAGTACGTTTAGTATTTTTTCAATATCTAACCGCCAGACAAATTGGATTTGACTATTCATACCCAGCCATCTGCCCCATTTACTAATAATTTTACAGTTTGGTAAAATATGTAACTCCTACATTTAAATTTAACAATACATCTTATGATATAATACAAGTTTCGGCTAGCGACTTTAAGTAGTAGGTACTTTGTATCTGTAATTTTCTTCTTTTATACAAATTTTCTAAATAAATGACAAAATGCTAAATAATATTGTATTTTCTATCATGACCAATCTTGGGTCTTAATATTGACTCAAATTAAACTTTATTTTGTCAAAATTAAATCTGTCATTTAAACTCTTTTATTTATATAACTTTAGAATCGAAATAACACAAGACGTGTTTATCGATGGAGATTATTAATTATTATTTTATACAAAGCAACCATTCCATACTGTTTTATTATGTGTTAAATGACTTAATATTTTTATTGATAAGTTAATGTGTTAAATAATTATTGTTATTAAACTTAATTTTTATACTACTGTGAGCCACATATTTGGTGTGTTCACAAAAAAATAATTTATTGAAATGAATATATAATAAAATATTTATATTTAAAATTTAAAACTGCAATTTATTTTAATGTTTGGTTTTACGCTACGCGCAGGTAGCAGAATCATGTACTATGTATACTTAATAATACAAATATAATTATTTTCATTGCCATGGGTAAAACTTTATTTTATTGTTACGTTGTAAATATTAAAGCTGCGAGTTTATTTTGATACCCTTAGTTATAATATAAAAAGTCTTAATGATACATAAATAAATGTGGGCAACATCACATACATTGTTCTGAACCTAAAGTCCTTGTGTTATGGAATTCAGAGACAACAACGGTACTACAAACACACAGACCAGAGACAATGTAGAAAGGTGGTTTTTCTACATTGACCCGGCCGGGGATCGAACCCGGGCCCTTAGAGCTGGCACCTTGAAAACCGGTGTCTACGCCACTCGACCACGGAGGTCGTCGAATGACCTTGCCAGTTAGATATAGCTATATTGACAGAAATCTCGCATGTGGGTAAAGGAACACAAAACAACAAGATTGTTAAGTTCTTAGTTCAGTACGATTAGTTTGTGCTTTCATAGATTCTCCTATTATTCGAAAGTGGCTACTGTTTTTATGCTCACCAGTTCTGGCCACTTTTCAGTTAGGTCCTAAAGTATATTGCAAAGCAGGTTTAAAAGTTTTCGATGAGTATGGAAATTATGTAATGAATTTAGACTTAAAATATTTCTAATATTGTTTAAGTGCATTGCTCCCATTGGTTATACTCAGATTGTCGGCAACGTTCACTAAGGGCACCCCTTGTGGGGTTCGGACCTCGACTTAGTGCACAACTATTTATACGCGACGGGCCTTGCCGGCGAGGACGTAATATGCGGCGGTTGTGTTTGGTATTGCTACTGCTAGCTAACTCGAATGCTTCTTGGAGAAGCGTTGTTTTATCGTCGAGTTTGGAGAGAGTATGTCTGAGTATGTCTGAGTATGTCTTTAATCTTAGATTTGACTGAAGGTCGGTAACGCGAGGCTGCTACGATTAGCGGATTACGGTGGTTTCCCGCGGTGTCAAAGAATTGGATCGCGGCTCCTTTGAAGATATTTTATTGAAGATGCCTGTCAAGAGGATAACTAAAGCTGGGGGGAAGAGTTTTATCACCTTATGGGTGACTCCGTCTGAGCCTGGGGCTTTACGTAGATGTAGGTCTTGGATCAGAGAACGTACTTCGTCTACTGTTACCGGTGCGATAGGGTGTTCTGGATCCTCAGAAAGAGGAATCGAGGCCTTACGCTCGACTTCGGCGTCAACTCTGGCGAGGTGGGCGCACACTGGGTCTCTAGACTGTCGGCTAGGCATTCCGGTTTTTCGTCGTCTTCAAAGGCGAGGCTCTGATCCGGACGTTTTAACGGGGGCATGACCGCTTCGTTACAACTACGTAATTTACGTTGAAGGTTCCAAAACGCGTGATGATTAGGTTCTAATTGATCGAGAAACCTATCCCAGCGTTCCTCTCGCAGTGCCTTTATGCATTTCTTAACAGCGCGTGGAGAGCCTGTAGAGAGCACATGCGGGCGCGATTGGAGTCGCTGGGATAGGCGTCGTAAGCGCGTATAGCCGCGTTCTTCTCCGTCAGTAGGGCACGGGCGTCGTCCGGAAGGAGCCAGCGAGCCTCTTCTGTCACCGGTAGCGACCGTGAACACTTGTTCACCAGGGACTGCACGTGCTCAGTGAGGGAGTTGATCGCGCCTATAGCGTCTGTCGCGGATTCTACGCTGTCTGGGATTAAATCGACATGCGCGGATTGGACTGACTTAAGGCGAGTCCCAAGCTTGGTCCAGTTCGTGACTATCTTGGTGGGGATGGCCTGACCAGCGTCTGGGGGACCTACACACGGACCGAAAGACATCACTGGTCGGTGGTCAGAATCTAATTCAGGAATAAGTTTAATGAACCAGATTGTAAGTTAACATTTTTAAGTAAAGATATGTCTAAGATGTCGGGGCGGTGATTGACGTTCGCGAGATAATGCGTGGGATTCATGGAAGCGAAAACTTAAGTGCATCTGCAGTGAGTTAGTTAGTGTCTGGGAGAGCGAGTGTGAGAGTGTATGTGTGGAAGGGTGTGGGTATGGGTGTGTGTGTGTGTGTAGGTGGTAAGTATGTATGGATGCGTTGCCCTAAATAGGTATATTAATTACAGCTTTAGTGTTAGACTAGTCTAGGCTCAATAACCAAGTCATTACTTTTTTTACAGCTTTTTTTTTTATAAAGCAGCTATTTTCAACATTGAATAAGTATTAATAAGCTTGTTTATGAAATTTCATGCTTCTAACTTTGAAAACTCGCGATGTCTCGAAACCAACGGTCACCGTTCACCCTTTTATGTATATAAATAAACTGAATAACTCTTTATATATTATAACCAAAAGCTTAAATACGAAATTTTGTGCGAGTGCGAAACGAGTCCTACTAAATTTGAAAACCACGAATGCTCCATATTTCGAGCCCTAAGTCACCCTCTTAGGTGATTTTATAAAACGCTTGAAAACGTATGTATTTATGTTAAACCAGAAATTCGCTTATGAAATTTCATGTATCTAACTTCAAAAGCGACGGACTCTCCATATAAACATTGAAACTGAATCTATTTTTCTAATTATATCGCGGTTTATTTAGACTTTTGTTCCAGACTTGTGCCCGTGTCATTGTCAGCCCGACCATGACACCTCCAAATGTGTTGAAACGTCGGGCACTAAAATCTTAATAAACCGCGAGGAGAAGGTGAAGGCGAAAATGTAGATTTTTAACTATGTTCGCCGATTGTGTCAGATTTTAAAAATTTTGTAGTAAACCTTGACTGGACTGCTTGACTTGGGGAGAAAGCTGGTGAATGCGTGCTGGTAACAACCTACTTAAATCTCCATTCAGTACCGTGGCCACGTAAAAGATTTGCGTTCGGCTTGTGCTACTGGCATGTGCGAGGCCTCAGATAATGCTGATAAATGCGTGATCATCTTTATCGGGTATCTAAATTAATTCAGGCCTCTGCCTACCTACCTACTGTTTATTTATGTGTAGAACGTTGTCGTTTAGTGATAAATTGATACTTACTTTGGCATTCACAGCAGGCAGCAGGATTTCCTTTAGGTAGGTAACTCTTAATTCCCAAATTTTCTGGACTTAAAATTATAGTTTCATAAAAAAAAACATTTTATTGATTTTAATGCTGTTTGGAAGTATGAATGTTAAAACAAACTATTTGTTTATATCGTTAAATACTTGGATTTTAAATAGACCAGTGTTAGGACGACCTGAACTCCTAACACTGGTCACAGACCCTCGAGAAAGACAAGTGGAAGGAGGGTGTGGAGACCTATTTCCTACAGTAGGATTATCTTAGGCTAGTAATAACAGTGACATTAGTACAACTACTTCGACAGCCAGTCTCCATATTCTACATTCCAATAAAATAATAATGCAAAATTTTTATTAGTTAAGCGGACACGTGATTCAATTTTATTGAAATACTCTCAATGTAAAGAACTAACTGGAATCTAAACATGTACAATATTTTGTGTGCCTGCTAAATGAATAGAAAAAATTGCATTGGCATTGTTTTAGAATTGAAATTCAAGAGTAACACCACAGTTTGTAGTTTCCATTAGTATTATGTAAGGTTAAGGTACTCAATTCAGAGGGGTTAAAAACGTAGGTATATTTTTATACTTTTATAAAAATATTTTATTAAAAAAAAATATATGTTGTAGGATAATGAATCAAAGAAAAAAGTACACTGAAGAGGACCCCCAAAATGCTATTGCAGCAATTCAAAATGTGAGTAGTGTTAAAGAATATAATATAATATAATCTTGATTTTTTGAACATCATGTAACATTCTCCCCACCTCCTTTCCTTTGCATTTTGTGCACTCGGAATTAGGAACCAAATGCATCGATATTAGGATTTTTAAATCGGAATTAGGTGTCGCGGACTTCTTTATATTTTTAAATTTTTTAACGATTTTAATAAACTTTTACTGTCTTTGTTATTGTAACTGTAAGTTTATTTCAAAAATAATACATCTGATACAAATAGACAATTCTACAGATAGGTATAATTTATTATTTTAAGTTATTGTAAAAACACCGCAGAATTAGGTGCCTTTACCTTAGAAGTTATTAGCTTGATTATTTTTGTTCTGTGTCTGGGTGTAATTTATCTTATAATGTTGTCTGGTTGTGTGATGTGAGCCAGTATGTCTTAAGACATTATTTAATTTTTTTCATCAATGTGTATGCATTTTTCCTGAAGAGAGAAAAGCATTTGCTTTGACGACCTTGGATCTTATTGTTTGATCTGTATTCGTTACTGTTGGATGGGTATGGTCCCATCCAATAGTTACACTGGTAAATTAATTTAAACCATGGTGTTTATAGGGTTAAAGGATTTTGGTAAAAAATCAAAATACAATATATAATAAGTGAATTAGATTTATTTGTTTCGTAAGACATAGGTACACATTAACAACTAAGTAATCTTAAATGACTAGAACTTGTTCTATTGTGTTGGCAACGATGATTAATACCTTATTACAAAAAAGTAATTGTTAGTAACTCAATTTTACATAATTTTAGTTCACAGAGGTTTCAAAATATATTAGTATTACCAATTAAACAAACTTAACTTTAACTAAAACCGATGCAGTCGGTATACATTCATTTAATTATTTTTTTTTATTTTTTGGAATAAGTACATTTACGCAGTTAGCCTGAGCGCAGGCTTCGACTGCTTCACCGGACTTTTCTTTTATTTATTTAATTTAATCTACATAATTTATAAATACTTAAGTTAGTACTAACATTGATTAAAATAGCAAACATGGTCGCCGTAACGACAAAAAGGTGCCTATGCGCAACCTGTTAAAAGATGACATCAAATTGAGTAAACATCTTATACTTCTATAAAAAATTCCTTCTGCAATAAACTATTCTTCTTCCACACCAGGTCAGTTAGTATACCATATTAAAATTTACAAGTTACACAGAATGGCGCGAAATGTAACCGAATGCTTTTGTATTGGTTGTTGCAAATGTGCCATTTTAGGTTAAAATTTTAACGCAAATAAATGAGGTCTAATTTAATTGATATTGATTTTTGGATTTCGGTGTTAGGTGCTATTCTATATAATTCGCGTAAGACTTGTGTTCTATGTATAAGTAAGTATAATGCTACTTTCATTGAAGATGTCTTGAAGAAAGATCTGGTGAGAAACTGCTGAGAATGTTAATCGGGTGTGGTAATCGGCAATCGGCAATCTTATTACATTTATTTAGCTGTAAATAAAACCCTTTAAAGAAATATGAAATAAAAGGTGTAGCTAAGCTTAAATGCCCTCACAACCACTATTTTAAAGTTAAATTATTTAATTGAATTAGATTGTTAATAAAACTAGACAGCAAAAACTTAGAAAACGGATTGAGCTTATTTTATTTTAATATGCAATTTTTCTTTGAATCGTTTTTAATAAGAAAATGATATGTTCAGTTTGTATATAATATGAATATGCCTATAGGTACTTGCTTTATTGAAGTGCTTTGATTGTTTATTTGATAAACGCTTTGCAGGCACTTTTGCAGGTACCTACTTTAGATAGAAAAATAAATGTACAATTCTTGGACCTGTTTATCTGGGTTTACATGTAGTTCATGCTATCAGATCAGACCATTAGTTACCTTCGTATCAAATTTATAAAAATCTAATCATAATATATATTACCTACATATTAAATATATATATATAAAAAAGTGTTTATTACGTAGGTATAAGCAGTTCAAAATGACAGAAATACATGAATTTCGCTGGCAAAGAACTAATTGCATTTTTTACTTTTGTATTGTATGATAGTTTTAGTTTCGGTGCAATTAAAATTTATTTTATAGTATTTAACAGTGAGAAGATATTGATAAAAAATAAAATTATAATGATCTATTCGTGCAGACTTCCCATTTCGTTTTTCAGTCATTTACAAGCTCTTACGGACTACCAATAGACAACTGTATATACTAATTACTACTTATATTCCTAACCTATATTTAATGCACGAACAAATAACATTTATAAAATAAACTAGCTGTTTCTCGCGGCTTCGATCTTGCTTAGGTTTACCAGAGATAAACTATCTCATTTTCAAAGGAAAATGCACAATGCATGGATTAGCTCGTGTTGTGCATTATTGAGCAGCTCGTGTGTAGCTCGTGGCTTTTCCATGAGAGTTGACTCTAAGAAGTCGCGAGTTTATCAGCGCTGTGGCTTTGCTGTCGCTACTGTTGCCTACTTGCCAGTGGCGGGCGATACGCCAAACAGACAAACAAACATTATGCGATAACACGCCTTACACTAAACATTAATTTCAAATTGTAACCTAGAATAATATATTTTTTTATTTTTTTGCTTTTTCAAACCACCGTTCTTATTGTTATGTCTTCCTAACAAAGCAAAATTAAAACTTTAACGTTAACATCGACTACGAACCAGACTTAAGTCTCTTACAATTGACTATGAATATTAGCAATAGAAAATAGAGAGATAGTTATGACCTACGGATTGAGTAATATTTAAATACAACATCAAAGTCGCTGTGTTCTGTAAAGTATCGTATTAACTTTAAGGTACACCATACGGTATAGCCTCTTTTGAATATTGCACTAGGAATAAGGAACCAAAAGCTAAGGAATTTGGCTGTTTATATAGTAATTACAGTTTTGATATTTATTTTTTTGTTAATTATAAAAGTAAATTTTCTATCCTCAAACTGCAAACACATTTCACGAGTTAAATAACTAATACTGCGGTGTAAGTGTGCTTATTAAATGGACATCATATCATGTCTCTAAATCAGATCGCACGGCATTAACATTAACGTTTTCCCTGTCCTGTTTATCACATATTGTCTGGACAGCGAATCTGTTTATATCACACGCAGAACAGACCATTCTACTTACGTAGCACCGCACGATAAAACATGTGAATACATTTTTTCAATAACTTGCTATGAAATAATAATAATAGCGGCAGCTTGGACTTTGTTCCCGATGCCGGGTAGACACTATATTTTATATTTTTAAATGTATTTTTTTTTTCTATTTAGTATATAGTTAAAAATGTATTTTATATGTTATTAATTGAATAAAAGAAATAGGTGTTAATGTTAAATATTTGCACAAGCAATTGAAAATGTTGTCCACGGCAACCATTGGCGTGTTGTTCATGCAGGTGATTTACATGTGCAAGGTACACGGATCCAGCTTGAACTGCACTCGGTTTGCGGGTGGTGTGACCGGGTACTTTCCCTGGCCTGCATGTCTGGCGGTCCTCGGCCTGAAATACAGCTTCATGTTAGAAATAGCGGCCTAGTGGCTGCGTATCGGACCGAGACGCGGCGATCATCCAGCTACACCCGGACACCCAAATAGAATCTCAAATTGTTTCTTTTCCGTAAAAAAAACATAAAAGTTATTTCATATGACATTTTTTTTTGTGTGTGTTTGTGGGTGGAATTCCCATTACTAGCAACCTTGTTAAATATGCTTGTGTCTGGATGTCTGAAGTGGATTCACGTCAATAGTGCAAAGGGTGGGTTTCGAACCTGCGACCTCTCGATCACAAAGCCCTCACCCTAACCAAAAGGCTATTGCCGCTTTAACTTTAACTAGAAGCTTGTATACAAAATTTCATGCTTTTAAATCTTATAATGAAGAAACCTCCAGATAATTTCCACCCTCTAGGGAGTATATTAGAAACATATATACATTTATTTTTAACCAGTAGCTAGTAAATATAATCATGCTGCCAAGATTAAAAATGACGCTGACGTTACAATAAAATTATGTGCGTTTAACCCCTTTTCACTCCTTAAGGTGTGGAATTTCCAAAAAATTTCAACCTACTCATCATAAAATGCATCAACTGTCAAAATAAAAAATTTCTAACTCCTGTGGTTTAGGCTCTGCGTTGATGAATCAGATTATAATAGATTGCAATAAGCATCTATTTTGTATAAACCAAGGAGGCACCAACATGTCAGGAATATATTATTATTAATGAAAAACAGGTAACTATTTTATATTTCATTACTAAACTACCAAATAGGGTTAAACGTGATTTGTGTAATGAAGACTGGGCAATACTGTACTTACGGGTCATCGATCTCAATCTCAATTCGGCACTCTGCGGTCACAGGCGGCTCAGCAAAATTGACTTCAGGAGAGGCTTGCGGCGGTGGCGTCTGGGAAGACTGGCAGCAACAATTGAAGCTCTGACATCTGCATAATAAAAAAAATACTGAATCGATGCAATGACTTGTTGGAATACTGTCCCACAGCTGGAAAAAGGTCTCCTACCCATTCATTAATCCCTGTGAGCTGCCTCCTCTGGGCTATCTTCCACGAGACTCGGTTTCCCCTCTCTCTTTATCAGGATAACACTAAACTACAATTTGATTTACCCCTTGTTAAAGATAACACAATGCTTTTAAATAATTATTATGTTGAAGTATGAACTGCATAATTGACTACAACACATTTCGCAATTTACGCAAGTTGATACCGACCAGCCCATTATAATTTAATCGCACGGGCATTTAAATTTGACCAAATTAAATAATCCGTTGTCATCGTAATAGAATTTCATTTAACGTATTTAAAAATGAGGCATAGTTACATATTTTGTATTGTGTACAAACATTATTCGCGTTTTGAAATAGCCGCATTAGCACTAACTTTAGCTATTGTAGCTAGATAAAATTATTTTAAAACTAATTGTGGTTTACTTCTTTGGTGTTTTTTTTATATGTTATATTTTTGTATAACATGTACTGTTTACCGCTTAATATTGTACATCTATTATTTTAATTATTTGTTACACATTACTCAAACCTCAAGCAGGACTTGGCGACTACTGGCTTGACGCGCCAGCCGCTTTACCAACTAAGCTTAAGTTTGTCTTTCTATTATTTATTTGTATTTAATTACAAATATTTGCTCCGTATGGGTTAATGCGTAACAAATAACTAAAATAATAAGCCGGTGAGGCCAAACGCAAGTCCACTAGATGTCGCATACGTCGCCCTAAAAGACGTAATAAATAGAAAGGAAAATTTAAACTTCCGGGCAGTGACCTCGGTAGCTTAGTTGGCAAAGCGACTGGCGCGTTAAGCCAGTTGTCGCAGGTTCGAGTCTCCTGCCCAAAGTTTAAGTTGTTCTTTCTATAATGCATTTGTATTAAATTACACATATTCGCTCCGCATGCATTAATGCGTAACAAATAATTAAAATAATAAGTATTGGCCTGCATCATCTCTCGGACTTCTGAATTAACACATTGTTAATCGGAGTCGGTGAGGCCAAACGCAAGTTTGGTTCACTAGATGTCGCATACGTCGCCCTAAAAGACGTAAAACATAGAAAGAAAAATTTTAACTTCCAGGCAGTGACCTCGGTAGCTTAGTTGGTAAAGCGACTGGCGCGTCAAGCCAGTAGTCGCAGGTTCGAGTCCTGCCTGACGTTTAAGTTTTTCTTTTTATTATGTATTTAATTACAAATATTCGCTCCGTATGCGTTATTGCGTAACAAATAATTAAAATAATAAGTATTGGGAAGCATCATCTCTCGGACTTCTGAATTCATACATTGTTAATCGGAGTCGGTGAGGCCAAACGCAAGTTTGGTTCACTAGATATCGCATACGTCGCCCTAAAAGACGTAATAAATAGAAAGGAAAATTTAAACTTCCAGGCAGTGACCTCAGTAGCTTAATTGGTAAAGCGACTGGCGCATCGAGCCAGTTGTCGCAGGTTCGAGTCCTGCCTGAGGTTTAAGTATTTCTTTCTATTATGTATTTGTATTGTACATCTAGTCTAGGTTATAACGACATCATTTGACGTGCTCTTGTTGGCTTCACCGTTCCGGCTGTACTCGAACCCAATAGCCTGGCACGCGACGACGGCAAGAGACCGGACGGCATGTCTTTGCTCCCGTGGAAGTTGGGTTGGCCTTTTAGTATGGGACGTTACTTTGTCGATAGTCTTGCGTGACCAATCTTCCTAGTTCTTCGTGCTGTGCTGGTACCGCTGCTGCGGCTGCTGAAAACCTCAAACAGCGGAAATATAACAACCAAGTTGGAAGTTATATATTCGAGCTGTTTTGGGTTTTTGATGCCATATTTTAGGTTTGTAGTTTTAATTAGATTAGTTTTTTATGTATGTAATATGTATATATAGTTAAGTTTCTTAGAGTTAAATTAATATTGTGTTAATAAATATATAAGAGTTGTCTGTCTATGTTATGTGATGTATTTAAGTAATGCATTGATGTACTTATTATTGGTAAACCAATAAAAGCCAAATAGAGACGATATTCTAGTACTGGGGGAACTTCAGCATAAAATTAAGTCACAATTTTTGTTTTGGGTTTTTTCTTTGTTGCCACTGAAAGGTAAATTTGTGATCTGCAAGTAGCCTAAATTGTGTACTATGTACTTACCCAACGGTGCAACCATCTTGAACTTCCGCGACTCCAGCGTTATTAGCATTAGATATCTCTTGGCCTTGTGTTAGATCCTGCATCGGTATTTCTTGGCGTGTTTCAATTTTATTCCTGAAACGAAATTGATTTATTATTAATATATATAATATGCCAGAACAAAGCCAGATTTACATCAGCTACATCAGGTAAGTTACTCATTGCAGCCCCAGGGGAAATAAGACATTTCTACAAGACATTTTGAGATTATTGCCCTCTTTGATTAAAATTCCTGGACTAAGCACTTCACATGAGATTTGAAAGATGTGTGTTATATTTATCGGCCTTTCAGAAACCACGGCTTACCTTGTTTCCGCAGCCGCAATGCTGTTTAAGATTTCACGATGGCGCCGCCGGTATTCCCGCATGATGCGGTAGCTAGTATACTGCTTACTTATCGCCATTTGAACCTAAAAGAGCAAAACGTGTAACCATTTGAAGCTCACTCTAACCTATACAGTCGACCGCTCACCAGTAGCAACATTATCAAATTGATGTTTTTAAAGCAGTGAACTTTTAGATTTTCGTAATTCCTTATAAGGCAACTGTCGTGTGGTTGACTGTACTTAGGTATTTGATAACTACTTTAGAGACCTAAGTTAATGTTATGATAAATCAGTGTCAGTGTGTATCATTTACGATTTCATTTTTTATGAATAAATACTCTTTTTTGTATATTTGTTTTGATGTTAAGCAAGTTAATACAACTTTATGCGAGTTTATCATCTAATGCCATATTATTAAAATAGTCTAATGTTCATTAGGCAGCAGCAGCCGTTTTACAGAGTGCAGTAAATTTATGCTAAAGCGTCTGTGTCTGTGACATGCGCTCTCTCCGGGGGTCTGACGGCACGTCCGCTCTTATTAAATACAGGCACTCGGCTAATACATGTTTTCAGCGACTTGGTTAATATACATAGAGCCGACACTCGAATGACACTGCGATATTGAATCTTTCACGTAAATAGCTAACGTGACTGGTAAGAGAAAACCTTAATGTGTTAAGTCTGCAGATGAATAAAATTGGGTAGAAGCATTCAATAAATAGATAGGTAGTTATAAACGAGTTAAATTCCGATAAAAGACATTTTCCAAGAAATTATTTGATTTGAGGAACACACTATCTTTATGATATCTGTATAATATAATAATAACATCTTGGGACCACTCACACACGGCCATCTGATCCCAAACTAGGCAGACCCTATGTTATGGCAACCAGACAAGTTATAAACATACTTATATATTTTTATAAATACATACATGTCTATACTATCATCATATTAAAAAGCTAAAGAGTTTGTTTGTTTGAACGCGCTAATCTCAGGAACTACTGGTTCGAATTGAATAATTGATATATGAATATACGCAGGGGATAGTTAGTCAAAGATAAATTCCGAGACAAAAGAACAAATGATTATGCTCATCACAAAAAAAATTGTCCTGGGTGACAATCGAACCTACGACCTCCGGTTTAGCAGTCAAGGTAACCACTAGACCAACAGGGCAGTCTTTATAGAATGCTTTGTGCGTAACCGTAGTTGGTCCGTTGTACTAATTTATTTATATGCTAGCGCTTGTACCGCTGGAAAGTCTCAATGGTGGAGGGAAAATATCCAGTAGTCAGACGCGACTCTTGTCCGGTCGAGAGCAGACCTTATTTCAAGTATAATGGCTGGGAGGAGAGGCATCCAAAAGGCTTGCTACGTGAAAAATAAAAACGACATCCTTTGTTATCCTTTAAATTGTCGTCGAAAATGGGAACAACTTGTTGCAAGTCTATTTACAAAGTGATTTTGGGTGTAGGTAATTGTAATAAAATCAACCTCAACATGCAAACCTAAATTTAACGTTTTCTCCTAAACTATTTTTATTATAAGTATTCAGTAGATACAGTAAAAAATACTTTTTATAACTTTCAATCTTTATAAATTCTATGTTAATAAGGCATGCATTTAACACGTATACCTACCATAAAAGTAAGTAATTTAACATACTAAAATGTTGGCATACTTACTTCGCCATTCAAAAAGCAGTAGAAAAGTGAGATCAGAAACCCTTGGAAAGACCGAAGGAAGTGTGTGATAAAGCACCAGGTCCCAAAAACCGCCACAGAACTCTCCAAGGGAGGTTCGATCATGCTCAAAGCGTTTGTTATACCGAGAAGCGGAAGCAGGATCAATGCTGCTCGCAACGCTTTTCTATAATAAAGATTAAAAAAGCTTTAGACCAGGAAACATGGAAAAATAAATCGCAATACAATTACACTTTGATGACATTTGATAACTCATACGTCTATCTTGGGTATCACTTAAATGTTTGTATTAGATTATATTGAAGTCTTATATTTTTTTTAATAATTTTCTACTGATATTAAATTGATTTAGAATTCAAAATGATATGTTTTAAATTACGTTTTTGTTTTTGGCTGTAACGTACCTTGGTTTACTTGAACATTATTGTGTACCAAGAATGTCCTTTATTACGGAACTTCCATAAGTTGTGTATCAGACACTATTTAGATATAAAATACCGTAGTTTAATATCCAGTACCTCCTCCTCTTGCTTTAGAGCAACCGTAAGTTTCGAGCACGTTACACCGGTCGCTGTCGCAAGACTCTATTTTGCGTAGTTGCGCTAATTAACGTTACGTAATATTATTTTAAACGTGCAGCGTAATAGTTTAAAAGTTAGTGAGAGGTACTAAGGGTTCCGTAAATTGTAGCTCAAAAACCACTGAGTATTTAGTGTCAGTATCAGTTTAGATACATATGGTACGGCTGTTAAAAGTTTACAGTAGTTAGTTAATCATAAAAACGTACTTGATTTTTTCCTTTTCCGAGTCGGCGGTCTGGTGGATCTTTAAAACCAGGACTCGCATGATGTTAAGCAGAAAAACGAGATTCAGCTGCAAATAAACACAATTCATCACTTTTTACATGGAGGGTATTTCAGAAAATCTCGGAGGACCAATAAGCATCGATAGAAGAAGAATATACCTGTCGACTGACTAGTTACCCGGTCCAAAACAATATTGTCTTAATAATATTGTTGTGCTATATCCAAAAAAAATAGCTTAAAATATACTTTAAAAAAAATGCTGCTTAGTTGGTTAATAAAGAGATGCTAAGTAAAATACAAACGGTGCCAAATTCAGATCCGAGAAAAAGTCGTGAGTATATTACAAAGTAATATAAAAGTTAGTCAGGGCAGGATGAAATCAATATTGAATGAAAAATATTATTTATAATAGAAAAGTCTAGAATACATATCTCGTAAACGAATATTTACGTGAAATAGCTAACTTACGGCAATGATAGTGCAACGAGGTCCCTGGGCTAACCAGTAGAACCACTGGAAGTTGTACCCGTACCAGCATCTGTTAAAGTTATTTTTAATTAATAAGCAATCATTGTACATAAGTAAAAAAGCCTGTTCAAAACGGCAGAATATTTAGAATTATAGATATCTTCCAAATATTGTGGAGCGGGTCCTGCGACGTTCTGACCTTAGGCATTTTATTAAGACTGAAACTCTGTGTGTAGTCCCAATATAGGTAAAAACGATCCACTAATATGACGTGTAGATCATGGTGGCTTTGGCAGTTATGAGGCAACAGAGGTACATAAAATTGGGCTTTACTTTCGTAATTTTGTAATGGCCAAGTTTGATATGTTTTATTTGATATAGTAGGTACTAGAAGTCACATCGTTCGCAATATGCCTAAGGTAAGAATGTCGCAGGCTATTGGATCATCATTAACTTACACGTTTACTCTCTCGTCATAATAAAAATATCCGGTCGTGAATGCCCATATAAGTGTTCCCAGTATGGGCAGAATCCACCCAACAACTAAATATGTCAGGTAGGAGTCCGATTGACCGTGATAACGAAGGGCTCGATTTGTCACTAAATTATTTAGGTGTACGCCTTCAATGCACATCCACGTGAATATCACAGATGTAGCATATTCCAAAAACACGTATGATCCTTCACAGAGGTACGGCTGAAAAAAAAAGATTAGTGAATAAAATTAACACGCACCCAATAAAGTATATCCCTTGTACAGTGCTTTTTACAAAAAAAAAAGATTTTTTACGACGAATCCTTTAATATTTTAAAGAATTTTTAGACTTCAGAGGTTTGTTATCTGGGACATGAAATAGTTATCCTACCACTAAGAATGCTAGTCAAATATGTATCTGTGAGTTGTGCCAGTGTTTGAAATGCATTTCAAACATTTGGCAAGTTCCTCTACAATTGCGGACATACCGAATCAAATACTGCACTTGTGGCCAATATTTGTCAGCTTCAAAGTTTATTCGTCAAGCGGTTGAAGTCAGCAAGATTGCGGTGGGACCTGAGGTACGCTGGCCGCATTATCAGTAGACTTTAGTGAAAGGAAATATAGAAATATAATTTCACCGAATTGAAAAAGACACGCCACGCTATACGAAGCATAAATGGTGCCATGAGACTCATTCAGTCTCTAATAATACTTCTACCTACTATTTAAAAACCGGAAGAGTGCAAGTCTGAATCGCGCACCGAGAGTTTCGTACAAATTTTGCTGATTGTCATGGTTAATTTAGTAGTACTCTAGTACGTATGTTGAACCAGGAATACGCCTTTATTGGATCGGACAGCGTTTTTGTTACATATTGTATAAGGAAACGTGTCTAGTACAGTTCTGTGCAAACTCAAGGCACTAAAAGTTACTTACGATTGAACTTAGACCGTTGGTGTGGTTTTTACCAAAGAATTGATCTATGTAGAGACATTGCCTTATTGTTATTTCGATCAGCATCGCGCAGAAGAGGTTGCAGTGTATAAGGGTTCGGGTGTTGAGTAGAGAGCTGAAAATCAATAAATGAGATCGTTAAGAATTTGTTTGTCAGAAGTTATGGCGATACTTCAATATGGGTAACATTAAGTCGATGGCTGCATAGGTCGTTTACTCTGTTCTGTTTATCAGGTAGGGTTAGGTTACATGGAAAGTTATAATACTTACCGGAATCTTCTGAAAATGAAAAGTGCCGTCATAACGGCCAATAAAGACACAAAATAGCCGATCATCTCCATGTAGCGAGTTAACTCAGCTATTTTGAATTTCGCCTGTAATGTACAATAATAATTCATTAGGAGTGTCTTTGTTTCATTAATAATACCTAACATGCAAGCTTTTCAACTTAAGGCTTCAACCAAAATACTATTAACATTGAATTTTGACACATGGATTCTATCTATAGTGTATACAAAGTAATATATATTTATTTATAATGTTTTTTGTAGTGGCTAAGCTATTGAATAGCTTTGTTACGTACAACTATAGATATTTGAATGTTAATCTATAATATCAAAAATAAACATAAAAAAAAAACTTTACCGGCTAAACACGTTAAAATATTTAAGTTGGGCACTAATATTACTCCGCCCCTGACATTGCCGGTTTTTTCATGAATACTTATCATTCCCATATTGTCCGCTGTCTTAGCTCGGCATTCCTGTTTTGCTTCCCTAACTAGACTTATTTATTTCTGCGAGTTTCTATTTCGTCGGTCGTTTAGAAATTATAGGTAATTTTCATAAATCAGACATTCATACGCTGTCTAAGTATCCCGCTGCGCTTCTAAAGCAGTTATAGTCGTTAGAAGATAAGCTTGGCTTTGCAATAGATGCAATATTCGAGAATGTTGAACCAGCGGTATATAAATATATTTGAATAAAAAAAAAATGCTTTTGTTTATGATTATGTATTTCGGTATAAAGAAGAGATGGTTGAAAATGATTTAGGTTATAAATGTATATAACGTTTTAGGTTATTAAATGTGTATATACATATATACATAACTACCTACTCTAACTATGAAATGGATTTCGTTTTTTTAGATGAAGATATTCTTTGCAATTCTGATACATAGAATTGCGTCGGAGGTGGTTATAACATTCGAGCTATTTATCTACCTATACATATAATAAAATAGTAATCCACATCTTTCTTTTGCCGATTGCCAAGTTTGCATCAATAAATATTTAAAAGATTGCTGTAAAATATTGAGAGAATATTTTCGGAAAACCGCAGAGGGCACTTAGCTATGTTTAAACACGATATACATCCAGGTGATAAGAAATGAAGCTTTAAATTTGCAAAAACTCAAAGTCATCTGCTTACCTAAATTGGTATTTTTGACGTAAAAACAAAGGGGTCACCATGGCGGAATTAGGTAGCCATAGCGATAAGATACCTTATTTTGAAGTACGATTAACTTTTTAAAAAGCTATTAGTCGTAATAAATAGCTCGGCGGTTGTACGATTACAAATGAATGTTCTTGTTGATACTATACCTATAAGGTATCTAATAACGAGCGTGCGAAGCCGCGGTACGCCCCGCGGCAAATTCACAATGTTAGTTTTATTACAAACTAAGGTAAAGGCACTCAATTCCGAGGGGTTCTAAAAATGGCACCATATTCCGATGTATTTAGAATAACGGCGTTTTAAAGCAATTTACTATTTTTTTTTGTTTGCAAGATACATTATTCAATTAATAATTTATCTGTTCATGTTTATAAGAGCAAACGACTGCATTGGTGTGTGTACTTTTTAAAATAAACAGTGAGTTTGACGCTAGCAGCTGACTCAAACGCATGCTTCATACATTTCGGACCTCATGCGCGTATAATTCACGCGCACGATTTGCTAAATAGTGTTTTAAATAATAATTTTATACTGTACGAGTTCTTGTTTAGGTTGCAATATTGAAAGGGTTATATTTTTTATCTAAAATGGATATTTTAATATTTTCTTTACAAACTTAGGCGAAAATAAGTTTTTAAAATACCTCGGCATTAGGTGCCTAATATATTAGTTAGTTCCTAATTACCGATATATACCACGGAAATGCAATTTCATAGACGAATACTTTTTTTAAAATATTGAAAACAGTTTTATGATTACGAACTTAATATTTTAGCTCTGATTACTTAAATAACCAATCAATATAAAAATCTATTTCCGATGTACACTATGGCGTCGCACTTACTAATTATAGCAGGTCAAAGATTGTTTGTTTAGGAACTTTATTCATTCGTTGTATGTAAAAGTATGTACGGAAAAATTAAGTTATGAATGTGTTCTGATATAATCCTGAGTGCGCTTTCTACATTTTGTCAAAGATATCGCAATTGCGCATTTATTTATTTGTTTAATATTAAACAATCTTTTACTTTTTATTACTCGGAATTAGAAAACTTGATTTAATATTATAAAACACTATTCCGATGTATTTAAGTCGGAATAAGGTTATATTAGTACCTAATTCCGTGGAAATGGCACACGTTAAATACAGAGTGTTCATTATTTTACGTAGCTTGTTTAAAACTTTTGTATGGTTTTAGTAACTGCAAGAATATAAATTTGCTCTTCAAAATAACTTTCATATTCCAATATACTCAGATATGCAGGTATATTGTTATAATTGTTTATTGTATTACGATTGTTTATTGTAGGATAATGAAGCCAAAAAAAAAGTACTCGGAAGTGGATCTCCAAAATGCTATTACAGCAATTCATAATCGCAGTTGTATTTAAATTATTGTTTGTTTGTTGTATTTATAATTAAAATAATGTTATTTACTATCTAAGTAAATAACATATTGTGGTGCCAAATTAATAATTAATCATGTAAAACAGAGTCTGAGACTGATCCAAAGACTGTAATAAATAGACTTGATTTTTTGAACATCATGTATCATTCTCCCCACCTCCTTTCCTTTGTATTTTGTACATTCGGAATTAGGAACCAAATACATCGGAATTAGGATTTTTACATCGGAATAAGGTGACTCCGACTTCTTCATATTTTTAAATAATTTGACATTTTTAATGAACTTTTATTGTGTAACTGTAAGGATATTTCAAAACTAAAATGTATAATACTTCTAATAAAAGTAGCTAATTCCACAGAAAGGTACATTAAATACTTAATTTTTAATGTGTTTTTAAGTTATGGTGAAAACACCGCGGAATTAGGTGCCTTTACCTTAGCTGTAGTTTGTTTAACATTTAAAATTAACATTGTGAGTTTAAAATTTCAACTGTGAATTATTGACTAAGGTTATTGTTGCAATTCAATGAAGTTTTCTGTATGATGGACGCTTACGGCATTCCACATAGACAACTGACGACAAAAGAATATTAATCCGAATTGTTTTATTTGTATAATATTCAATTCTACTGCTCGCAATCTCTATTTTTCGAGTGCCTAATAATTTTATAGAATCAATTTATCTTTCTCTAAAAATATCAATATTATTATATAGACGGAAACTTGTCTTCGTCGTCAAGTCCTGAAAGAATATTGCTTTTAATGTCTGATTTATAAAGTAAGGTTCTGAGGGGCGGAAAAACGGCAAGCAAGCTTTAGCAAGAGCAGGGCTTACGCCGGGAGTAATAAGGCTTTAGAACGCGACTCGTTCGAAATTGCCCTTTGATATTTGTCAATTATAAATCAATTTCTGATAAATATAAACATTTTGAGCAGTAATGAGGCACATCATTTATAATAAACATCATCATGTTTCGTAAAGCTTTGTGTAAGTACAAAAAATAATTTAATGGGTCATTTTGCACAATATTAACACAGTCACGAATAAAATACTTCGTGTGTTAATATTGTTGCTTGCTTGCGATATTGTTCTATTCATTCATTGTATAATAACTATCGTATTCATATTTATTTAAAATGAAACGGTTGACTCACGCATATTCGGTTATATTATACGCGGCGGCGGTGGCGTCGCTCATGATTAGGGACTCTTATTGAGTCTGAAACTAGTCGGGCGATCCCGAGAATATGTGTGAACTATATTTAAGTATGAAAGAGAAAATGAAGTTTGTTGCAATGGTTTCATGTCAATATATTGCTCCTGCATTGGTATAGATTTATTGTTACTTTACGTCTTTGGATTAAATATATGATTAGAAGATTAGTTTAATTGTAGATATTTGTATCGAACGATCATGTTGAAATTGTTGTGTTGTGAGTTTCAGTTTAAAATGTTATCATAACCTTATTATATTGTTTGTTATAAAATAATGGTTCGTCGGGATTACTAAGTTGTTGTTGTTGTTATTATTTGTTATTTTTAATAACTCATAGGAGGAATGAATGGAAGGAGTCAATGCTGAGATGACGAGTAGTTGAGATGAATGGAAGCAAAATTGCGCTAACACCAAATATTTGGGAACAGGGGTAGGGTGATTATGAATAGGTTATAGCAGCTTCCGTATTTGTGCTACCGCAAAATTCGGAAACTACTTTTCCGCTACCTCGAAATTTCAACAGTATACGTACGTTGCTTTTTAATATAAGAGCATTTTCAAGATTTTGATTTAATTTTATATGAAGATACAACCGGGTATGTCTAGTTTATTTAGTGCAAATATAATTATTATAAATAAACTAGCTGTAACCGCGACGTTGTTCGCGTTGATGTCAGTCATCTTTATGGATTAATTTGGAGTAACAAATCATTCAACTTCTTCAAAAAAGTAGGGTGCAAGAATAGAGGTAAACGTTGTCGATTACTATTTTATTTATTTATAGATATAGATAGATAAAGATATAAATTAATAGGTAATTAATATTTACAGTTTTATTTTTTTTATCAATGAAATTACGGTCATTTTATAGATTTAAAAATTTCGTTGTATCTTATAATGATATTAATTAGTCCAGCTCCGTTTTAAAATAGTGTTTTGGTTTGGGTCAGGACACCGAACCAACTTATAAGACCTCGTCGTGAACTTACCTGAGCATCACCCTCATCGTCATAGACCTTATCAAAGAGCGACTGAACGAGTGCTGGGAAGCAAGGTGTATAGTTTGTCCAACCGATTGACGATGAGTCATTTAGACGACGACCGGTCCATGCGCCTTCCGCGCTGCATCGTCTAAACGCGAACTCTAAATTAAAAGGAAATGAAATAAACAGGAATATAAAAAAAAAGTCAAACTTATTACGTTATTTATATTGTACGGTATTAAAGCTCAAGGCTGTTTTATTGCAATAGCTGTCAAAGCAGAATAATAAAATAAAAAAAAGTAAAGTATAGTACCTAGTATGTTAATATAAATAAAGGAAATAAATAATAATAAATAAAAGTTTTTGCTCACGATGCATTTATTGGAAAGACAAGAAGTCATAAATTTGGTTTTACTGAAAACATGCCAGAGGAAGAAGGTCTAACAAATTATAAAATTTGAGGTTTATATAACGACTGATATAATCGTAAATCTATAATTGTAATTGGACCAAGCACTAGAGACCTATAGATTTGAGCAAGGGGATCACTTTCACATTTAATTGAACAAGAAAACAATATTAAACAACTGGTTAAGATTATTTTCTAACTTAAATTATAAACGGCTGTATAATTCTCAGTGAACTCGCAACCGCACTTAGACAAGTGATTGCTTCTAACTATCTGATGTAACTGAAGGTTAAAATACTGAGTATTTATTATTGAGACATCTTTAAAAGGGTTTAACTTTAATACGTAAAAACGTCATTTTTTTAATACAAGTAACGGATCGATCTTGAGTTTGCTTCTTTACTTTATACCTAAGCTTTAAATACAATTATTTAGGTATTAAAAGCCTTTAAAATATTTACTGGTATTCGTTCTGAGATTGGCTGTGAACAACCAATAAATCATAACTTATCTTCAGTTAAAATGCAGGAAAAAATACTATAATGGAAAATGAATATTATGCTTATAAATCAATATACAGTATTATGCAACCAAATTGTAGGTGGCCGGACTGTTGAATCGAGAGTATATCCAGTATAGAGTACATGTTCAGTATCTTAAAAGTCTACGAACGACGAAGATTCGTATTCAAGGTTATGAAGAAGGTAGTAACAAAATGCAAAACCGAAACAAGCGTTTGTTATCGACAGCTTAAACCATGCGTTCCCATCGTACTTACGTGTGGGGTCACTCAGCCGTACATCGGGACAATGTTGGTACGAGGCTTCACCAGCAAGCGTTGGTGGCCAGCAAAGGAAACCGTCATAAGTTGAGTTGCAGTAAAGAGCATCTAGGACAAACCACGTAATTTCAATCATAGAGAGTGTCGCAGTATCAAGGTGCAATTTCATTGAAAGATTTCATTTACATCCGATAAAATTAAAACAAAAAATCTCGAAGGAAATTTTTCGAGAAATATAAATTAAGACGTGATATAACCACGTACTATTGTTGGACCTAGGAATCGAACCCAGGATTCAAGCCAGTAGAAGTACAGTGCGGCAGACCACAATGGGTTTAAGAAATAGATTTAGCACATCGCGAGTAGACACAAGACAGCGACAGCAGCAAGCGAGGTGCAGCAGCAGCAGATATATGCAGGCAACGAAGCAAATTAATCTAAAATGTAGTTATCCTTATGCAGTCGAATGGCCTATAAGATTACAAAATAAGTATAGTGAAATTTTGTTTCAACTTTTATACCTAGACCACGATTTGAAATCTAGTGTTTAAATCTTTATAAATACTCTCTTTATACCTGTTTCCCGCGGTTCCGCCCGCGTGGATGTCGGTTATCGCTACAGAAAGTAGTCTTGTAGTCTCTCTCAGGCTCTAGACTATTTGTGTACCAAATTTCATTTTCATCGGTTCAATACTTTTGGCGAGAAACCACAACAGACAGACAGACAGACAAAGTTACTTTCGAATTTAAAACATTAGTAAGGATATATTTTATAATTAAACTTGGTACCGATTAGGTACCGCTAAATAACCCGGACGAATAAACCATTTTGTTACTCTATTAAATACATATCACTCACAGAGAACTAAAAAACTTGTATATTATATCCATTTGTTATTAAAACCATATTTTATTACATTTATGAACAGAATAGTATGTAAACTGAACCCAAAATTTACAAAGATTTCTATAAGTTAGTATAAGCTAGTGCACAAAATGTTGCTATAGTTAGCAGTAGTATTTGTATGGCATCAAATACGAGACTTGCATGTTTAATGTAACTGCAATTTGTTGTTCAAATAAAAGCAATGTGACGAGGCGAGGCTTGATGTTTGACTTAGTTATAGTTACACAAACTCGTGGTCTCCTAGAAAAAGTTAATTGGATGCTATAAATATACAGTTTGATATTATAACTTGCTTATTCCCATTTTAAATGCAATAAAGAATTGTTTGCGGACAAGATAAGTTTAAGCTGGATTTATAATTTCAATTTAAAATATGCAACTTGAAAGACTTTATCACCTACAATTTTTAATGAAACTGAGATGGAAATATTATAAAGGTGCGCTTACACGTCAAATAAAATTGGAAGATTCTTGGCGATTATTTATACGATCGTTGTGTTGCCGGGACATAATTTTAACCAAAATTGCCAATAATCACGCAATTAATTGCCAGTGTAAGGGCACTGCTAGTCGTAGAAATTTTTAAAATGAAACACTTTGTTTTGTATTCCAATGTAATTCAGAAACTAAATAAAAAACAAAACTATTATTGACATATTTAGTAAACGTTAAAAAATTAAGAATAATTATTTATTTCTAAAATATGCGAGAATGTCGGTAGTTAAAAATTAAAAGTAAAAATCTAAAATTAATTATCAAGTTTAATTAATTACTCTAAAATAAAATCTTATCAACGTTAAATAAATACAAAAGGAAAATAGCGTTATAATTGAAATAATTGTGCCATTACGATTTAGTTGAACTGTTTAACCGACGGTACTACAATATTTGAATCTGTTTGAATGGCTCCTAATAAAATTTGTGAATAGTTATTTCCATCTTTGTCTAGCTAGGTATATCCACAAAATTTTAATTCGCAAACAGAAGGCGGGCATACAACTGACCTCAAAACTTTAATTACGTAACAGATCGTGTAACAGAACTAAGCTATGTTTAAACTGAAAACAAACACGTTCAATTACAATTAACGAAATGTTAGCAAATAACAAATATTATAACGCAAATAGTAGGTAGGAGTAATGGCACATTATTATCTAAATTCGGATGTGAAGGTTCAGTTTAAATAAATAAATCAAAGTACAAAGTTAGACTGTTTTGACCTTTTAAGTACAGGACGCAATGTCACCCTGAACAAAGTACCGAATTCGGGCAAACTAAGTTAGCTGCCCGAGCGCGGGCTAACGAACAAGCATAATAAAAATATGACATAGTTTTAACATTGCACATTTGATTCGGAACCGAATGTAGCACAAATTAAAATGGTTAATCGACGCCGACTAAGGCGTGTTTTGATTTGTAAGTGAGGAAGAAGTCCCGGTACTGAGGCACCTCCACGGGGGTCTCCCCGGGCAGGCCGCAGTTCGTCAACAGCTCAAGCACACGTTCTTCATTAAGTTCTTTTCTCGCGCAAAGTTCTGATACGAACGTAAGCCATTCATTTAAGTTTATTTCTGATTTACTGGAAATAGAAAAATAAATAGCGATTTAAAAAAACCAGGCCTCATCCTTTGTTTGTTGCCGTTAGATTACAATTTTTTTAATCCGTATTCGAAGGTCCTCTTTATTTTGATTAATTATTCTACAAGTTTTAATGTATAAATACCCATTATCCAGCTTAAAGGCTGATCTCGAAACTTGTATATTTAATACTGTCAGTAAACTGGGAAATAAAATAATTAGCCGTGACCCCTGTTGATGGGATTACCTGAACTTATTAAACAAAATTCCGGTATCGGTCATGGTAAGTTTCCTATCATCTAGAATACCAGCTTGGCGCATCCAGTAGTCTGAGTGGTACAGAGTGATAGTGAGGCCAGTCCTAGCTTTGCCTTCAAATAGTTTGGCGTACGTGTAGAACTGGCTCTCAATTGTGGCTTGTTCGTCATCCATGGTGCGGGTTTAGGCTGAAATTTTGACAAGGAAAGAGAATTTCAAAGCACTAAAATACTACTCAGTATTTTAATTATTTTACATAGAAAATATATTTTGTTTATTTTTCTATAAATATTAGGTATACTTATAATAGTCTTGTGCTTAAGGAAATATGTCTATGTATAAATAAAGATATGTTTTGATTTCACTTTATTTAAAATTAATTACTATTGATAAGTTGCACAGTTTTACCTGCTAATATTTACTACTTCTTAGAAGTCTTCTCTCTGGTAGAGATTTTTTAAGAAATAAGTACCACCTATGTACATCTGTTCCCTTTTGTATATTGTTTACAAATCATGTTGTGTATGTATATAAATAAAAAAAAATATATAATATATTAATAAAAAAAATCAATTATCAGATTACTGGAATAAATTAATATTATCAATTTCACGATTCCAGGTACACGTGTTAATTACATCTATAAATAGAGTGAAACCTAGTGATGAAAAATATGATGCGGCTAAATAAAACGTAGAGGCTTTAATAAAATAAAGCTTTAAAAAATTGTACTTGTGGGTACCGTTTTACAGGGAAATTAAACCAATCATTTGAAGGAAACACTGTACTGCGCTCCTAAACACAGATTGTTGACGTAACTCAAAAGGCTGCTCAATTAAGGTAGGAGTGGGCTGAACATGTCTGCCACGTGCCAACCGAGCAACGGGATCGTTTGTGTCAGGATTGGTACCCGGAAACATATAAACGTGGCCGCGGCAGGCCACGAAATTGGATGTCTTCCTTGACAATTGGACAGAAGTGGCGCAGGACCGGGACAGATGGAAAAAATATAGGGAGGTCTTTGCCCAGCAGTGGGACAGCACACACTGATAATAAATTTTTAATTGAAGTAACATTAGCAAGGCACCTTTGACAGGAGTCCACACGAATACCAGTTTTAGTAAAATGTGATTCCGGAAATCTATCTCTAGTACAAAACGTTGAGCTTCTAGCTGTCATCGATTACTCTAACATGTCGAAAATGGCTTTGAAATTGCAGAAATACACATCTTTTATCGAATAGGCATCGTGCCTACTTTATGCGGTTTCATAACACTGGTACACGTGCCGGAATTTGTAAATAAACTACATAACAAAAACTTGTAAAAAGCCACAACTTTTTGGCTTTTAACAAGTTTTTTTTACAAAGGAAACGTTAAGAAGCCAAGAAACGCGAAAGTTCGAAAGAAATAAGCGTTACCGAATTATGCTTTCATAAGTTTACTCGAATGTTTGACATTTAAATATAACACCTTTTGTAGGGCTTCTGTCGCCGTTTAATTTGATTTTCCTTCTCGACGTTTCCCAATGGCCTTTGCTGGTGTCGCGATCGCGGGCAGACTAAGCTGCAGTGAAACAAAAATCTAAATAAACCGCGATAGAGTCCGTTTAAAAAGTAGTGTTATTCCACGTTGAAAATATTCATTATGTTAAAGTGTAAACTGTTAAAGCTAGGTACACATCGACGTCGAGTGCATGGTGCTGGGATGCTGTAAGCTTTCAGGAGGTTCTCTAGTTTAAATATATTTAGTAAATCCAATTAGGTACCTGACTGAACGTAACATTTCAAATCAATGTATCGTCATCGATTTTAAGGTACGTAAAATAAAAAATACACGTATAATGTTTTTTTTTTATCTACTTTACGAAATATATAAAAACATCTACCTCACTACAAAAGCAGAGACTCCTAACGTCAGTTGGTGTGGCTGAGTTGAGAACAAAACCTCGCATTCGCAATAATGTGCTTATATTGAGAATGTATCTTAATCTTTTAATAATTATAAGATAGTCATTATATTTATGCTAACTATACTTGAACTTAGTAAGACACTAACCAAAATTATTAACACTTATATTTCAGCATGTGACTCCAAGTTCTTACTTCATAAGTAAATATTCTTTTACTTTTATTTATATAGGTTATCTACTAATTATTCAACAAATGAGGCAATTAATTAGCTTTACCTTTACAAAACACAGTTTTGCGAATTTCAAAAGCTGACAGCAGTTCTGTAAACTTGACTTTATCTCGATGACATATTTTTGGAACTAAATGCAACAAAGATGAGGCGATCTGTTTGATTGTTGAAAACGTGAAAAATATGACAACAGAAACATTGTACAGACTCAAGGTTGAAAGCGCATAGAACTGACTGCACTATGAATCAGAACTAATAAGATATGGAAGAGCGGACTCTCACAACAAAGCGGCCTCTCTAGTATCTCCTTACATGGTCCGACACTAGTTGTCGAGGACAACGTGGCCATTTTTTTTAGTTTTGTACATGTGGCGATGATATTACGAAGTTTTGTACGTTTTATTAGTATGGATAGCAAATTATTAAATCATGTGGTAAGGAATATAAAAGAGATCGCTATCGTGGTCACTAAAAAATATTCATTAAACTCTTTGTTGTGCAAAAAAGCATTACTTCACATGATATTCAAATAAATACACGAAACTAGTTTAACATTAATCTTGCTTTTTACGCACATCATACCAAAGCACTGCATCACTGAGTAAAAAAATATAAAATAAAATGGTACTCACTGTAAAACGAAGGTAAAAATATGTTTAAAAAAAATTCAGAATTAACAGAATCAAACAGAATTGTGTTGATATGTTGTTTGTGGTTGACATGACAATGATTGGTTGCTATTGGTTACGAATGAGATACGAAGATACGAACACAGAGTACTTTTATATGGATACAAATGACTGAACTAGACAAAGGACGGTATTCTCGACAAACAGAGCTTCACCCTTAAGAAAAATGGTAGCGGTTAACTATAGGGACTTCAGTAATAAGCAATCAGGAAGGCACTAGAAGAGCGAAAGCGGTCGATAGCTTGCGCAGTCCGTGTACGCCGAGCAACTTGTGTACAGACGGCTTAACAGTACATCTATTGTCTCTGATTACTAATGGATTTGACAGAGACGAAGTGACCGCAATAAAATATTAGGTACTAACTCGAAAATCAAGCCATTGCTACAGGTAAGACGTCTCAAAACACACATACGTTGAAATTGCCATAGTTGTAATTAGCGATTAATTATCTTAGCTAATCACAATGCAAAACGTCATCCTATACAGGAAAACGTAGTCCCCTGATGTTACCTGAAGCTTAGCTGCTGTGACTGTGTTATTAGCAAACTTAATTGATCAGTTTGCAACTAATTATAGCATTGCATGTGTGTCGATAATTATACGTAGGATCACATTGAGACCTTTGATGGATCTAAGAGATTTTATCCGTTCAATTTGAATAAGATTGAGTCTAAAGAACAATTATAGTTATCAAGCGAATTATCTTTCGTGAAGTTCAATGATCTGAGATGGGTGCGCGTTGCGGAAAATCACAGTTGAAGTGCGCCGCCCCTGAGTTCGCACTTTCACCTCACAAAGGTCCAAGTGGTGCTTGCGTCGTCACTTCCTAACGACCACAATAAGTTCTTGCTTTGGAGATTTATACGATTTATGAGCAGATTATGACAGACATTTATAAGACAATAAGCAACTACGTACTTATTATCACTGAGTAAATTAATATCATATTATGCTTCGAATCAGACGCCTGAAGTATTGATTTGGTACTACCTACCAATCAAAGTGCGTCAATTAAAGCAAAGAGTATCGCTTGACTGTCCATTTGGTTGGTTTTTATGAATGGACAGCAGGTCACCTAGATACGGATTAAACTTGATACGGTAACGTAAAGCAAAAACCTAATGCTTCTAAAATAAGTTCGTTAACTCGTTAACTAAACAAAACTGTAAAGATGTAATTTTCATCAATATACTTATAACAATAGATAATAATTATGTAAAATAATATAATTTAAAATACATTTTTCTATTGCTTGATAGAAAAAACACCAAGAAAGTCAACTATAGGAAAAGGTTAATATGGGATATATTCGATTATTCAAAACATTAAAGGTCAGCAAACAAATGTCAATAACAACATGACAGGTATAACTTGCCGGAATTCAGAAATACTTGTTCTAATGTCCAATAGTTTGTAAAATTATGTCGCCATTTTAGTTTCTATAAAGTGAGAGTGTAAGTTACTTCGCTGATTTTTGTTTTATATAATTATAATTTTTATACGTGATATTAATATAATATGTAACAATTACATTTATAAAAATAAAAGCTGTCTGTATTTTTAAAGCAAGTAAAGAATACAGGTGATAAATTGATTGTAAATATGAAATTTTGTAAGGATAATGTTCATAAAGTTTATCTTTATAAACGCGACATTAAAAACAACCTTTTGGTGGCGTTGTATACTTTTAAGTTTTTGGTAACGCGTATGGGGTCAATTTTATTCAAGACTTGGTGCGTGAAAACATCACAACAGTTTCTATATCACAGAATATGTTGTTTATGGTCAATAATAACGTTTTCGTAACAAAATGTCATTGTCACTTCTGTTAATATAATACTTGGTTGTGGTTGCTCCGGTTGCTCCATTAAAAGTGGTGAAAACTTTGATTAGTTCTAGTGAAATTTGGATTCTAATAATTTGTACTTTTGTAGGTACTGTTTTATTGGTTCACTTTGTACACTTGAGCTTTAGATGGCCAGGATATCATTTGAAAAACACCCATTTACCATTTTCATATTATTATATTTTTCCTGTTATATCCTTTTAGTTATCGTATTTACAAAGCTGACAGAAATAGTAATCTGAAGGTTTTAGCGCGAAACCTTATAGATACGCTGATATTGTTTTTAGTACTCAAATAAGTGTACGATATTAATAGTTCTTAACAAGAAATTCGATTATATTTATTAATTACTTGTCATATTTTAAACGCACTAAACTATTTACGATGTTAGGCGTAATTTAATTAGTTATGTTGACGTTTACTTAAGTAGGCACTTTGAAAATCTGATCGAAAATTCTAAATTCATTTATAATTGATTTAAAATCATTGATATCGAAGACCTTTACTCATTTATTTATTAAGGTCTTCCCACGACTTATGCGTTAGAATTTCTAGATATAATCTTACTTAATATTATACCTCATTCTTACGCACTAGCCAACTATGGGCTAACAATAATTCTCCAAAACTTTCTAGTATTCTCTATAAAATATACAGTTTACGACCGAGGTCGCTCACCGGTTATTAGGTACAATTTCTTTTTTCATTCAACAGGATTTAAGAATTTGACAAACATTTATTATTTGTACAGTTTATTCTAATTAATAAAAATCTAGTGATTTCATGAAACTTGAAGTATATTTCAAGATTTCAAGTAGGTACTTTTTAACTTTGGTACTTATGGTACCAGTGGGTAAAGACCGGTTTAAACAACCCCGGTCCCGTCCTTGCCTTGGCTAGAGCTGCGGGACCACATGCTCATTCTCAGCACTACTTCAGCAGGCCTCGGTCCTTGAATGACCCCTTCCAGAGGGGTGGGTGTAAAGTGTCTACCCTACACTTTTTCCGAGAGCGGACGCGTGGGACTTCGCGTGCGTATCCTCCTGGCCTGTCCGCTGAACTGTGAAATCTTGTATTGCCCGAGAGTAGTAATATTTGCGTGTACGAACAAATCCCGTATAACTTCCGACTTGTTCGACTTCCTTAAGTTTGAGAACTTTATTGTTATAACGATACTGTTACGACTTTGACTTTGACTTTGGGAAGTACTTGGTTTGTGTAACGTTTTACTAACTTATTAAATAAATATTTTTAAATATCTAAGTAGATTTTAATACGATTCTTTAATGTGACACGAATATAACGGATTTAAAAATAATGGAATATATTTAATAACATTATGAATGCATGTTATTTGATCAAAATTAAAGCTACTAAAATTTAGATCTTATTGTATTTCTAAAATTACAATTTTTATGATTTTCTAAATGAAAAAGTTGGCTCACTCAAAGTATGTTCGATCTTTATCAAAATCAAAATTCATTTATTTCAAATTAGGCTACTGAGTAGCACTTTTTGAAAGTCAACATATCAGACAGCACCTCGATTCGCCCACCCTTCAGAAGTAATCTTGGCTTAACTAATGGCTATGATTTATAGATAACCCGCCATGGATGATGAACAAGCGACATTAGACGGACAATTCTTTGAATTTGCAAAACTCTTTGATAATAAACGTGACGGCACGACTATCACGCTTTATCGGAGTGACTACTGGATGCGGCAAGCCAAAATCTTAGACGACAGAAAACTTACGATGACCGATACTGGATTAGCGTGGTGGAAATTTGAGTAATATGCTTTTAGTTTTGTTTCATAGTTTATCCTATAACCTAGCTAACTCAACTTCAATTACAGAGCAAAAGGACTCAAAACATTTGAAAATAGATATTTTACTAGCTATCCCCCGCGACTTCGTCCGCGTGTTTCAGTTTCAACGGTTTTTCATGTTTTGCGCGGAACCCTAATTTTGAAGTAAAAGCTATGTTTAACATAACATATGCCCATGACCTCAGCTATATGCCAGAAAACTATTCAGGCAGTTCCAGAGATTAGCGCGTTTATACGTGGTACATGATGATTTTGTTGCGGGGTTATTTTAAAACTGCGATATCTCCTAAAATATTCATTGGAATCAAATTCTGTAAAGGGAAATTTAGTTCAAATTCAATTACTTGTTATGAATAACGTATTTGTTTGGATAAGGATTAATAGGTATCAACTTTGCAAATATTATATTTTTAGAACGTATTTGTGGTATTTATTTTTTGAAATAGCGGAGTAAATATTGTATTTAATGTTAAATTCTTATTTTCGTGTTTTTATAACAGAAAACTGACATAATTTTTTTCTATTTAGTAAAACGGAAATAACGTTCGACGAGTGGCACGAGATCTTAACAGATTTGTGCGTAGAGAAAGGCATGGACCAAGAAATAGTTGAGATGGCGTTGACCAACTGTGGGATACCCGGGACCACGCCGGTAGTCGTGCCACAGTACAGAGACTTCTTCGATAGTTATAAACCGAGGTCAAAGTTGATATTCTAGCGACTTTAGCTAACTGAGTTTTTTTAAGCTTCAATATTAAATAAGATACTTTGATTCTGTTGAATATCAAAATATTATGTGCCAAACATTATTTTTGACACATTTTTCATTGTTTAAGATGCAAACTATAACAATACATTTCTGATTTGATTTAACCTTAGATGATTTGGTAGATAATTAGGTATTTTATATTATAAATCATGAACATATTTATTTTTGCTTACCGATAATCATGAACAATAAGATTTATTTTTGCTTACCGATAATCATGAACAATAAGATTTATTTTTGCTTACCGATAATCATGAACAATAAGATTTATTTTTGCTTACCGATAATCATGAACAATAAGATTTATTTTTGCTTTCTGATAATCATGAACAATAAGATTTATTTTTGCTTTCTGATAATCATGAACATAAGATTTATATTTACTTTCCAATAATCATGAACATAAGATTTATTTTTGCATTCCGATATCTTTTTCTTGAATGTGAGTTAATTATTTTTTTATTAGGTACTTATATTGGTATTTTAAATTATATTAAACTAAAATGATAATTATTATGTTTACGTGTGATTATTATGTTATATTTTAGGTAACTTTAATGATAGTATTGCTGCAAAATAATGTTGTATTTTAAATATATTATGCACCTATTTGTTAGGAGTAAATATTTTTTTAGCAAATTGTTGTACCTACGCTACATTTAAATTTTAATTAATTTAGAGTTTAGTTTAAAATAAAACTTATTGTTATTATATTTAAAGGTATTTGTTTTATTTCTCATATCTGTGTTAAGTCGACATTTAAATTTAAACGTCATCACTTTTAGCGTTTCGCGGCAGGTTTTAATCAAAAGCATCAAAAGCTTGTGTCCCTATTTTCGGTAATCAGCCACCGGTTATGTCAGGAAACTGGTAATTTATTATAAATACATAATTTTTTTTATTTGTTATATTTTTCCGTAATATTTTACGTGTTAATTTATGGTTCCAGATTTTAAAATCTAGTTAAATTCATGTTGAATACTCCTCTATTTGTCACGATTACATTTTTGTGCAACAAAATTATAGGTTGATCAGGTTTATGTTCTTGTTTCTGCGTTTTTTATAGTTCCGCTAATTTTATTTTATTGTTAACAAACTTGACAATACACAAAAAAAAACTAATATAATTAAAACTTAAAACCTAAAACACGGCATCAAAAAATTCTCGTCCACATCGTTGTCGAGTGGAAGTGAGTCTAAAAGGCTGGCGGCATTGCCACGTTGTATGGCAATGCTTATTCTCTGTACAAGGTAATAGCCACCCTTGGATCACGCGAAGTGTCAACGAGGCGTTTGGTCAGATCTTTAAAGAGCATGTGCGCACATAAATATGTATAACGCCAACTAGGTCGTTATTATTTCCGCCGATACAACTTCAGTTTGCTGGTTTTTTTAATAGGATTAGGATTAGTGGCGATTATACTAGTTTATGTAGGTACTATTGGAAATGTAATTTTCCGTTTGCTAAACTTTACATTGATTTTTTTTTACGAATGGAGGCTTTATGTATTACAGGTGAATATGATTTATATGTATTGGTTTATTCTTCAAAGAATTATCCAAAGAAGGTTGAGTAAGCTTAATCTAACAATTGAGCACATTTCTAATTTTCTGATGCTTTAAAATATTTATTGAAAAATATAAAAAAACCTAACAGTTACACATACCCTAAGAAGAATGAATGAATAAAGATGACCAAGGACATAATTTTAGTTATTGAATGTCATTTTAATGTTTTGTTTCCATTGCAATTAATATTAACTATGGGTTGGGCATCTTGATCCCCTAATAGATTGTTTATCAGAATATCTGACACGTTCTAATCAACGAAAGTATTTCACGGAACACTTGTATCGACGCTAGTGTCTCAATTACTTAATTAGCACATAGTTTATTTTTGTGACTAGCCCCAATAAGCCGGTCTTTTGTACGAACGATTTTTTTGGTCTGAAGACCTGTTAATCTTAAAATGATCAACATCAATCTGGTTTACAAATTTACTGACTTAATTGCGTGATGCATTGCAGAGTTTAAATATTAAAAAAATAAATAATACAACGTTTTCAAACGCCAAAATAAATACGAGCATTTAAAATGTCTGCACGGATAGCCGAGTGGTATAGGTCACCACGCCAATTACCTCTGTGCGCGACGTGCCGCGGGTTCGATCCCCGCATGGGACAAGCATTTGTGTGATCCACAAATGTTTGTTTCAAGTCTGGGTGTTCTTTGTGCATGTGGTTTGAATGTCTGTGAAACCCCCCGCGACACAAGGATTAAATTCCTTAGTGCGGGAGTCGTAGTAAAAAAAAAACGAAAAAAAAAAAAGAAAACAAAATAAATTTATTTTAAGTAATTATTTTTTATCTTAAAAATATTAGTATATTTATTTAATACTCACTATTTTACTGCACAATGATTCTACGATTAAAAAAACACTATTTCAACAAGGCACAGTATATACAATCATGAGCATGTCGGTGACGCGAACTCATAAGATTTTCCCCTACAAAAAAGTGTCCATCGCGGCTAAAGAAGTTTTCACTTCAAAAACTAGTGCGAGTGAAATCCTTAATAACCTCAAATCTCTAACACGACCCAGCAACTTTTAGAGCAATGTAATGTAAGTCTTCGAAAAAGTAAGGTGACCGAATTTAAATGATTACAGGCAATGAAAATACTGCACAACACAACAATACTGTACCTATTACTCAGACTTACTAGAGCAAAAGGCATCACAGTCTTAATTAGTTTGTGAATCATTTTAAGGGTCTATTGTATAAAAGTGTAGCAACATGCCTGACCTATCAAAATATTGATCCAATGGTTTCAAGTTTTATCAAAACTCGTTAGTGGTCACACAATTCGCTGGGTAACCAAAGTCGATCAAAATTAGTGTACATTGTCCTTACCCAAATATCGCTATTCAGATATGGTTTTCATTTAATTTGAAACTTGTTTGACCTTCGCTATTGACAAGACCGCTGTCAGTAGCGAACTTACACAAACACTTTTATTTGTTTCCTGCCCGGTTTACAACGAATGATATACGTATATCTATATTGTCATGAACTAGGACTGAAATAAGGATAAAGTAAACGATTAAAATGAACCCAACTTCATTTACCGACCGAGATATTCTATTATTTTGAATGTCATTTTAAATAAAATGTGAGATTTGCATTGTAGATGCACAAGAAAAAAACGTATTTAAGCTTTCCTAAAAAGATCGGCTAAACTATGCAGTTTGAATGATAAACTTGGTCCTTTTACGTAGAATATTATTTAAAAAAAAACTGAACGTACAATATTGGTTTTTAGACTATACAGCAAACTGATTTTTGTTCAAGTATTCTGTATACTTGAACAAAAATCAGTCAGCATAATAATGTAATGGCATACATGTGGTGTTGGCAAATTATTGGTCCTACATTGTGCATGTAATTTAACAATATTAAACTGTCCAATTTAACATTGAGACGTTCCGTCGAGTGATACCACAGAACAATAAAGTGATACCGTAGTCTTACATAGTCACAGTTTTTGTGTTGAGAAATATGGTCAACACGATCTTTTTGACAAATTGATTAAGATAAAATTAAGTATAAGTGTGGAGTCGCGGGCCGCGATCAAGGTGACGTCACGGGTTAAGGCATTTTTTCCTATCTCCATAAACTTACCTGACATGCCAAAAATCTATTAGTCACTATTAAAACATAAAGTACATGTTAATAAGCCTGCCTGCACAAGGCGTGTATAGTATATTTTAGTTTATATACATTTCATAGCACGGCAGAGTAGATATTAGTGCCCAAGGTTTTGGTTAAACTAACGATAGCTGTTACTGTAAACGCCGACTAGTAAAGTGTAAATACGTATAACGATTTAATACGAATTTTCCTTCAATAAACGACGTTTTCATTTAAATTTGATTTTATAAACCATTAGCTTTTGATTAGTTTTCCCTTCACTGAGGTTAGTTGTACAAGCAATTATTTAATTTGTTCCATACTGATCCTTTGATTTCGACAGATAGATATTGTACTCGCCACCGGTAAAGTTTCTTATAGAATCAACATTTTGGGATTGAGAAGCACGTGATGTCAATTCCTGAATCAATGCTATTACCTAAAATTTTGGTATCACAGAGCACCCTTCTCAGTTCCAAAACGTTACGGTACATAGAAATTCAAGACTTACGGCTTCATCAGGAATACTAGAATCCGTTCGGCTACTGAGGATGTGGTAGACGGAGCTCATGTTGGTAAAAAATAATGACGATGGTGATTTTGAAGACGTGGCCGTTGTGATAGTTGTGGTTAAAATATTTCTAGGGATCGGATGCTTAGGCGTTTTGAATGCTTTTGAAGACTCGGGTTCACCTACTTTAAAAATAAAGAAAGGCTTTAGATGAATGAACTTAGAAACTCTGAAACTTTGCTTCGGTTTTAACGTTAAGCTTTGCTTCAAAACAATGTTTAGAATAATTTTCAAACATTTCAGCACAGGAATGATATGACCAATATGTGAATACGGCGATGCTCCTAAGTTAAGTTAAATACTTAGCATTTTTTTAAAGTGTAACAATTTCTTCACTAATTAGTAAAATTACGAAGAACCGAATGAAATGTAGTCAGTCCTGAGACGTAGACATTGACCACATTCATCAATAAAGCATGAATACAATTTTAGCACCATTAATATGTAGGTAGATAATGATGAAATTTTGAAAGTACCTACACATAACCCATTTTATTATAATTATCTGTGGAAAATAATTAGTATTATTGGTATTGGCAAGTTTTTAATAGAGGCAAAAGCCATTTTCATAAATACACATTGAGAAGAAAATAAAAAATGGAATTGTCTCGGTCGGTGGCGTTTGAGTTAAGAATGTAAAAGTAGGAAGTGGTGATAGGTTTGTAATTCGTGAATAAGGCTAAATATAAAATGGAATGCAAGAAAAGCAAGCTCTCTAAAGAACGAGCCCTAATTATTAGAACAAAAATTACAGAAATGTAAATTGAGAATTGCTTACAATGAATCACTAAATTCAATTTTTTAACCTATCCAATGTACAACATACCTATAACTCCCACTCTCCTGCAGGCTTGAATAAACCAGATATTATTTTTTGCGTTGGTTCAAATAAAATTGTACCACCTGTTGAGGAATGTTCCCTCATGTTGATTGGGCCGGTGCCTGCTACCCCCCCATAGTCTACACAACCTGTTGCTGGACCTTTTGGAAATAGTCTTCATCTCGTCTTTTATTTAACAACTTCTGGAGTTATATTATACACACTATTTTAATGTTCCTAAGTTATCGCAAATATCATGTTTTCTAGATAATATAAGATTTTTATATTCGTCCTTATACCTACTCCGACATTAATTAAAAAATATATTTTCTAACCCTAAAGTTATCTTTGGTCAATCAATGGAATAAAGTGTTGCCCATCTTATGAGTTAAACCTGCCTGCGATCTTAAAAATTTCTTGACAGGCACTATCAGATAAATTGTACAGTTTAAATACTATTTCAAAGTAAAATACATTGAAAGTGGAATACGTCGAACTTGAGAGTAAAAAATAACCTGCACAGCGCTATAAAAAGTTAGGTGTTTCTATCCATATGAACGAAAATTTATACGTACTTGCATAACACCTTAAAATATTACAATAAAATTGACTTGTACCTATATGTTATTATCGAAGCTGTACACACGTGCGATGTCCACTCACTCACAAAATCGACAGTTTCTAAAGATTGGAGACTAGTCTATCAAACTTAACACCTACCTGTTTTTTTTAACCTTTAACCAAGACAATCTCGATTTAAGGCGAATTCTATAGAACCTTTTGCAAGACGTCAATACTACTACAATAATATAATAAACAAAAAAATAAATACATAATATACATTTCCCTTACAACAAGTCCTTTACAAAAATAAAACCAACTAACTACTAAGAGGCTCAAAACCATAGACCACCGCAAATATCATTTGTGCTCAAAACGCTTACATTAGTTAGCGAATAATAAAAAATTATAATATACTTTGCACCCTAATAACATCCCAAATCCCTTCACACACATAAATATAAAACACCCACACCCACGCAAATCAACGTACTCAAAAATATAACATGTACTTACCTAATGTTGCTTACAGATAATATTTTATATAAGTTAATATTTTCGTTCTGTTCCTATTGTTTGTATTGACACTATGTAACTAGTTCACAAGGGAATAAGCGAAACAACCCTAACACAAGTATTCTTTAACTTACAGGGGCTGTCTCAATTTTTGTAAGAAACCTATTGTTGTTTGGGGCACAATAATCATTTTTATATTATTTGTATGGTATTGTACCTACGCCAAAACATCTGAACGAGTGTGGAACTTCCACGCCTTAACGTTCGTTCCGAGTACACCTAAACATTATTCGAAATATCTACTGAGTCAAAGTCCACCTGTGTTGTTACAAGCCTCCAAAAAGATAAGTAAAACAAACTGCTTCTCGCTGCGTAATATTTGTAGCGGATCGGAACGTACAAGATAGAAATGTAAATAGTAAACAAGATCGTCACAGCCGTTTGATTGAATCGACGAGAGAACACGAACAGGAATACTTATAGTATTATGCATGTAAATAACAAACAAATTGCGCCTCTTGTTACATAAACGCGAACGAGCTTTGTCACGATCTGTCGAAGGATGAAGTATAGATCAGTCGCACTGCTAAGGATATACTAGAAGTAAAAATTAAAGTTTAACATTGAAAAGCGGTTTAAAATGACTTGCTCGAACTGGCCAGGTCGCCTTAAGATTGATTTATTTCGGAACAAATGGCCAATGAGCTCTTTCGCCTCGATATTCTCAGGTTTTATTTAGCTAAGGCTTAATTGTTATTTGCTATGACCTCGGTCTTTCCGGCCGGTGTTTCGCGTTAGGATAAAATTAACTTGTAGGTACACGTGTATTAATTTCAATCTAGTACAGACGTGCAGGTGACCAAATGACAATCGACACTTTCTGAAGATTGCTGACCGATCTATAAACCTTATCACCGAGCCGGTTTTTTTAATTATTTAATCTAGTAACAATGTTATTTTTCATGGCTATTTATAAGCGTTGAGTTTTAAGCTTGTGCATTTATAATATCACAGAAAAGCAAGGCTAAAAAGTACAATATACGTACGTTTTGACCCTATTATTCAAAAGCTAGAGATTGGTACATGTGATGTAAAGCAATGATAAATATTTTTATATACAGGTAAGATTGACAAATGCTACATTCAAGTTTATTTTTTATTGTAGCAGTTGTCAAAATTGCTATTTCGTAACAAGAACGTCTATCAGGCATTGCTACGGTTTGCTGAATTACGTACACTTAATCATTAGGACAAAATTGATTGTATGAAGCCGATACACAGACATAACACGTGCTGCGCGCGCACTGTTTACTGCGATGCATCTTTTGGAAATGAGGAACGTTGTATTTCGAATTTTATTAAATAATATGTTTATACTTACATTTCTGTAATATACGCGCTACTCAGTTCCAAAAAATGTAAAACAGAGGCCATCACTTACCGTAGTCGAAGGTAAAATTTGCATATTTTCCGGAACATAGTAGTTGTCCGTTTTCATTATTGTTTTCCGAAGGCATTTTCCGACGGTGATAAAACGGATAAAAAAGAAAAACTGTGAAAGGAGAATTATTTTAATTTTAATGTTAATGATAACTGTTAAAATAATTGAGTTTTAACAATAGGCTATAGTCGAAAACTTTTACTTGTCAAATTAAAAGTTTGAATATATGCACCTACCAATTTAAAATATGAAGATACCTAGTTCATTGATCATTTGTTAAAGTTATGTAAAATACTGTAGCGAATAAAAAATAAATAAAGAATAATCATACTAACAAACACTAAATTTATACTAATTCCAATTCGCGTTAAGTCTTTCTTAACCGACTTCAAAAAGGAGGAGGTTCTCAATTCGGTTGGTATTTTTTTTCTATACACTGATTACGCCCCGATTCACGTGATTCTTTTTTTTGTCTGATGCGGAATAGTTTCCATTTGGTCCATAAAAAAGTAATTTATTTTGGTTGGGTAGTATTAATTTTATTTGAGTATTTTTGTTTTACATTTAATTAAAATGAAATTAACGAAGTGTTCAGCAAGACCGTTCCGAGCCTGACACGAACGTTGGCCCTAAAGCTAAACCATTCACTCGGTTACCCTACTTCAAACCTTTCTGTAGAAAGTACATACAAATATTGTGCAGCGGTGTTTAAATTAAAACTGTATTAAGTTATTTTTTACTTTTTAGTCTTTGAAGTCTATTTTCTTTTTCGAGTCAGAATGTCTTAAGACTTAACAATTATTACTTTGTTTAATCTAACTTTAAACAACGCTGTCATGTACGCAATTTGATAATAATCTACCTAAAAATCATATATATAAAAGTACTTTGTGCTAAAAATATAAAGGAATTTTTGTTACAATGACGTATTCAATAAAGTGACATTTCAAAAGCCTTCACGTAAAGAGCTTGCGATCAAAGTAGGAATGACAATAATAGGTTGGCAAATATATGATCGGAAATATAACAGCCAACCTTGTTATTCTATTTATTACTCCCAAATTACGTAAATAACAATTATAAATATTTTATTTTTGGAAAATTAATCTCGGTTGTGTATGACAGGAACTGAAACGCGGGCATATGATTGAGCATCGTATGACGTCACATTGTAAAGAACAACGCGGTTCGTAATATTATTCGCGATTTGCTTGGAAAATAAAAACAAAATTTGAATTAAAAGTATTTCGAAACTGGTTTCTATCGCGGTTTATTTAGATTTTAGTTCGCGACATTTCAATGTCTTTGCAGGTGTCATGGTCCCCGGTTGACGGTGGGTAGACTGAGGTGGAATTTGTGTTGAAGTAGACATTCCTAGTTTTACCGATATATTATCATAGCCCCGCGGTTTCACCCGCGTTAATTGAGGAAAAATCCTAAAAAAATATGTTCCATTACTTTAAGATTTTCCCTATCCCGTGAATCACATAATTATTATGTTTAATTTTTACTGTTTGATTATTGTATCTATAGTCTAGACAGCAAACCTGTTAAGAAGCTATTTTAGGTTAATCACGCTATGATCAGTAGGAGTAGGACTATAGTAAAATATATCACGAGGACAGGAATAATAAAGAAACTCTGGTCAAAAGTCTGTAAACTAAAAGTTTTGAATGTTGCGGAGTTATTTAAAAAAAATGATTTCTACTAAGATATTCATTGAAATAAATAAAGATAATATTGTTCAAAATTAAATACTTGTGATGAACAACGTATTTGGATAAAATAATGCATTATTTTTGAACAAAGATAAAAAAAAGGTTATATAATGTGAGATAACTTTGAAAGATAGACAATTGCTGTAGCGGTCTTTCTTTAGAACTTCAATTACTCCAGATGCTGTCAAAAGGAAAAAAAAAACTCGTTTCTGCAACATTTTTCATTAATGCTCCGCTCCTACTGATCGTAGCGAGATGTTATATAGTCTATAGCTTTAATAAATGGAATATCCAAAAACAAGTAGGGTAATATTCGGTTTTGAGCTAATTTTAATAAAACGGAGCGCTCTGTTTTGACACAAATATTACGATTTTTCTTGTCATACTAGTGCTTGCAGTTCATACTCGATATGCGCACTCTATAGTTTACCTTTTTTTATTGTAAGGTATAGAAGAACAGTAAAAAAAAAAATATATTCCACGGATAAAACTATCTGGCGTTGGAAAAATCAGCCGAAGTGATTTTACTAGTTAGTTTATAAATACAATTTCCGGCAAGATAAAGAAACTAATTTATTCAGTTATTTTAAGAATAAAAACTTCCTAATTAGCCAGGACATATTTTCTTTTACCTTTTAAGAAAGATAGGAATATAAAATACTTTGTAAATACCAGATAATAATAGCATTAGTTGTTTAATTTGACTTGACCTTTAAACAGTTTTTCGTTTTTATTTTTCCGGATCTGAATTCCGAATCTGGATTAGCTAATTGGCTACATATAACTTGAACTCTGAATCTTCCCTGATTCAGAATTACACACAATATAAAATTTACGACCATAAATATACGAAGAACGAAGTCAGGCATCATAACTAAGTCAGTAAGAATATTATCATTCATCAGTCAAATGCACACACACAACCACGAATGCGTACAAACACCACTCTCACGCACGCACACCTATGCAGATTCAAACTTCGTCAGTTCATCACTACTTCTCGTACCTTTAAAGCCGTCAAGTTTTCACGTTACAGTTGCTTACTTTAGTGACTGTAACGAGCAAGACCCTGGACATCCGTCAAACAGGTCTCGAACCCAGCGCGGACTCCAGCTCTCAAAATTTTAAATTCCAGCTATTTAAATTATAAAAAACTATTCTTCATTAATTAATTCATTTGATAGTTCTTTAAATATGTTATTACTATTTTTTCGTAATTATGTACCTTAATATTAACTGGTGCAGTTAACTAATGAATTACTTGAACATGATTATATGATTATAAAATTAAAACTCATTCCTGTCCTCAAAGTCGTTAAATTAACCCCTCCGTATACATCTTTACCTGTAACAAAAAAGTTTACATTAATATTTTGCCAATTGCCAATTTCGTTGATGACATTATCATCCACTGTCTATCATAACATTAGATTAGGTACTATTCAAAACTTCTGTTGTGAAAATTTGTTAGTGCTTTATAAAGCTCCATTTTTTACCCGAGTGCGGCGAAGCTAAAAAAGGAAGATTGGACGTTAGGTTATTTTAGTTGAAATCTATTAGCATTAAATACAAATAAATACATTTATTTGGTTTTAGCATAAAATAAAAATATAATTATGCTTTGAATTAGCTAGATATTACTTAATTGGGTTTTAGTTTTTCAGTTTTTGCTAAACATGTTTAATTGGGTATTTACTTATTGACAAAATTTTTATTAAATAAAAACTTAGGCGCGTTGGCATTTTTTGAGATGAGAAAAAAACATTGTATTCGCGGCTTGTTACGGTCGACGTCGAAGTCGACGTCGAAGTCGACGTCGAAGTCGACGTCGAAGTCGAAGTCGAGGTCGACTTCGAAGTCGAAGACAAAGTCGTCAAGTCACATATTATATAAATTGTTTTTTTTGAGATGGGAAAAACCATTGAACTCGCGACACTTACCGCGACCGACACCTCTGCATTAGTATAACTATATAGTAATTGTTTAAGTTTTCACTTCTGTCGGTACTCCCGGAGTGCCACTGTTTTTTTATTTTTTTATAATTTATTTATTTTGGCACACCAACAACAAAGTCACCGAAACGTTAAAAAAAACTTACTCTTATATTCTTATCTTATACTTAATCTTAATACTATCGTGACCTGGTCACCACCATTATCATTGTATCACATATTATGTGATACAATGATAATATATAAAAGTGAAAATTATACACAAAGCATTGTAGGATCGTTATCTTACATTGTTATGTTAGGTTAAATTACATTAAATTATTTAATTTAAAATTGCATTTCAGTAAATTGGTAACAGTATAAAGTCTAGGTGACTTTATAATCACTATACATTTATATATAATATACTAATCATAAATTGAATATTAATAAAAAATAAAATATTTATATCAGATAACGGCAATTTAAAAGAAATTAATTGGAACGGAAAGAGAATTTATATAAACCAGAAACATATTTATGCTTTGGTTAGACTCACATCTGCTAAATGCCTTCGGAATTGAGGCAGAGTGTCGCTAAAGTTGTCGATACAGTTAGTATTTAGGTTCGCTATCGGTTCATTGGGGCTGCTCGAGCCAAGTTTGTATAAGTGATAAATTTTTTAAACTTTTTGGTAGGACGCTCACGTCTGAGCAGAGAGCAGCGGGGTACTTCGATGTGGTTAGACAAAAGAAACATGTAATTTTGCGCTTTTAAAATCATACCCCCTGAGAGGGTGAAATAGATGTTGGAATTTTAAATACGAAGCCCGTTACGTCATATATAAACAAAATAAAAGAGTTGAGAGAAAGAATTTTATTAATACAAATAAAGTCGTTTTTGGAAATTTTACTCCAAAAGGGGGAAAAGTTGATAAAAACATAAAAAAAAAAAGAAAGAAATAAGGTCTGATTTGCTTAAAAATTACTATTTGTGTTTCTGCATTGTATTGATAAACATGTATATCAAAGATTTTGGAAAGTTTACCTATCAGATGTGAAAAGGGGTGATTATTGTTAAATGGTAAGAACTTATATTAGCTTGGTTTGGAAATATTCTTTAAAAAAACTTTTTACACATACTTCTAGACTTAAAATACACAAGAGCACATAAAATACAGTATTTTATAATATGTATATTGTATATCAAAACAAAGGCAACACCAGAGTATTATGGCACAGTTTTAAAAGAACGTAAGGTAGTTTAGGTTGAAGGCGCAATGGGACATAAGGCTTTCAGGCTATATCCGACGGCTTGGATGGATGTCCTAAACTTTTGAGCTACACATTGTAGATCGGAAGACATGCGAGTGAAGCCCTATAATAAAAATATTAATAAAAATCATTTCAGGAAAGGCATGTTCGATTCAATACCATCAGAAAAAACGGGGTGTTTAGCCAAATTAAAAAAAAGATTCTCAATTCGTCGGTCAATCTTTGTTTTTAATTTTTATGTATAGGTATTTACTCCGATTACTTGAAGACGCTTGGACTGATTTGAACGAAAACTTTTTTTTGTTAAGTTTTTACTACCCAATTTGTCCTATGGTCATCAGATCAGGATTACTCAGAATCTTAGGATGGGATTCCATTGATATCGAGAGCAACAAGGACGAGCTCAACTTTTATAGGCACGTATTACGTGTTTAATGTTTTTTATGGATTCTCTTCTAATTTGAGATGATTATATTACATTTATATTACACTTACTTTGTAATCAATTATTTGGCTTCACATATTTACCTATTACACAACAAATGAATCTGTAAATGCACAACATATTGTTTATTTATATCTAAAAATATTATAAGTACTTCTTAAGTTACTGTGTTTTAAAACCTGGCTAAACGTCAAGCCACATATCAAACTGTTATGAACAAAGGACAGAGAGGAGATATCTAACACCCGTGTAGTTGTTAGTAAGTTCGGTTAAACTTATAGGAAAGTCAGACTCTGATAGTTCGATGTGGTTTGCTTCGATCCTACGATCTGTCGAGCTCCGTATTTGTATTACAAAACTCCATTTAATTACTTATGTATGATACTTGAACAGCAAATAACGTGAGAAATTAATATCCCATCAAAAACATAAATGTAAAATGAGAGCCAAGTTCAAAATTATGATATATGCCTTGGTTGTTGACTTCAACGACAAAAGAAGTGAGATCTAAATGGGTGCCAAGTTCAAAGGTCAGCCCTAAAAGTTATTTATAACAACATAAAATATAATATCTGCTTATAACTTAGGATAATTGTAGCCAGTTAGATATATTGTAGCCTAAGGTCTGACTTGGCTAATAAAATGATAAAAATTTACCAGTTTCAGATTTTTTCCTTTGTATTCACCTAATTACCTATCTGCATGCCAAATTTGAACTTTCTAGGTCATCTGGAACTGGGTTAGAATTTTGATCTATAGGTCAGTCAGTGATAAAAATGTCGATTTTTGGACGTTTATACCTAAATAACCGTTTGAGATGGTTTATGAAATTTGGAGCCCATATGTATCTTACAAGTCTCAATATATGACACGTTTATGTAAATTGTTTTTGAGTTATGAGGTGATCAAAAGTGGCTCCAAATGGTTCGTGTAATATTACACACGGTGCTGCTCGCCAGTTCTGTTACTGGAACTTGGCTTGACACGCTCCCGCGTGTCTAGATAACCTTTAAGGGTAATGTTTTCAGCGCGTATCTTGTATGTTTGCAAATTTCTTCATTACTTTTATTACCTCGTATCTTCAAAATGACTGGATCATAGGGCTGAATGGATTTCGACAGTTAAAGTTAGTCTCAAGCCATTATCTTTTAATAAAAATATCGCAAAATTTTGGCAAAACCAACCCTATCGACTGCATCAAAACAAAGAATTTTATAAATGGTTAACAAAAATATAATGGAACTTGTTTAACTGTAATTTGAAATGAGAAATTCTAAAAGTTCTACTGACTCTACAAGTTTTAAAAGACATAAAAAAGCTCGACTAAAAACTCTTGCTAAGAAACATTATCTCTAGTCGTCGTATATATTATTCATTCGCCCGGATAATAATTACATTTAAGATATTATATTCGCTACCGTTTCCTGATTTGGTCAAAGCTCATCAAATATGAGTAAGCGGTATTTTCACTAAAGTACTGTCAATATTTCACGGATTAGGAATTTCTTAATAGGACATGAAATTTTACTTTAGATTGAAGGTAATTCTCTGAATCATGTTTCGGATTTTACTGAAATACATTTATTAAGCGTCAAGGATATCCAAACATTCAGAGTGATAAATAGAACATTAACATGAAGTCACCATGTCACCTGTCCTATGGCCGAAGCGTGGAGCGTATATCCTGTCACACAAATATTAATGATATTAATCGTCACAGCCGGTGAACCGACTGTATTAGAACCCACTCGTTCGGTACGCAGCGATGGTAAGAGAACTGTAGGTATATCTATGTTGCCTTCGGAGTAAGACGCAACAAGTACCGACACCCTTGCGCCATCCCAAGTTCTAAGTTCGGCGGCCTCTCCCGGCGTTGCTGCTGGAGTTGCGGAATCCCTTAAGCGGCGGAAATATACTCGTAGCAACGTGATGAATAATTAAATTATTCATCACTTTTTGAACCGTTTTGGGTTAAATCCTCGCGACATTAAAAGCGGGTGCACGCGGTCTCTTTAAGGAACTCGCGAAGTGTTTGGTCGATTCTACGCGTAATCAGTGGGCTGGCATGTTTCTTGCACAAAGAATAGGGGACAGGACTATTTTTTTTGTTTACTTGTCACAAAGATTATAAAAAAATATTAGACACGTATTTTTTCTTTTTTTACTTAAACAAACAATGAGGAAAATACAGTAAATGGAAATGTCGCGTGACGTCACTTGTAGCTACAATTTTTACCCATCTGTGACGTCAAAAGCCCCTTCTCCTGAACTTTAAAGTGCTATAACTTTGTAATTTTTTTGATTTGATAAAATAACAAATATGTTTTTATTTCTTTTTTATGTATCTGACTGACTAAATAGATATCTCCTTTTCGTACCCAGTCCGCACCCCTATTGACATCGCTATTCAACGTGGCAATGCAGCCAGTCTTCTGGGCACGTTTTCCGCCATGGACAAGGCTGGAGATGAATTTATTAACGCTTGTTAGTAGCTATTAAACTATTTTGTTTAATAGTGGTTGATATGCCTTCTTTTTACGTAATCGCTTATTTACCTATCAAATTATTAGGTTTGTATTTAAGATTTAGTATAGTTTAAGTGTTTAGTTGTATTATAGTAAATATTAAATGTCAAAGTTTTTTTACATAATTTACTTTGTAAATCTAAAATGAAATATATTTTTTTGCTTTTACAGATGCTGCCTTCCAAAAGTTTGTAAAATCACGTTATAGTCAGAGATTAAATTACCTTCGGAATTTGCATTGAAAATAAAAATAATATTTAATGATAGACAGTGGTGATGGGGTATAATCGTAGTACCGATTGAATATAAAGTCATAGCTTTTGTTATCCATTATAAAAAACATTTACTAACCTGATCCAGCAGCCGCTGAATCCTCGCTTTTCAGACGCGGCGGCCTGAAGATGGAAGAACCTGTAACAAAAAAAAAATGTTACGTTTAATTGTATTCGGAAACTTCTTCCAGGGAACCGTTCTACGAAAGATCAAGCATTTTTTTTTTATCTTTTAATAAATAATGTATGTCGGAACATGCTATGGTTGTTGGTTTATGGTAAGATTTGCTCTCAACGCACTATGCATTCTCTTATGGAAAAACAGAGGGACCCGGTTAGGTTAGTTTAATTTTCCGGCGAGAGTATACGATGCCATAAACGAAAAATATACCTAAAACTACTAGAACTGAACTAGTCGGGCGATCCCGAGAATATACGTGAGTAAACCGTTTTGTTTTAAATAATTTTATTATGAATACTCCTCACGATAGTTATTATACAAAATATACCTACTTTATCATCTTCGACTTTCATTAAAATTCTATGTTTAAATTGTTTAAGAACGTTCTTAAAGTGATACTTTAATAATTTGTAGTTGAAAGGGAAGCAAGAAGCCTTATAGTTGTATTAATTATAGAACTAAATTAGGACCAAAGCTTACCTCAAGGCGGCTTCTTGATGTTTTAAGATAGCGTAGTTAACAGGCACAGGACCTGTAACAAGACTTCATTTAGTACATACATTTTTTATTTGTTGTTTTTAGGAAAAATTTTGTTCATGCGTTTTGTTCACTCACCTGAACCTACGGAAACTTGGAGTGTCGTTCAAGAACAGCTGAGAAGTTGGAGATCGATGGAGTACCTGGAAAAGATATTACAGATATAATATCCGTGACCTGAACTGCAGGCTGCTACATCATCAAAACTCCAAGTTATGAAAGCGGAGTACTAAATAATACTTAGTTCTGGTATATTTTAAATGATAGTATTATAATATATTCAGTAATTCTATACACTTTATCGTATTATGTCAAAGATCGTCTTTATGTGTACCTATATGTCGTTGGTTAAGAGAATATTTTCTTTCAAGCCCGCTGGCAAGGTCTCAAGTAAATTGTATCATTGCGTAAACCTCCTACTCTGTATATATAGTACAACTGGTTTCTAATCTAACTTAATCTTGCTGCTACAGATGAGCTCGATGCAACATGGCTATGTAAAGTAGGAAAATCCAATACAGCGGAAACTCGTACATTTTCCTAATCATTTGCTTTTGCATATACTTTTGGAATCCGTTTGAACTTTGAGTATTTATTGCATCCGACGGTATTTTTTGTTACCTATAGAATTTCTGTACACAATTTCAGTCTGTGTGTTTATAGTAACGCGCGCCATTTGTTTTTTGTGCAGTTTGGTTTGCTTTTGCTTATTTTCCTTTTTTTTTATACGTTATGTACAATTTAATTTATAAATTTGATTTGTTTGGCAAACAGATTGTAAGGATTTTCTTCATCATTATGATTTTCATTGATTTTTTTAACTGTCTTCTTTTCTGTTAACGGGTTTCACTATTTACGCACTACTTTTGTGTGTGCTGTTTATTTTTATTTGTGAGCTCTAATCATTTTCTACTCTTGTATTTTATTTTGGGCATAAACTCTGAATAGTAAATCTATCCTTTGAAGGTTTATATAAGTACCTACACCTTCAGTAGGTTATACAACACGCAAAGGCCACGCTAAGAAGATTGTTTGATTGATCCATAAAAGAGTGAGATAACAAAAAAGTACTTTCCACAGCTGAACCTGCCGCATCTTCGAGGTTTACCTACACTAAGCCGGCTTAGGGTAAATGTCCCATATATCGGTTATGTTAAGGCTCTTACCATTTAAGTTTTTTTTTTTAATATTACTAAACGTGATATCAGTTTAAAAGCTTTCGAATGATAAAAAATTATTTATTGAGCTGGTTGAAGTTTTTACAGTAAGTAAATATAATGTTAAAAAACATAATATAGCGCTTTAGGCCATTTGAAAGTTATCGGAAAAATATTTTTAAATTTAATTTGTTTCATTTCATATCTCTATTTTTTTTTCAAAGTATCTTTTCTTTTTCTGAGAAAATAAATATCATAATCTATTGATTTTAAATACGCGTTAAAACAGTCGGTCCTGTGGCATTGACGGCTGTGAATTCTTATCACACAACACAAAGTTAATACGACAGTCTAACTCTCCTACGCGTACCTACTTATTTTAAGTGGAAAAAAAAGATGAAATTGAAGTCGAATTCGAAGTCGGTAAGTGTCGCGAGTTATTTGTTTTATTTCCTATCTCAAAATAATAATTTATGTAATTTATGACTAGACTCGACTGGACTAGACTTGACTCGACTCGACCTGACTCGACTTGACTCGACTTGACTCGTCTTGACTCGACTTGACTCGACTTGACTGGAATTGGCTCAACTTGACTCGCCTCGACTTGACTCGATTTGACAAGTCTTAAACAATTACATATTATGTTATATACAGAGATACTTATATACAGAGGTACCATCCGCGGTAAAGGAAAGGTAATAGTATTGCGAATTCAATGATTTCTTTTTTCAAGTTTTAAGAAAATTGGTAGTTATTATATAAAATTGAATTCAAAATTAAAAAAAAAACTCCTAGCCACTCTACAACCTACCGTTCTTTACAAATCAATTGTTAAGGAATTGTCTTCCTTGAATGCACTATTAAACGTTTTAATCAAAAGGAGTTACATTCGCTTTTCAGTAAGCAAACTACTATCGCTAACCTTACGATGGCGGAGCATTCTGTATTATATAAATATTCTTTGTGCAAAAGGACGTAATTCAGAAAGTTCCACATTTTGACTGCGAAATTATTCCTTTACTATACCAACTAAATGAGCGTTGTTCGTGAACTCTCCAGTATCACAATATTTTTTAAAACTTTACCAAACTTTTGTATGTACTGAAAAGGCATTTTGGTATTTAGTGTAATAACCATTAAACGTTTCAAATGTGTAATACGATTAAATAAAACTACTTTTTACGGATTCTATCGCGGTGTTTTTAGATTTTAGTGACTGTTACATAAAGCTGTTATTTGTTCTACCATCATTCTACAAATTATGGAATCGATATCACCGTAATGTTTTTTATAGACAAAACCATGGGCAGATGCGAAAGCTTATGAAAATGATATAGACGATCCAAAAAATGGCCTTAAATCTTTCCAAGGAAATTAATTAAATTACGTTTACATTATAAGAAATTTCCTGGTAGCCAATTTGACTGGCGACCCCAAAATACACTCAACCAGTTTAGTGAGTTCGTTTCGTTATAAATGAATCTCCCTCAAGTGAAAGTAGGCCAGCCGCCTCCCCCGTCACAACAGGATGACATTGACCTCCTGCAGCGTCTGTCTCGCTGCTGGGGTACATCGAGAAAGTTCATGATCCTTTACGTGATCGTTATCCTGCGAGTTTATAAACTCTTGCGTTAAAACTGTTTTATCCTCTCGAATAATGATCGATGCATGACGTCCTAATCTATAATATTTTAGATAAAATTTACGATAAAATTATGTCTTTGTATATATATATGATATCTTATTAATCACTACGGCATTTAAAATGGTAATAATAACAAAAGTAAAACTAAACGACGCGCATTCTGTAATACTTTGAAAGTGATAGAACCTTTGTTGTAAACCTTTTAGATCGATTTTTATTTTCTCTTTCCAAGTTACTGTTGACAGCAAGTTAGTAGAGTTAAGTCAACGCCGAAAATATTATCATACGTACAAGGAAAAATGTATTGAGGAAAAAAAAAAATCCGTTTTATTCGTTATCGATATTACATGAGGAGGATTTGTTGGGAAAGGACGAATAAATTTTAGCATTAAAAGTGAAAAAATTGACAGACCAAAATATATTGACGGCTGCTGGAGTATCGACCGCCTTTGGAGAAGGGGGAGGAGGAGAGGAGAAGGAGGAGTGGAGAAGGAAGAGGAGGAGAGGAGGAGGATAGGAGGAGGAGAGGAGTAGGATAGGAAGAGGAGGAGAAGAAGAAAGTGTAGTTTTTAGGAAGATTTAAGTGGGTAAAGATAGAAAGAGAGAGAGTTACGTTTCGTATATTGCTGTAGAGGCAAGAGAGAGAGGTGAAAGCACATATTTTCTTTCTCTCATACGTTTCGTATATAAAGAAGGTTTATTTTATTCGTGTGGCCTAAAGCACCCTTGTTTTTTTTTGGTGAAGCTAAGCTCACCGCCGGGCTCCAGGTAGTCTCTTTATAATTCTTTATCTCGATTTCGAACCTTTTTTGGGAACTATTTTACCAACACAATGATAAAGCTGTAATCGTGATTAGGCTCATTTAAGTGATGATTAGGGTTTAATGATAAAGATGGAAGATGGTCGTACTGACGGCTAAACTATACTCGATAAACATCTATTTGGTTCTTTTAATCCATCACTGACTCTCGGAGTCACGCACTTTGGTAAATATGAGTCGTAAGCCCCGATACCGTGCCGATGGGCTTCACAATCATTACAATTCGGAGCAAATAGAAGACCAATAATTTAGACGTGGTATTTGTTGTTGACGACCGCGCAATCGGTATATTGCCTAACTACAACTATGTTATGAGATATCGTATTTATAACCGTATCTCCTTGTAGGTCCAGTTGTCACATTTCTCGTATTATGAGATTTGTAGAAAGGGGTTTAGAGTAGAAATGTCTCAACCATCTCGCAATCGTTTTCAGAAACTTATACTAGACAGAGAGCATTTACTTGAAACCGACGGGTTTGGGAGAATACCGTATAAACATTTATGGCCTTATTAATAAAAGTCGCGATGGAGCTTAACAACGGATTAACAGATTCTAATTTTAAATTCTCCATAGAAAAATTGAATATAGAATCTGCTAAGCTATCGCTAATCACAGTCGAGATTTTTATTAATAAGGCCATTACTTTTTAACGTTGCAACATCTATAACACCTAATCTTGGTATTACTAGGACTTTTTCCTTCAACGTCTAAATTGAACTTTGAGGGAGTTTTCTAACGTGTATTTTACGTTTAGCTTCGACTTAAATTTAGCAATTTTAATGCCTTTTTATTTCGATCGGGATGCCTTTTTCATTTTAATTGACTGTAATGTTACTACAATTCAGTAAAGTGTTTAGTGATTTTTTTGAAGTTGTGTTTGTTTGATTGCGAACATTTATGACAAAAAAACTAGATTACTAGTAGATGCCCAATATACATTCAATAACTCTAGTAATATCGGAACCATCGACATTTTCGCATAAACGTCTGTCGCCACTCGGAAAATCACTAGATTTTTACTAGCTATAGCACTTCATCATAAAAATGATTATATACAAATGCTGCCAGTATTTTTATTAAATCATTAGTTTGTTCCCTTAAAAATAAAGGTACGTACAACTATTTGGCTACATGGTACCTACATGGTGAGTAAAGTACAATTTTATTAACACCACTAGACTTTTTGCATCTTCACTAGTACAAACAATTGTAAAGTTCTATAACGTACGGTTAAAATAAATAACACTGCAAAATACTACAGTTTTATTGGGTATGTAGGATGAATTTAAAAATACACCACGTAAATTTGTGAGTTCGATATAGGCTAGCACTGTCTTAGTGGTTCGAGATAAGAAGTATCTACCTATAAATAGTTTTCTTAAACACGGCCAGTTTTAAACAAGAACTCTCTTAGTTCAAGTTCATTTCATTTTTTATTTCAATGTGATTTTTGTATAAGATCTCCAGATTTATTGAACCTAGCTACTCATATGCTTAAAGTATAAGATTACCACTTACTTGTTGATTTTGTGTAGGTTAAAATAATGTTCGTAACGCGATTAAAACCATTTAAAAATGACTGTAGTTTTTGGTAAATACTTAGTAGGTATTTACCATGTTTTTATCTTATGATAAAAACATTTGGCATAATATGATAAATTTAAAGACTGGCTCAACGTTAGTTATCAGACTAGTTTTCATTGAAATAATCGAATAGGATCTCGCAATTTTGCGGATCTGGTGTCAACATCAATAAGTAAATAAAGTTTTGCACACGTCAGATGAGATTTTGAGCTTCTGCTCAATGCTAAATCCGAGAGAGAGAATTCCAGTGTTTGTTAGTATTTCTAAACAAAAAACTTTATTACTTTTTTGCTCCGAGAATTCAATCCCTGACAAGGTTATAAGGTATTTTATGCGGAAGGTTGTTGAGATTATGTTAGTTTGCATCTAACGACTCCTCCGGCTTCGCGAGGAGAGCACAATTAGTAAACGCCATTTTTTTCTGTAGTTGTGTCAGCACAGGCGAATATAACGAATGGTACTGTATCTGATTGTTGCCTTGAGAATGTTACGGCGTGCACCCTCTTGAATGTATTTACCCATGCGTTAGTTTTAAATTTGCGATAACTTCACGAGTAAGGGCAATTATTATGTACATGAAATGCTCAAGATAAATTAACGTATTTAATTTGATAACAATTACTGTTGTATTTGTTTAATTAGGTTTTTTTTTTAAATTTAATTAGGTTTTTAAATTTAAATTTCGTTGTTTTTTAAAACAATTTTTTGAAATTAAATACAAATAATAGAAGGAAAAACTTAAACCTCAGGCAGGACTCGAACCTGCGACCACTGGCTTGACGCGCCAGTCGCTTTACCAACTAAGCTACCGAGGTCACTGCCTGGAAGTTTAAATTTTGCATGCGTTAATGCGTAACAAATAATTAAAATAATAAATATTGGGCTGCATCATCTCTCGGACATCTGAATTAACAGATTGTTAATCACTGTCGGTGAAGGCCAAACCGTAAGGTTGGTTCACTAGATGTCGCATACGTCGCCCTAAAAGACGTAATAAAATAGAAGGCAAAATTTAAACTTCCAGGCAGTGACCTCGGTAGCTTAGTTGGTAAAGCGACTGGCGCGTCAAGCCAGTGGTCGCAGGTTCGAGTCCTGCCTGAGGTTTAAGTTTTTCCTTCTATTATTTGTATTTAATTACAAATATTCGCTATGCATTCGTTAATGCGTAACAAATAATTAAAATAATATTTTTTTTTGAAGTGAAACTTTCTTTAGGCGCGTTGGGCATTTTTTGTGACGGGAAAAATCCATTGAGTTTTCGAACTGTTTCGGTTGCCCTTACCGCGACCGACACATCTTTATATAAGTATCTACATATATTTCCAAAGTGAAGTCAAAGTCGAAGACAAGTTAAGTCATAAATAGATAGACTTTTTTTTTGAGATGAAAAATACCATACCCACACTGTAATTGTTCAAGTTTTCACTTCTGTCTCTCATTGTTTTTAATATCTCAAAGTTCTCAGGAATAATGAAAGTTCCTGCTGGTGAAATATTTTTTTAAATCGGTTGAGTAGTTCCAGATATTACTTTCTACAAACTCACAAAGGTTACCCTTTTTTATATCATATATACATAATTATATATAAATAGTGGAATAGATTTAACGGATAAGCACTATGCTATTAACTCCCCTAGAATAAATAAGATAAACGATTCGTAATAAAATATTAACAAAACTCTTCTTTCGATTTAACGAAGCACAGTATTTTTGTCATGTTTGCCCAGTGTAAAACTCGTTACCTTAGTAGCTCCTAATGCATGTGTGTGTAAAGCTCTAAGTCAGATAAGTGAAAGAAATTATGTGTAAGCCGCTCACTCTCATTAGTTTATTAACCTAAACTACTAAATTATAAGTTAACCTGTTAAAAGACTTAAGTCTAAAGTTAAGGCTAAATAAATGTTAAACTGTGAATATAAACTCTTAATTTATGTATGTGTAAAGCTCTAAGTAGTGTAAATCCTTAAATGAAAGCCCTTTACACTGATGAGTTTATAGCCCTAACTACCCAATTCTAAGACATTAGGTTAAAAGACTCGTAATTCTAAGCTTTTAAATTAAATAAGTGTAAAACTCGTAAGTCTAAACTCCTAATCCAGATGAGTTCAGTCTCTAAACTACTAAGTCACTTAAGTGTCAAACTCTAAGTCTAACCTCTTAAGCCCGTCGAGTGTAAAACTCTTAGTTTAAGCTCTTCATTAAAATTAGTTTAAAACTAGTAATTCTAAGCAAGCCAGCAAGTCAGAAAGTAAAACTCTAAGTATAAAATCAAATGTGTGTAAGGCTCTAAGTCAGATGTGTATAAATCTTTAAGTGTAAACCCCTAAGACCGATGAGTTTATAAGCCTAACTACCAAATTTTTAGACAATCTGTTAAAATACTTGTAATTCTAAGCTTCTAAGTCAAATAAGAGTAAAACTCATAAGTTTAGGCTCTAAAGTCGAATTAATGTAAAACTCTACATGAGTTTAAGTTCTTAAGTCGAATAAGTATAAAACTCACAAGTTTAAGCTTCTAAGTCAAATAAGTGCCAAATTCGTAAGTTTAAACGCCTAAGTCATATAAGTGGAAAACTCTAAGTATGAGCTCTAAAGCCCGTCGAGTGTAAAACTCTAAGTTTAAGAGTGTAAAACCCTTATTTCTAAACTCCCAAATCAGAGGAGGTTAAAACTCTAATACTAAGCTCTTAATTCACAAAGTAAAACTCTAAGTATAAAATTCTATATCAAATGTGTGTAAAGCTCTAAGTCAGATGTGTATAAAACTCGATGTGTAAACCCCTAAGACTGATAAGTGTAAAACCCTCACTATTTAATTCTAAGCCAATATGATATAAGGCTCGTAATTCTAAGCTTCTAAGTCAAATAAGTGTAAAACTCTAAGAATGATCTCGTATTTCACGTGTGTTTAAATTTCTAAGTAAGATGAATGTACAAATTTAAGTGTAAGCTCCTAAGACCGATGAGTTTATAAGCCTAACTACCAAATTCTTAGACAATCTGTTAAAATACTTGTAATTGTAGCTCCTAAGTCAAATACGACTAAAACTAAGTCTAATAAGTGTAAAACTCATATAAGTTTAAGTTCTTATGTCGAAAAAGTATAAAACTCAAAAGTTTAAGCTTCTAAGTCAAATAAGTGCCAAATTCGTAAGTCTAAACGCCCAAGTCCGATGAGTGTAACACTCTAAGCTACTAAGTCATATAAAACTCTAAGTATAAGCTCTAAGGCCCGACGAGTGTGATACTCTAAGTCTAAGCTCTTATCGAATAAGTGTAAAGCTCTGTGTCTAAACTTATATGTCCGATGAGGGTAAAGCTCTGATTCGAAAGTCCTAAGTCAGATGAGTGTAGACTCTTAGTATAAAACCCTTCATCAACTGTGTGTAAAGCTCTAAGTCAGATGTGTATAAAACTTTAAGTGTAAGCCCCTAACGCTGATGAGTTTAAAACCCTAACTAGCAACTTCTAAGTCAATATGTTAAAAGTCTTGTAAGTGTTAGCTTTTATGTCAAGTAAATGCAAATCTTCAGAGATTTTACACCCGCTTGGCTTAGCTTTACACCTACATGAATTAGGGGCTTACACCTACGTGTAAAAAAAAACCCCTAATTCATGTGGTGTTAAGCTCCTAAGCCCTATGAATATAAAACCTTAACGATAAACTCTAAGTCATTCTTTTGTACTCCTAACGCTAAAGCGCTAAATTTTCCTTTAATCGAAGAGTGTAAAATTCGTAAGCAAGTCTAAGCACTTAGGTGTTATCGGACTTAGGTCCGATGAGGGAAATACTGTAAGTCTCAGCTCTGAAGTCAAGTGTGTCAATATGTTTTTTTTTTTTGGATGAGCTTTACGCAGTTAGCCTGAGCGCAGGCTTTGACTGCTTCACCGGACTTTGTGTCAATATGTATTAATAAATTAACGTGCGAGCTTGTTATAAGAAATCTTTTTTGATTTAAATGTTTGCACTTATGTAAGCCTTCTTAAAAAATAATTAAATAAAACAATGCAGGGATCCAAGTCTTAATAAATTGCTGAACGTAGTCTTATAAAAAATTAATTGATGCCTTTGTTTTGGAAAACACGTTTTTCTTACAATTCGTGTAATTTAAATGGCTTTCTCTATCTAACAACGTGACTACCGTAAAACGAAAAATATTTCCATCAATGGGTATTACATAATATTTTTATAAATAAAAAAAATACCTAGACTTGAAAATAGTGATGAAGTAGCCATGTCACTAAGGCACAGTTAGGTAATTTGTGGACAAACTTCTCATTTCTTCCGTGATTTTTTACCTGTTTGCCGAGTCTTGAAATTCTCAAATTAGACAAAAGTAGTTTAGTATTAGTAGTTAGTATTGAAATTTAATTTTGTAATTTCGGAATAAAGATCAGATTTTCAATTTAAGCTTGATTTTCTTAGTACTTAGTTTTATTTCAAATTACGCAGATTTTTACACATGAGACTAGGTTTCTTGCCCATAACTTAGGGTGGGGCGCCATATGAGATAGAACCCACCCCTCGTTAGGCACGCCCATACTGGCGAATACCTACCGCATTAAAAAGTCTAATCAGACTAGTTTTTATTTAGAAGTTTATAAGTAATAAATATATTTGTACAATAAGTTTGTGGTTTTTATTATCGAGTCTCAACATTAAGAAATAAAAATCGAACTCTGTATAGTTGCGACATCGCATGTCAAAGCAAATTGATTTCCTTTCTTTATTTTAACTTAAATCTCTCTATCAAATTGATTAATAACTTTAACAGTCTCTTTCTGCAAAAAATATTTAAATAACGGAATACCGCATTAAAAAACTGACCTCATCTTTATATAAAATTTTACATTTTATTTTTGTTCAATAACTTAAGTACACTAGAGCCGCTGGCTTCAAGCGGCGCAAGGCCGATGAAATCTTATTCACGGGAAAATTGATTAAAATAAAAAATATATATTTTCTTTCGGATGTTTTTATAATTTCTTGTTTGGAGTTCAGCCTTAATTATTTAGTTCAATTTTGATAAATTAAGAGTTAATTATACGGATAATCAATAAATATACTGCAAATACGATTTAAACCCAATGAGAATTTTGGGACGCAATGGCCCACAAATTTGCGAGCGTCGGAAACTAGGGCAGGAAGTTCAAGGGCAGGAATACATGAACGGACCTTGAACTTTTGGTTTGTTTGGGTTCTGTTTCAAGTTCCTGAGTATTTGGAGTTCAAATTATTATTTGGGTTGGTTTGAATGACCTAAGATGGCTAAGTTTAATGTCAAACATAACTTGGACTATAAAAATCAGATATTTTGTCCGTATATCTTCATATTTTTCACTTTTGTTTAGATATCTCGATTACGGAAACAGTAGCTTATATTTTTAGAATTATAATTATTTAGATAAAATAAATTTAAATTAAGTAAACCTTTAACATTTAATTTTAATTGATAGTTCGACTTTTAAATATCCCGATAAATGAATTAAATGTAAATTAAAATTCATAAAATATAAAATTGAAGTGTAAAAAATAAAAAGAATTACTTACAGTCCATAAAATCTAAAAAGTCCCGTTTGGTAGTTGGTTATTTGCTTATTAAATTATTAACTTGCTTTGTTTGAAGGTTTTAAATTTAAATTGAGCGATATAGCATTATGCGTCTTGTGATGAAATTAAACCAACTTCAAGGGTTTTACGAAAAATTTAATTGAAATTGTGTAAGTTACCTTGTAATAATATAAATAGTCCAACGGTACTTCTTAAATTTGATGGAATGTAAATAAAAAATAATATGTTCTTACCTTAGCACAGCTAATCGCCCGAAAACAAACTGTTAATAAGCAAACTTTTTAATTTCTCAACCTCAGCGATAAGGGAGAAATGCGCGTTATTAATTATTATTATTTATTAATTTTACAAGTTGAATTTTATAAAACACCGTCGGCACCGCATCTTAGACGAGAAGACAAGAAACTTTTAATTTCTCAACCTTCAGCGATAAGGGAGAACTGCGCGTTATTATTTATTTTTATTAATTTATCAATATTAATTAATTATTATTTATTAATTTTATAAGTATCACTTTTAATGCAATAACGGAGATGGAGAATTTAATGGAAAATCGTCGGCAGCGTATCTTAGACGAGAAGACCAGCTTCAGCGGCGCTCAGAGAACGAGTGATCCCTGTCCGCCCGCCAGCAGCTACTAGTAGTGGTATTGGGTAACGATCCATGAAATACATTGGATGCGGCTACCTACGGGGTGTGAGCTTTCTTCAACACAATACCAATTCCAAAAAATGCATATTGTTTTACATTTATTCGTCTTAACAAGTAAAAGTCGGATTTAGTAAAAATGGGTTATTTCAATAATTAGCAAAAGAAAACTTCTAGAATACGTAGAAAGGTATGTAGGTTCTACATATAACAATAAAAATGACTTTTTATTGACTGCAATATTTGAGTTTTACAATTGAATATTTGATATTGCGTGGGTGGAACGCGTGGGCAGAGACCACAATAGCGCATCCAAATCTTCTGACATCTGTGTCTGTCCACCCCCTTTCTTCATCCCGCGCTTATATTGTATTATCATTTTATTTATACCTGACTTTTGGTGCATGTCATATTGATCGAATGACGATTCGAGATTTATTAATGCGAAAAAAAAAATCTAAATGTTATATTGTCGCGTGTCTATGTAGATTTCAGAATTAAGATATAAGATGTATAGATTTGTAATTGTAAACCACATTGACTGGGTCATTAAATTAAAAATCATTAAATATTTTGTTTGCTTTTGATTACACATAGGTAGGTATTAATTTATTGTAAAAACTCTTACAAGCCATTTTTTTTATATCTCGTTTTATTTTCCGCTCTGTCATTGAAAGAAGGTTCCAGCCGCCGTCTAGGCTATATATTGATTAATGTATCTTTGAACTAGAAGATTTGATTTGAAACCGAGTATTGAATAAATTTAATATTAAATATTTTACCTAATTTGCACAACATATTCCTATTAGGCACCTATATTTTCGGAGAAGGTAAATTATAATCACATAATGTATAATACCAAAAAAATATTTATTAACTACGGAAAACGAAGCTAATTAACGTGTTTTTTTATGGATGCGGATATTGCCTAAAAATATCATTTTCATGTTGATTTTATTTGTACATTATTAGCTAAATGTACAACGCTCGTTTACTGATTTCAGTGATTTTCCGTGCGACAACAGACGTTTATGCGAAAATATCGACGGTTTTGAAATTATTAGGGTTGTATTAGGTTTTGAGATTGTTTACATAATAAATGGTGCGCTCTGTTCTGACACTAATTTTACGATTTTAGATGTTCATACTAGTGCCAACACTTCATTATTTACTTATTTATTCCTCTAAGGTCGCGTGAGTTTGACTACTTATTAGTTTTATACATTTGAGCGATTCGGTTAGCGCTTATAGCAATGTCACTTGCCTAAAGGCGTTTGAAAATAAAAAGTATATATCCTAGCTCCTTGGTTACTAGGATGATAAATATTATTTTACATACTTACAGTTACCAATTAAAACACCAGCAGCTAGTATCAGTTATGTTAGTGTGAAAGATACATAAATTCTGTACAAATGATTTCTAAAACTCGAGTGCGCAGCGACTTTTTATAACTTACACGCTAGAAAGATGTACTCGAAGACTTTTATTATGTGTAGATATTCTTTAAAGTATACTTTTTGTTTATATCTCGTTTTAAATTTAATAAACTATGATTTTTAACAATGTGATTAAATACTTACTAACCTAAAAACTAAAAAGTGGGATGACCATTTGTTGGTATCCGACGGAGCTGAGATTTTGATTATACACCATTATTTCTGGTGACAATACAATATTATGGTACTTTCGAGCTGGTCTGATGATGGAGTCAGAAGATGGCCACAGAGACGTTGTTACGCTACGACGCAATCAGCTCGTGTTGCTCTTCACACGTATCATCAATTTGAGTATAATTATAGCAGCTATATTAAGTATCTATATTTATAATGCTGTCGCGACGCTTTTCTCAGTAAAGTATCGGGGAGAGTACCGCCTACATGACTTTTATTTTAGCTCTAACGGGATTACATATTTTTATTATAATTATAAAAATTATGAATACCTAGGTACTTGTTGCCTTGATCTTCTCATAAATTGAAAAGTAGAAATTGAATGGAAAGATCGTGAAACATATTAATACTGCTTTCATCATTATAATAAGCTTAAATGTTGTAAAAATGTACGAAACAATTAAATCTTATACACGAATATAAATTCTAACAACTTTATTTTGACATTCAAATACGACGTTCTGGATCAAAATCTTCAAAGGAATTAGAAATTACTTTTAATATAATTAAATTTTTTGTGACTTCGCTAAATATCATTCATATACCTGACAGTCATGCTACTTTGAAAGATTATCAACCAAAAGTAATTTTGTTTACTGTCAGGTTTCTTTAATTTTCTATTTAATTATCTACAGTAGGTATTGACAAAAGTAACATTTTATTTTAAATAAACTTAACTATATATACATACAAAAGGAATAATAAAATAATGGCTGGCGGCATTGCCACCTCGTATGGCAATGCTTATCCTCTGTCCAAGGTAAAAGCCAGCCCTTGGGTCGCGCGAAGTGTCAACGAGGCGTTTGGCTAGATCTTTAAAAAGCATAGGTATACAGTAGGTAGGTACTACATAGGTACCATACAACAATCATCATAGTTTGACATAGGTCGGGCAGTTGTTACTTAATAATAAAAGATCTAATATAATATTCACAAATGTCAATAACAACCACTTAGCGCCAAAATCAGTCCAAGGGCTACTCAATTTTAAGCTTATGATATTATTATGAAAAACGAACTAACATTACGAATATTTGCATGTTCAAAATTACACTCGTGTAGAGTACAAAATAACACATTTATAAGTGACAAATGGCTTACTTGATGAACTGCCAGCGTGTGTGTGTGTGTCTACCACCTCCACACGCGAGGACCTGCACAACGCTACACATGTTGTCCGTGTAGCTGAGAACTGCTCCGGGAAAAAATAATTCTACTGCCGTTGATCGGCAAGCTAAGAAGAAGAGGAAGTGACAAATATTCGGCTAGTTGTAAAATAGACGAGGCCATACAAGATTTAAATAATTCATTGCCAAATATAGAAAAAGTTTAAAAAGTAAATCTGTCTAGATCCTTACGCCATACGCTCTTATTATGCACCGTAGGTTCACTATTTTGCCTACTGCTGATTAGTGACAATGATGAAAGTTGAATCATTTTTCTTTACCCTAAAAACAGTTACTTTTGTATTAAGGAAACTTATTTATTTTTTGTATATTATATCAAGACATTAAGGTTTTTTTTTGCAATAAATATACTTATCCCTGATTTCCATGACGTACACTGTAAGTCTCTTAGATATTGGATGTTGTGTACGGAGTTTGTAAAAATATAATTATAGTTCTGAAATGTTATTTCTATGAAGATACAATGAACCAGAAATTACGAAGGCTACTTTTAAATACCAGTCATTATGTCTGTGACCCACGCCACTGTGTTCCAAAATCGTAATACCCAGTCATGTCACAGAGCTCTAGCAGTAGGTATTGTTTATAATTCCTCAGAGAGATTTAAATTATCGTCTTCCGGCGCTAATAGGTACCTTGCATAATATTATAGTAGCAGGATTGCCTAAACTCAAAATCATTCCATCTACCTAAATGTTTCTCTGATTTTAGGAGTATGATATGACTCAGTTCTGTTATTGGTTGCACAAACTGAATGCAACGTCACCTACCGCTTACAATTACGTATAATGTGCTTACTCAAATATCCATATTTTTTTTTGTTCTTTTATAATTTTTCTTTTTCCGTCAAGATCTTAAAAAGAAATAACATTTAAGGAGTACATTGCATTTAAATCTTACATGAGAGTTGGCATCTAGCATTTCTGCAGAATACTTTGCTAATAGCTGTATTATGGTTGCACCTTACATTGCTTAAATTTCTCTTTCGCAGCACAGACGGGAGAGCCTGTGTTGTGAGAAATTTATTTGCAGAGACAGTTATTTGCAACCTTTTTAATTATTTCTTCGAATAATTGTATTGTTCGATAATCAATTATAATGTATTTTGAGTAATTTGTAACTTTTTCTTGATTTCGAACGTATATGGCTAATAAAATTGATAAGAAGTCTCCGCCCGACGTTCGCCACCGTCGACGGACGGCGACCTACTGGCTGATTGGCGGAAAGTAAAATGTACCCCGCAACGCGCAAGGTCTGCGAGCGACGCGCGGCGGGCGGGCTAGGACCGCTGTGCTAGATACTAACAGAGTCAGTCGGTCAGTCGCCTCTAGGTTTTTACGAGGATCGCTTGTTTTCCACGCGTCTAAGGAATAGTAAAACTTTACGATTAACCGTATTTAAATTTTAAACTATGTATTTTTGATGTGGCTATAATAATCCGATGACGGTAGTTGACACTCGTAACGGGTGATATTGAAAGAAAAAAAAAGGTGCTGAAGCACTTATTGGGATTTATAATAGTTCATTAGGTGTTGCTAAAAAAAAAATATAATTAGGTACTTATAATGATTTTTTTTATTGTTTAAGCCGTGAAAGCGTAACAGATAGGCATAAAAACAGACAGCGTTATTTTCGCATTTATAATATTAGTATCGATATCGATATGGATTAGAGTATTACTCGAATGTTGATCTAGTTGCGTACTGCTGCGGCCCTACTTGGATTCGGTTTTGCTCATCAAGCGTTTTGTGATGTGTGCTTATATTGTTAATATTCAGGATATTGACGAAGGATGAAGGTGTTTATTTTATTTAACAGCAATCTGGGAGTAAACTTAAGAAAAATGTTCTGTACTGATTAATAGAAAGACGAAAAGAATTCAGTCGTTAGTGTAATTAAAGAAATTCAATTTCATAGTCAGTTTGATTTCATTCAATCTTGTAATAAATCCGATTTTAGTTCTTAACTTTAAGATTATAGTTCGACAGCAAACAAAGGTGGAGAAATATATTGTGAAAATCCAAGCGGAGGCGAAATGCGAATAACTGTAATAGACGCACTACTTGCATTTATATTTATAATTATGTGTGGAAATTAGAAAGTGATAAAATATTTATTCAAATCCATTTTGCTTGGTAAAAGTGTTTTATAAGGAAGTATGATATAAATATTGTGAATATGATGAGGAAAATATTCATGGATTTACTAAACGTCCCCCCGCCCGATGGACCGATGACCTGAAAAAGGTAGCTGGGTCGGACTGGATGCGGAAGGCCGAGTGGTATGACGCAACTTGGGAGAGGCTTATGTCCAGCAGTGGACCGCGATAGGCTGAGTAGATTGATTGAATGAGTTGTGGTTAGGTTTGCTTCAATGACAATTGTATTATAATCTCTCTAAAACGTAAATAAATTTTAACCAAGGGATTTATCAATCTTCTTGAACCGAGTTTCCTTGCATGAAAATATATTCGTAAAGCTATGCTGCAGGTTACAATGACTGAAAAGTTGCAACCTCTTGTAATTAAATACAAATAGGAGAAAGTGACATTTTTCTAACCTCAGACAGGACTTAAACCCGCCGCTACTGGTTAGATGCACTAGTCGCTTTACCAACTAAGCTACATACTCACTGTTGAGTGATGTTCAAATGTTTCCTTATACTTGTTTTCTTTCTAAGCGTTAATACCAAAAAAAAGTAAAACATCATTAGGGCTGTGAATTGTTAGGGCGGTGTACTTTACCAGGACTGTGAAGGTCGAGCATTATATTATTATGTCTCAGCTTCACAGATATTTCTTAAAACCGAGCGCCCAGGCCATTTGATGTGGACGGTTTTCAGTCGTTGCTATCATGAATGTATGTTTCAATTGAATACTTTTTTTCATTGATATAATATGTCAATTAAAACAAATTATGTGTTTATAAATTTGACTTTAAACTACTTGCAAAATTCAGTTAATTTTTATTTATTTACAGATCCAAATAAGTTTAACGTTAATACTGATTGAACTTGTGACATCATTGAAATTAACTGATGAATTAGAAAAGGATAAGAGGAATGAATATTCGATGCTATTGAGTAAGGTAGTGAAGTTTGTAATAGATTCCAAGCTTCGTTATAACAATAGAAGAGCACTTAATCCCATCAGCTTAGCAAAAGCTAGAAATTATTATGCTGCCTTGACGAAGAATATGGCAGGAGACAATAGCCAACAAAAGAAAGTCTTAAGGCATGATGTTGATATATCAGAAGCTAAACTAGACCAAGGAATTTTAATAGAAAACGAACTCAAGAATGCTTTGACCCACAAGAACTCAGCTTTGCACGATAGACCTTACGTAGAACATCATGGAAAGAATGATTACCTTGTAATGAGACCTGAAATATTAGATCCGTTCGTAACCATTGTACCGAATCATATCTACTATAACTCTGAGAAGAAATGTGTCAATTGGTTGGATGACTGTAGTTTACGCGGCATTAGATCAAGACTGCTCAGAGGGGCCAACTCGCCGTACAAATAATTCTGTAATTAGTTCACAAACCTCTTTACGGAAAAATAAGGTTCTCGCTGCTTTTAACGTACCTTTTCCAGTTAGCATTTGTTTTAGTAGAAGATTAATTCGTTGTTTTTATAATTGAAGCTTACAATCCGTTTTCCTGTTTTATTTTTACCTAATTAATCCTGATAAAACGTTGGCATCAGCTGATAGATTATATTTGCAGGGAAAAGATTAAGCGCCTACATCAAGGTATCAAAGTACCTGACCTTGTTTTTGTGTACTGTTGCCATGTTATTGAAAAGATTTTATTTCTCCTGGTGTGTTGCGTAAATGTTCCATTCAGTACAAGTAGAGCACAAGAGGATAATAATTCTTAAACAGGATTAGTAAAAAAAACAGACTTGAGATCTACTGATTTTTTATATTTTCTTTTAAAATTTGATTTGTTGTAGAAGCTAATTACAACTTGCTTGATTATTTTTACCCGACTACGGCAAAGCCAAAAAAAAGAGGCTTAATAGTGATATTTCCAGAACACATCAATATCAATTCTCTCGTAATTTTTGTAAAGGTAAGAACAACAACAGAAACTGATTAACAGGAAGGTAAATTTGCTTTTAATTTAATTACTGCTTAATGCAGCGTTTTGGGTAAATGTAAAATATTGAGAGTCGAAATAACGCTTATAACTTAGCGACGGACTTGCAATTAGAATTAGTTTCATATAATTATAATTTATAAGTGTTTCGAAACCACCTTCGATATTCTGCGAGTACAAGCATGTTAGGTAGGTATGACGATCTGCGACTCTGGCCAAGGCAAGAACGGGACTGGGGGGTTTAAGTCAGTAAAAGTCCGAAATATATCCACGCCGTGCCCTCGGTGTGGGTCGAAGTTATTTGGTTTTCACCCCTTAATAAAAAAGGTATGTGTAAGATGAAACAATTTTATCAACGATATCACTGTTTTCGTTACAATCATTAGACACTTTCGTTTCTTCGACGACGCAGCGTTGCTTTGGCCTTTCCAAGCTTATTTCCCAACTGTTTTATCTTCTTTTGTTTTTTTAGTATTTTTACCTAAATCACCTAAGTACTGACTGATACAAGTAAGCTATTACCCAGTATCAAAAAAAGGTTGAATATCATTATCAATTTGATGGTAGTAAAATCAAAGGAGACATGCCATTGGGTAAAATAATTCATTTGTCTCGACTATCGTCGTAGCGAGTGGTTCTATTATCCTATTATCACAGAGAACAGCTTCAATTACCAATCAACTCAGCCATTGCAGTGGATGCCCGGTTCGCGGCGCATCACGTGCTCTCGCATCCAACTTGTCCTTACTTAACGGTTATTCAATATTACTTAGACGTAGTCTCTGTGGGTTTATGGAAATTGTTGTGTAAAATAGTCTTTGTTGTGAAGAATATTACTTTACAACACTGTAAATTCTTTTGTATTTTATTTAATGGAAACTATGAACTGAGGCCTGTGTCCAGCAGTGGGACATTTATAGCCTGGTTTTATTATTAATGGCAATAGAACATGAATATCGTTCAATATAATATAAGAAAAAACATACATGAAAACTTAACAACAATAAATTATCTACCAAACAAGCCTGCTAACTAATACGAAACCCATGATATTATGAGCATTAATATTCACATGTGAGAGGAATTATAACATGCGAACCCTTCCCGGACTCGTGCGGGTAGCACAGGATTCTAATACGCCTACATTATTTTTCTATGGCCGTATCAATCTGTTGCGTTGATCCTAAGGCGGTGTAGTCCGCTTGTAAGTATTAAAAAGGCGATTTGTCGAGCGATAGTTTTAAAAAGGCGGTATCTCCTAAGGTATTTATTAACTGTGTGATTTAAATAAATAAATAAAAAATCACTATATTCAAGAAATGCCTACACTTTACTCTTTACCTTATTCATTAATAAATTAGTTACTAACGTATAAATGTTATTAATTTTATAAGTATTAATATCGTATCCGTCGAAATAGCGCACCCTCAGTGGAAAAAAGGCATAAGCCAGAAATGTCAATTTTTCAGTACGGCCAAAAAACTGGTTTTATGGAAATATTTACTTCGGCTTTGATCGTAGAGGAAAGATTCTTATATCAAAAAAAAGGGAAAAATATATTACACTGCGTGTTGTTTTTAAATTAGTGCTAATGTTTCTAGTTTATTAGGAATCATAGAAATAAATTATTATGCTACTTTTCGTAATTTAAAAAAATATGGTATTTTAAGCATTAACACTTAAGCCAAACTTTCCCGTGAAATTAAATATATTTTAAAAAGTATGTTCAGTTAAAGCAATTATGAACTTGTAACACTGTGAATTATTGCTAGTATAAGTAAGATTACTGCATTTTTTCTTTTATTGAATTTGTTGTTTGTATTAAGTATCCAACACTTACGCCTTTTTTCCATTTAAAGGCTTGTTGAGAGACCTTAAGTAAACAATAATAATGATTTATTCCATTATCTGTTATAGAAATTTTACATGCATATTGACTAATATTACCTGAGGCTAAATAATTACGACTAATGGAAAAAAAACAAATTCATATTTTGTATCAAATAATTTTTATTATATCCAAAATAATCAGCATAGCTTTGGATACAATTAAAGTTTGTAACATAGATAACAGTATTGAACAATAACTGCCAAGATAGTATGTATTTTCTGTGAAGATTACCGTTACTAATATTTTTTTGATAAATGTCTAAATATTCAGCTTTAACTTGTAAAAATTATTAAAATAACAAAATGAGCAATTTTCGCAACTCTATTTACAACAAAATATTAAACTCTAATAAAATTAAATGCAAGAAACATTTACTAGTCAACAAAAAAGAAATCACTTTTTGTATCTCTTTGAATCAAAATACTGTTAAGCTAGTTTTTATTAAAAGGTATTTAGTTGTATTTATTTTTTGTTGACTATCGATATGTTAACAAAATAGGGCCTTTCACACATGGCCTGTATCTTTTGTTTTAAAATAATGATAAAAAACTTTTAATTAAATATAAATCAAATATGTCTTAAACAATAATGAGATCAATAATATTAAATGAACTAAAAAGTCACGTCAGGTTCATATACTACTTTGTGCAACCTAAACAGTCTTCTTGAAGATTTTATTTGAAGTTTGTTTGTTTGGTTCACACTCGTCGTGGCCAAGTTTTACGAAAGAAATATTTAATGCCGCAATCACTTCTCGGTATTTTTGTCGTAACATACGTTGTGAGAGGGTTTTTTTCTAAAAAGTCTTTATGCATCGCATTGATTGTCAAATCACTGGGTATAGGCGTAAAAGCGTTATAAACGGTAGGTATAAGCGGTAGGGTATAAGCGATTGGGAGCGTGTTCACGCCTATAGTGAGATATGCTAGGCTCGAAGCCCATTATATGTTCCTTAATAGGATTTGAGTCAATTTTATTGTGAGGAGTAGCTCCCTGTCTCCTGTCTACTGGCGATACAACTGTCTCCTTGGAATTGGCCAATGCAGTCTGTAAAGGTTTATCATTAGATGGTTTGTAGCCCAAAGTTGTCAATAAGAAAGTTTTGCATACTCCACGCGTTGTCCACAGTGTTTCACAGATTTTGCTGAAGTATGATGCAGCATAAATGTCTTCCTCTCTTTGTCAATTAAATTCCAGAAGCTTTCATTTATGATTTTTCGCTGATCATCTGATATATTCTGGATACATATGTTTTTGCAGGAAGCTGGACAGGGTAGGTGCAAGCCATGTTTCTCTTTTATATCTTTTTTTTCGCTTCTTTTCTCACATTGAGTGGTTGGTTGTATTTTTTTCTTTTTCTTATTGTACCTGCTTTAGTATAAGTTGTAAAATCATGTGTATTATCGTAAGTTATTTCATTTTGTGCCAGATTTTCGGTGTCCCTTAGATTAGCATTACTTATAACTTCGTTTTCTCGGGATTAAATCTCAACAGATTTTGCATGTTCAGCACGTCACACACTTAAATTATTTGTTAGAGTGTCAGAAGTATTTTCTTATTTTCGGAAACAGTTATCATTATTTGGTCTATATCAACATGAGAAATACAGGATCTTTGTTGATCATTTGCAGTCTGTGTAATTAGAGTCCCTGTACTAGCGCTATCTAAATTAAAACCATTGTTTTTATCAGAACAAAATACTGTCGATGATATATCAGTTAAATTGTTATGTTCAATAATCGGCACAGTTGTTTATCAAAGAGTTCGTGGAAATGTTGTTGTTCCCAGTTTCTGTGTTCTGATCGTGTTGTTGCTGATTGAAATAGTCACCTTTTGATGTAAATGGGCCCGATCAAAAGTTTAAATCTACAGAGTCGAAATAATTTGACCCATGATTAATCGGAGCCAGTGATTGATTTGCACTGTCGTATCTTGAAAATGGAAAATCATCATCTGAATCACTACTAGGGAAAAAGTCGGGATCGATAGTTTGAATATTACGTTGTAAATGTTTCGATTTCTTAAACCTTTCTCTCAACACCTTATTTTTTTGTATAAATAGCATCATCATTTTCCTATTTCTTTTTGACATGGTTTATCTGAAACAATATTCGTTTATTTTAATTAAATTACTTTATTAATTAAAAGTTTTACGCAGTTACCATAAAATAGGTAAATGCTAAATCCAAATACAAAATATTTGGTACTATTAATCAAATTATCATCATCGGCACGACAGCAACCATTTGCTAGGAAATTGTAGAATTAAGTCACATATTATTTTGTTGTGGCCTAGCAAATAAAGTTCAATTTCGCTATGTAGGTAATACGAAGGCGCGTATGCCAGCCGCAAGAAAGTTTTGAAGAAATTGAACATAAATTTATGTTTTGAGTATGATTATGATTATATTATACTAAAATTATACTTAATGGGACTTACCCGACTGTCACAAAACCAAATTACATCACTGAACACGTTAACTCACGATTTTTTACCAATTTAACACAGTAGTTACAAGATTATGACCTCTTAAACACTCATATCGCTGCTTTATTGTTATCAAAATATTTTTTTTAGTAAGTATGTGCATTTATAATATAATGTTACAAGATTAATAAAACAAAAAAAGACGTATCCGTGAATACAAGACTAGCGATGTAAAAAAAAGAAACGGATTTGAATCATAATATTTGTTACTGTTTATTTTGATCATTAAAATTTAACGAAAAACGTCATAAGATGTGATACCCCTTATTATTCAACAATTTTTTTGCGTTAAAACGTTTATTCTATTTATCCCTAAGAAAAAAGATACCGTATTCAAAATTCATAAAACAAGATTTCTTGCCTAAATTCGTCAAATTTATCAAGAAAAATATGAAAAAAATTCAGCATATGTATCTTCAAACGTACTTTTCAAATATGTTAAAATCGACAATTCAACGTAAAATCACTTATGCCTTTTTTCCACTGGGGGTGCGATAGGTACTTAGTGTGATATTTATTTTTTATACGCATTAAATGTGACCTTTTTTTTAAATAATAGTCATTGGAAAGTATCTTTTAGATGAATGTAATGTGAATATGTATGTAATCGCCGAATTTTCTGTACACTTATGAAAGGAAAAGTGGGGAAAATATACTATAAATGTTTTGACCAATTTGCACAAAACATTATTGAAATAAACCTACACATAAATTTTCCTCTTGAATTATTCCGTCCATTGGAAATGAAATCTGTTAGGTTGTAATTTACTGACTTTTTATATAATATTAATTGATGAATAGAAGATGTATTGAATAGAAAATATGGACATACTCGTATATAGATGTAGGTACATCGTACAGGTACAGCTACGTCGTTTATATTATACGAGTATTTTGAGATCTTCAATACATTACCATGCCTTTCATTTTTATTTACTTTTACACAAACTGACCTTACAAAAATTAGTCGTCCGGAAGTTATGGCGTGACCAATGCAAATCGGGATTCATTTTTGCTCGACTGCATTAGGTATGTAGGGAAAATTAAGTTTTGTTACTGTCAGTTTGTTGGTTGCTAATATGTATAAAACACATGAACATAATAAAATAAATTGCCTGAACTAAAAAGATCAAGAATATTCTATCCTACAGTATAAAATTAATAAGAATTATTTTATTTCTCCCCCACGTAGCCGTACAAAAACTTTCCTTTTAATTTCAAAAGATTAGAGCACTTAAATCGAACATGGCAATTAATAAATATGGTAATAAAATGATGAATGACTTACGATATTGGGTAGATGAAAAGTCCTTTGAAATTAAGTATTTTCGTATTTTTTTTATGAAATATTAAAGTGTTCATTTCAAGACATGTTATATAGTTTATTACGTAATTTTTTGACAACTGTAAAAGTGCCTGGTTATACCAGCTATGTAAATGTTATAAGATTTTAGAAAAAAACCGGACAACGTCTGACTCGCACACCTAGGCTTTGGTACAAACGCCAATGGTCACGGACAATTATATAAAAACAAATAATTTTCTCTCTGACACCGATGTACAAAACAACAAATTTGCAATTAACCTAAATAAAGTAAAGCTTTTCTTGTGCGAGGCAAATTACACTGATTCGTGTGGTGGAGACAACCACCGGAATAAAAAAACATATATATTTTTTGTAATTAATTGAAGAAATATTTAGTGCCTCAAATAGGTAACTACCTCTTCTACAGAGAAAATTTATTAGAACTGTATAATAAGTTTCTGCACTACCGATTTCACCTGGGACACGGACTTGATAAGAGTGACGAAACAGTCGCCGACAAAAAAGTAGCATGTTCGCTCTAACCATGAAAAACATGCCGAACTATTCTATTTTAGAAATCTTTATCCAAAACCAGTGGCGTAGCTTAGTGGGGCGGGGGTGGCAAAATGTCACAATAGAAATAATAATACCTCGTAAATAATTGTATTATTTCACGTTTTTCTTACACCTACGAGTCAGATCGTTTTACGATTAGTCGAGGTTCCTGTTAAATGACCCGAAATAGTAGAGTTGTTTAGAACTTCCAGAATGAGATGTTTTTTGGTGATATCTAAATTATCTTTAAAAGCAAATTAAAAAAGCAAATACGTCTGTGGGACCAGTGATGGAATCGATACCGCTCACGCATACGCTACTCTTAGAGTTCCAGGTAAGACTGTTTGATGGAGTCCTTTTGACTTGTAATTAATTGATTTCAAGTTACAACGCCCACATTTCCCAGTTATTTAATTTATCTTTTACATTTTTATGGATTCTTAGGTTTTAGACTAATTATGTGCTTACTTATTCAATTATATATTACTCAAAAAAATTCTTTAGAATCTCATTTACTCATAAAATTACACAGTAATTACTTAGTAATATTATTGTACAACTCAAAATATAATACATTTGAATTTTATAAATTATTCCAGCAATTTAATAACGGTAAATTTACATTTCTCAATAGTAATTTGACCAACAAATTAAACAATAATTAAACTAAAATAATTAATTAAATATAAATAAATTAGCAAAGATTTCGGTTATCGGACAGCGCTTTTTATTTCAAAAGGCAACCTGTTATATAATTTTTCGACTGTTATCAAGTTATTAACTTCAATACTGGACAGGAAACTTGGCCAGACGAAGTAATGGCAGGTGGAGTAAGGCATCCAATGAATGGTGGCTAAGGTTAGGCGAAAGAAGGGCCGGTCGTCCGGGAGCAAGATGGGTCGACGACATAACTAAATTTTCGGGTCGAATCTGGATGAGACTAGCACAGGACAGGAGAGAATAGCACGTGAAAGGAGAAGCCTATGCCCAGTAGTGGGATGACAAAGGATGATGATCAGGTTATTATTAGTAAAAATATTATTCTTCAAGTCCTGTCGGGTGCCTGCCGTTCTTTCACCTGCTCACAGTATTGTATGTTATTTTTAAAACTACCAGTACATAAATACTTACAATATTGATAATATGTTGTCGTCTTACCCTTTGAGAGATTCGGATGTCGGTACGAATTGCAGTAAAAAGATTGCTAAACGCTCATGGAAATAATAAAACCAGGCACTCGTATTTTATTAAAAATATTAAAATAATTTGTGCAGAAAATGTGTAAGTAGTTCGGCGTGGGTTGGGTTTAAGATTTAGCTTAGTACCACCTACATGAGTATCGATAACGAAGGCAAAAAAGCATGTTTTATTATAAAATAAATCTGAAACTCGTGCTAAAGGCTATAATAAACTTGTGTAACATTAATCAGTACATACATAAGACGTTTGGGTAACTTTATATGACGTTATATAGTTTAGTAAATGACACAACGCGACTATTCTTTTTTTATCCAATTCTGTATCGATTGGTTTGTATAAGAAAGAAAGTATTTTAATCTTGAGTTGTAGCATATATATATATAGCTTTGTAAAGTTAAATTAACTTGTAGAGCATCAGTTACAACAAAGCATTTTATTTTTAATGTCACGCGGTTTTTAGTTACAGTGCATAGCTGCTTAGCCAACTAAAGGTCATAAAGATGTTGACTAGTTTTTTATAATCTCCGTCATATCCAGTTAGATTTGTAATAAATATTACATGCGTATATTTCTCTTTTACGCAACCAAATGCTTACGACGATACGTTTATTGAAGTGTACACTTCTTTAGCCTCGTTGAGCATTTTTTGAGATGGGAAAAATCCATTGAATTCGCCACCTGTTACTTCTATATTACTGTATATAAGTATCTACATTATATTGTAATTGTTCCGCTAATGTGGAAATCGTGGGTTCGATTCCCACCCAGGACGAATCTTTGTGTGATGAGCACAATCATTTGTTCTGTGTCTGGGTGTAACCTCGCGACCTTGACATACGTTTAGCTCTTTTCGTCCCGTAAGCAAGCAGTTAGTATTATCTCTGTATTGCGTTTCCGGATTCGAGTTTCACTCCCCTAGACTCCACTAACTCGCAAACGAAATAATTATTCGTGTAGCGCCTTAAGCTTGGCACACCGCGCTACTAGAGATGCGGGCACTCTATGCTTGTCTATGTATACTCTAAGATTGTCATCTTCGTCGTGAGCGTAATCAATAATATTTAATAGAATAAGTATTATATTTTGCCTTGATACCGCCGAGGTTTCCGAGAAAGGCGGCGGTAGATTTAGCTCTCCCCCCTTATGGTGGGTCCGCATGGTACAGATTTTTATTAACTTTTATAGAATTTAGTTTGTACAACAAAGCTGTACAGCAAATGATGGTGCATCAGAAAAGTCGAAAGTATGCATGTCTGTCTGTGTATTTGTCGGGGCCATATAGGTACCTAATAAATTATTATTTATTTTACACTATAAAATTTGAAAATCCATGTCTGTACTAATTAAACGTCTGTGCAAACGTTTGTGGAGATATCTGCGTAATAATATACACATATGTACACAGATTCAAAGTAGTTATTCATAGTAAGTGTAAAAACGGCGAATTGGATAGGATTGCAGAACACACTAAGATTTTCATTTTATATTCTGCTTACATAAGCAGAAAATAATATGTTATAAAATTGGATATATTATATAAAACGTTAGTGTGGCCTGCGAACCTATATAGTTTGCCGCGTGTACCACTCACTCAGCTACCAAAAGTCTGTATCGTGTGGACCCTTTATTAATCCCTTTAGCCTTTGAATAATGTATTATACCTACTACTTTAAGTTCCTACAATTTCATTTTTTCATTAAATAGTTTTCAATTTACCTAACGATTAAAAAGTAATAAAAATGTCTATATACGTTGTTAAGAACCTAATTAAGATTTTAATTTAAATGTATACCTATTGAACAATTTTTTATGATTGTATTTAAATAAGCAGAATTTTCTGAGCACTTGCTCAATCTTGAGTGTTATTACATAAGTGTAACACGAAATAACATGTAAGTTATTAAGTACTTTATTTTTGTTTGTTTCATTTTTTATTATAACTTTAATCTGTGATGTACATTTGCAGGCACATTATAACACTTTTATCTCTGTTGACCTGTTTAACGGCTACTTCAACAAAACACTCCTCTAATTTACTGGCAACAGTATTATTCTACGCAGACGGAAAAGGCCATAAGTTGGTCGCATCTGGTCCGATCCCAATGAACGTCGATTTGCAAATCAAGAGAGAAATCTCTAAGCGAGTCAAAAATGCCGCAATAAAAGTTGTCCCCATTTTCGAAAACCACGTAGATGCACCAAATCCCGATGACATGTTGGGCTATGTGAAACACACATATAAATCTATTTTTATAGCAGACTTACCAGAAAGAGTAGCTCATAAAATTATACTGGATGAGAAATATTATAAAAACCAAAAAGTCCAAATAAGCGATCTAAGAAAAGAAGTACTTAGTAGAATGAATCTTTTAAGAGAGGAAACAGGTACAACTTCAAGAGTAAATACAACGAAAACGATCAACCCGTTACCGTTACCCAATCAGAAATCTTTAAACTTTAAAGCTTTTTATGCGGTTGATAATAACTGTATAAATTATGAAAGCGATTGCGGTGAGATGCCAAAAGAAATTTATGAACTATCAACAGTTTCCCTCTCACGCTTTTTGAGAAAAATTCGAAAAACTTCTACAACTCCTTATGTACCTTCAAGTTAATAAATATTTGAATAAATATATTTGACTCTACTCATATGTGCATTGTTTTATGGACTTATACTTACAACCTCACTCAATTTTGTGTGCTGTCTTCATTAGTTTAAGCTAAAATGTATAAACTGAATTTTAGCAACGTTAATTTACCTCCGAGTAAAAGCTTAACAAGGGTCCATCGTGGTTTAGGAAATTTGTTGTATGTTTTGAAAGATTTCATACTTGTTCAATTCAAGCCCAAGCTATGTCGGGGTCAGCTTCCACTCTTACCGAATTCCGCTGAATACCGTTTAATAGTATTACTGGTATTCCCGTAATACTACCATAGAGCAAACACTAGATATGTATATAGCTACAAACATTTAGGTATATGCATTTGTTAATCCTTATAAGGAATATTATTGAACAGTTTAGCTAGATTAGCAGATTAGACTAAATTTTAACTTCTTCTTGTTCATTCCATAAAGTTGCCACCTGAGGCCCGGTCGTTGGCCTTCATCGGCTTATAAATGATGTTAAAGTTGTGAACAAGGGCGCTGCGTGTTGGACTTCCGCTCCCACGTAAGCCACTATTTCAGTTACTGAAAATATTCCGTGCAAATAAGGGATACAAGATAATAATAATATCTTAGGACAATTCACACACGGTCATCTGATCCCATAAATATATATTTCCAAATAATTACGTGTATTTTGTTTATAACAGTGCGCATACACGGACAAAATTATGGCCTGTCAACACCTACCAATGTATGGCAATACAAACATTGCTCGAAATTGCCAAGAATTTGCCAAATTTAGTTGCCCGTGTAAGCCCACAATTATTTTTTTAAATATGTTGGTATTCACATCACTGTATTAGTTCATGATAGATGAGCTGTGAAAAAAAAACAATAATTCTCATTAGCAGGCATTTGGCCTGGAATAGCTACTTCTACTTAGTCTTCTTGGTTGCATTTTACTAACGTACCTAAATTATTAAAACCAACTATGGCAATGAAGTTATGAAACCAGCGGTGACGTCGAACGCCTCGGTATTTGAAATCAAAATAAAGTTACCGTTCAAATACAAATTGGTTCCAGTTCCTTACTACAGATATATTCGGTGTGAAATTAAATAAGTTAAATTGGAACGTAAAATTCAATGAGCAAAGTGTGTAACACAGCTATTTAGAACAACTAAACTGACAGGTATTCAATTAGTTCAACAAAGTATGTTAGTTAAAAACACATTTTACAAATGAATTAACTAATGTGATAGTGTAGGTTTATTATACCGATATAAAATTAAGCAGTTCATTCTCTGGTCTTGGTCTCATATAAATAATTCCCATCAGATATCTACATTTCAACTGATATGTGGTCTTCAAAGTTAAGTTGAAGGGTAGAAATAAAAACATCAAATCATTACAATAATTTTATTCTTTATTGTTATTCTTGTTCATTTAGAAGCAATATACGGGTAGATCATTATAATGTAGGCAGGTTCGTTTATAATAGTTATACACAGTGTAAAGTTACATAATATTTTATAATATCATATCAGTACTTTGTAGTTATAATAATTAAATGTCATAGTTCTTATATAAGCTAACAACAAATACATTATATGCATATATATATTATTATTATATATAATTTAGTAATTAATATACATAACAATATAAAAAAAATCACCGACGATAATTAAGTTAAATGCCATCGTACTCGATTCACTTAAAATAGATAAGTACTTAACAATAGTTCGTTAATTCGTTGCTTAAGAAGCAAAATAAACTTAATATCTTAAGAAAATAAAAAAAATGAATATAATGGCAGTGGTAAAATTAAAAACAAAAATATATTTATCACGTTTGGCACAATTACTATATAACACTGGGCGCACAAAATAGAACTGTAAGCATTGGAAATGGTGGAGATAGAATTTAGAATAATGCCTCGCGAACAAGCTTAAACAACAATTGACACTTATCAGTTATTAGTAAATACGTACCTAACTACAATTTAAAATTCATCTTATGGCACCAAACACAATGTTGCTCCGCGGAGCTCCGCTGTGGTACGCGAATAGTCAGACATACGAATCACATGATATTAACCATTACCTAACCGATAGCATTCGCATTTACCTATCCACTATGTTAGTCGTATTGTCTGGTTGTTCAAGTATCTTAATACTAATACAACATTAATTCTTGATTATAACTATTGAAATAAAACAAACAAGGGCTAATCTTGTTTCGATGGTATCCAAATAAAATGTACCAATCGAAAGCTTAAGATTGCCTTGTTGGATGAGATTGTTTAACATTTAATTTACATAGTTGTGCTATTGGAGAGTAGAGTTAATCTATCGAAGAAGTTCGTTCGCAGAATTGACGTTAATATCCTTGTGATGGCCTGCAAAAGGAGAAAAAATATATATTAGAAACAATCTTGTATATTCCACGTTGTTGGCCTGGGTGATGTAAAAAATAATAAATAAAATAAAAAGACATTTATTTCTACAAAAAAAAAAACTTTATAGAAATCATCACCCAGGTGAAATGAGGGGTAAAAATTAGTGTAATTTGTTCACCGTGGAACTAAATGATGATTTGTGCTGAGGAATAGTTGATGCGAAAAATTTGATATCAATTATTTAATTAACCCATTTTTCATCGTCTCTTTACCAGATGCACTCTTAACCCCTTTTGGATAGATATAGATACCCTTTCGGTAACACCCTGTTTAAGATTCATAGATAGCATACTTAACACAATTATTTACACACAGTAACAAAAAGCAAAAAACATTTTATATAAATCTGTATTCTTACTTAGCATTAAGTTATTTTATTTTAAATACATAATAAAAATGCGCTATGAAATTCTTTTTACCATGTTTCACAGTTTTTTACAGTCGTCCGGTAGCTTTAATATTATTGTGAGCTAAGGAAATAATAATAATTAAATAATTTGAGAAGGCCTTTTCCGATGTAGCACAAATTTTATGGAGAGGCTATTCTCTTTATATCTATGATAATGAGGACCTCGTATTGAACTATTAATAAAGCGAAGACGCTTTTTTAATGCTGATCCGATCGTGTGTAACTCGATAAGCGTATCATTAAAATATTATTTTTTTGAAAACTTCAAGAGTGAAGCATGGTACAAACCCACCTGTAAATCCTTTAGTTATAATGGTACATAGCGAGGAGTATCTGGGAGTACATGAGACACAGTAGGGACGGCAACGGGATGGCAAGGACGTTAAAGGTCAGGCGAGCGTTGGTGTTGTATGGGTAATCTGGGGGGGATTCGTAGACATCCACCTCTTCGAAGAACGGATAGACGTCGGGGAACATAAGGCTGGTGGTCCATAGCAGCGTGGAAAGTGAGTAAATGCTTTGTTAGTAGTGTTAATGTGTTTATTAAGCACACTGAAGTATGTAAGAATGAATGAATTATGTTAGTGATCGGTATCGATGAACGTGGATTTCAAAAAGTTTTTCTATGCAAATATAATGGCGAGATACAGTTTTGTATCGACAAGTGCGCGAACAGCACTACGTCCGACGATGTACTAATTTAAACTTATTGTTTAGGTTAGCAGCACGATAATTTAATCTTACATTTGTCCTAACATTCAATGACAAATCAAAAGCCAGTGTGAACTGAACTGGATTAATTTCATCAGCAGACATTGTCTGATGCAGGTAGGTGTTCCAATGATATAGCGATTGTGTTTGTGTAAAATTTGGAACACGCTTACCAGTTGGCGCCACTGGCGCGTCAGGTCATAATGTATAGCTGTCAAAGTTTTTTTCTAGATTCGGGTGCGAAAACACAGTTTTATTCAAATCATCTATATAAATAAATAAATAAAAATAAATTTAACTAAACGGGTTTTTATAATAATATGGTTTTCAGCAATGGATAAAGATTCAAAAGGAAGGTATATATATTGTTTTCCCGCGCAAATTTGATATCTAGTCCAACAAACGAGGTGGGCGCGCCTCACGATCGCGCTCACTTTCAAAGTTTCAACAGACAATGAACAGTTAAAATTCGCGTCTACCAAGTAATTCGTAATTAGGCCTACCTAATTACGTAATGTGTAACAATTATTACATATGTACAATACAATGTAAAAATGTCAAAAACAATAAAAATAAAAAACAAATGTATAGAAATGATTATTACACAGATAACAAAAATATCTAAAACTTGGAACTTTTATCCCTCAATCCCTTAGACTTTAGAGGATGTAAGTTTGTATGAGACATCCGCGATTTTTTTACGCTAGAGGTCTGCAAACTGATACAAGGTTCCTAGTTATAATTAATAAAAATAAAATGTTATAAAATAAAGAAATAGAAGTTAAAAAAAAATATTGTCATAATAAGCAAATTTGACATTCAATTACAATTATATACCTACTTTATTATATCTAATATTGATTGAAGAAGTATAATACTTCTTTACCAAAATCGTCTACGAATATAAGTTTTTTGAACAACCTGTAAGATAGCTACTGCAGATGCAAGTAATCTAATTAATTGACGGCACTCGCTTCATTGTGTGCATAGTTGTGTTTACTTACTGAGCGAGCCACTGGGGCACCGGCAGTCTGTTCCGACCAGGTTGCGGTCCAGTTCAAAGAGCTAGACCGCAGCTCCCGGTGGGACTCCCGTCGCACGGAGCGCTTTCTACTTCATATTGACTTTATCTTTACTAAGATGTGCGGCGATATTTGATTTTACTTTATAAATTTCATAAATTTAACTTACTTAACGATGGGTTTAATTTAATTTGATGGTATTTGTTGTAAGACGTTTGTTATTTTTTTTTAATATGGGTAAAATGGTCTGCCTTAGAGATTTATAATTATTATTAAATTTCTTAAGTTGTTACACTGTGTATCAAAGTAATAGAGTATTCGATTTCATTTAAAAATTAGACACGTTAGCATTTCATATTTATACTTAGGTTCCCACAATTTATTACAAAATTTCTTGTCATATAGATTCTATCTATGTGACTTTTTCAAATCATAAACATCGAACGTGACCAATTTACGTAATATTGAGCTTTATGTTATTAGCTTATAATCGAAAATTGCAAAACCAGTAAATTGAGACGATTCGAAAACGACACAAAGACGATAGAGTACTTATTTATAATCACGCTGTGATTCAGACCGTTGAGATAAATACCATGATCAAAAATTAATGAAGCCCTCTAAAAACATTTTAATTTGTATTTCGCAAATAAATCTCTCTTTAATAATCAGGTCATAAAAAGTTTTCCCCTCGGGAGGTTATTTTGAGTCGATCGATAAGATCTTAGTGTTTGTTTAGTTTACTTACTTACTGTCAGGATTGTCCGTGCCTCGGAAAGCACGTTAAGCCTTTCGTACCGACCATCATACTTTGATCTTTAACAGTCGTTAACTTATTACGATTCTGAAAACCAGTGTTACTATGGGATACTGTGTTAACCAGTAAAATGGGTTGTGGAGGTCACATAGGCAGTCGTTTTACGTAAAAATACGGTATTCGACTGAATACAGTAAGAGTAGACGCCTACCCAACATAGCTTGGGAAAAGGCTAAGCAGGGTTTTCTTCGAATATGAGGCAAGTAGAGAGAGTGAGTTTTAACCTTTTTTTATATTGCACGTTGAATCTCGGCAAGTGGGTGTCTAGAAAACTTTATATCTATCAAGAGATTATTTTACTTTTTATTATTTTACAAAGAACGGCACACAACCCACACAATTGTATTCTAACAATCAACCTTTATCCATTTGACTTTTAGATATTTATTTAATTTTCTATTATTCATAATATTTATGACGTAGTTATAGTAACCACCACCTATAATGACACCACCAAAAGATACGATTATGATTTACACGTGTCTCCTTGAAACCAGCGAAGTATTTCATCCGTATCAAAATAACGATAGTGTGAGCCATATAAATGCAGCGACGTTCATTAGTAGCTCGTTCTTGTAAACGTCGATCGAATGTGCAGGCTCGCGGGATTCCTAAGTCTTGGTATAATTAACTCGAGTCACGGTCCTATATAAATTATATTATGATTGAATAAACTTGTATTTTACACACTTCAAATGGTAGGCGATTGTATAGAATGGAACATGATTCAGTTTCATATGAATTGTCATAATATTTTTAACTAATTACTAACAACCTCAGGGCCTGAGTGTAGTTTATTTTTTTACAGCTGACAAAAAAAAAAACAAAACAAAACTTAGTTTTTTGGACATCTATTTTTTGGATTAGAATCCAGTCCTGGCAATGAAGGATAAGTTTCAAAATAAATAGACAGATCATTATATAAAAAATCACAATGTTTGACAGATGTTAATTTCGAATACATTTACTACTTTGTTTTATTTTTATTATAAGGTAAGCAGTAACATTGTTATTGTATATTATATTTTATTGCATATACATGTTTCAGTGAGGTTATGAAGTTACGTGCTAACTAAATAATGAAACATTTTGCTTTTCACAAGTTATTTATAGGAAATGTGCTCTATTTACTTTAGTTTTTGGATACTGAGTCGCGCACCTAGAGTTCATTAGATTTGTAACTTTAACGTTTCTTAAGCGCCTTTTCTATGCCTATGCCCAGCAGTGGGCGTCTAATGGCTGAAATGATGATGATGATGATAATGATGATGAAGCGCCTTTTCTAGGTTTATGAGTAATAATAACTTTTTGATTTAGATTTTTTACATGCCTAATATACCTTTATACTTTAAGTTACACCAGGGTGTGTAACTTAAAGTATAATATTGACGCTTAAAATTACAAAAAAATAAATGATTGACTTCTTAAAATATTTGCTATATATCTTATAGGCTTCCTATGTAATTGCAATCAAGGATTGAATAGTTCGACAGCCTAGTTAATCGCCACAAGACTGGCTAGTACAGCATCTGTAACAAATATATGATAGCCCCGCCCCGCCCAACACCTGAACCTGTATCTGACGTATTTTCAATACTGATCGATATAAATTGCAACAACGATTTCGAGTATTGATTTCATGACGTATGGTACATACACTTTCTAATTAAGTATCTACCTTATACAATTAGCCGATTATGTGAAAGCATTATTAGCCATGTCAGTAATTAGAAAATGAAATTGACAAGGCCGAAGGACAGCAATATCTATCATAATTCAATTGTGGCTGGTCATTAATATATCTAAGTGTTAGTACATTATTGTTAGACCAAGCCTCGTTAACTCAAGAAATGAAATATTATGTAATTTTGTGCACTTACGCCTTGCACCGCTGCGTGTTTCTTCCAGCGACAGCAACTGAGCCCAGGAGTAGGCCACGGTTGGAATTCATCAGCTCCAGTTGTTCAATGCATCCAGTGAAGCCAAGATAAGCCTGTTGGTTCAAATAGTCCGGGATGCCACCTACAAACATAAATATTCTGAGTGTAGGAAAATCTTACTTTGTGACCAGCCGATTTAACCCAATTATTTGACCTCCGTCTAAATGGGTGGTCAAGGTGGGTCTAATCGCGGCGGAGCTGTGACGTTGTGGCGGAGATGGCTATATCCAGCATTGGACCGAAGGTTGATAATATATGGAATGGTTACGAACATTTTCAGATTTGTATTTGTGTACTTACCAATGTAAATGTTGGTGTCAGCGTTCATGGTGGTCGAGATTCCATTACTGGTGCCGGTAACCTGCTGACTGTCCACTGACAGGGTGACGCGCCCATCATCCAAAAGCTTTGCGATTACCTGAAAAAAAGATATTACATTAAAACATGTGTCATTGACGTACGCTGAATATAATGCGTCCTCAGTGGGTTTTAAAAGACGAATATTGCGAGTAAAAGGAGGCTTTGCTATCCTAATGTACATTTATTGAGATTATTGCGGTGATATCGAGTAAATAATTACAACACCTTTCACCTGCTAGTTTCAGACTCAATCAGAGCTACGCAGACGCGGGGGTGGCGGTGTCGCGAGTCGAATTACGAATTATGAAAGTTATTATACAAACTGGCATTAGTCTCGAGAATACTCGATTCTCTTATCTATAAATAGTTTTTGTCTGCGTGTTTTAGTTTTAACGGTTTTTCAAGTTTTGCGCGTAACCCTAATTCTCCGCACACGCATCGGAAGCTTTCAAAAGATAAAAACAACCCTTTTTGAAACATTCTTCATTGGTGCTCCGCTCCGATTGGTCTTAGCGTGATGATATATCTATAGCCTATAGGTTTCCTCGATAAATTTCAAAAAAATTTCGATTTCTTTTTCAAATCAGAACAGAAGTTCCTGAGTTAAGCACGTTAAAGCAAACAAAAAAACTCTTCTTTGGGATGAGGAAAAAGTCATCACCATTTTGACTTTCCGTATTAGTGTAGAAAAAAATTATATAATAATTTTGTTGAATTTGTTTGGCGCTGTTAAACGTTGGAAATAATGCTTCTACAGTAGAAACTGTTTAATTTATATACCGTATTTAAATCATTATGCCACGGAACTGCAATATAATTTGATATTCAGTAGAGATGATGTAAACTTCCCGCTTAAATATAACTTGCGCTTGGCCAGGAAATTTAATGTTATGCATTTTATTACGTACTAGCTGTCCCCCGCGACTTTGTTCGCGTGTTTTAGTATTAACGGTTTTTCATTTTTGCAACATTTTTTATTTGTGCTCCGCTCCTATTAGTCGTAGCGTGTTGTATAGCCTATAGACTTCCTCAATAAACAGACTATCCAACACAAAAATAATTTTTCAATTCGAACCAGTAGTTCCTGAGAATAGCGCGTTCAAACAAACAAACAAACTCTTTAGCTTTATAATATTAGTATAGATTACATTCATTTAATTTGACTTCTCATACTAGATAAACTAAAATCTAATGAGTTCGTCTGATGGATAATAAAAATATGTAAGACACGTATGTACTTATTGCTTTTTTCAAATAAGTATACCTACACTAAATAGGTAAAGCGAATTATAGTTCACGAAGTTGCGACATTTGAAATAAAAAAAAACGTGTTAATTTTGTTTAGGATAATAATATGATTAATTAAATAATAATAGTCTATAAAAATGTGACGGATATAAAAAAAAATCCGTCATCTACCATGGGGTAAAAAACTACAGATTTTAAACTACATTCGCAAATCATATAATATTAATATATTTAATACACTTCGTTTAAATATTATAATTAATTTATATCTCATTTTTTTTGGTATCCATTTATTGAATATCGTTATACACACACTTCATCAACGATTATGTAGGTTTACAGGTACGAGTTCGTTTTCTGCCGGAGCTGCGCTGAGAATGCGCATGTGATCCCGCGGCTCTGGCTAAGGCAAAGACGGGACCGGGGTGTTTTTAGTCGGTGCGAGTCCGACATATCCCCACGCCGTGCCCTCGGCGTGGGTCGAAGTAAATTAGCTTTTCACCCCGTAATCAAAAAAAAAAAAAAAAAAAAAAAGTACGAGTTCGTTTAAAGCCGATGTTCTGTTTGAAACTCTTGTTCCTTCTATTTGAAGTCATAACATTTCTTCCTTAATTAAGTAGGCTATCGAACAACATATTTTTTTTTTAATTCAAAGTGACTTACTTTGAATTAAAAAAAAATATGTCATTGAGCTAAAATTCTAAGAAAATGTGGAACAAGAGGAGAATAGAGGTAAATACCTAGAGGTACTTAAATATAAGTTTATAATAAATATTTAGTTGGAAGAAAATTGTTTTAAATGCCGTTCCCAATACCTAGAAAGGCTTCTGAATGTTCATCTTTTTAGTAAACATTTTACATTTCGCGAAAGTCTTTCACATTTTACTGAAGGTAATGCACAGCGATTTATCATCGTATTTTATTATTATACCTAACATGATTATAACTATTTTTAGTTTCGAATTAATACCCTCCGATACTCAAGATATGGTTGAATTTTATTTGCCTTTATCGCTTGTACTTAGGTCTGTTATAACATAGAAATCGAACGAACGATGCTTGAAATTACACGTGGGTGAAGATATCTTGTTACAGTATATTTATTTGATTTTATTTTCAGGTGCATAGCGAGGACGCCAGACATATTTATCAGAAATCATTATTACGGACCAGAGAATTGACGGTGTTCTTCGAAATGAAATTATTGACAGGATGTAGCAAAGATATATTAAGAATCTTTATTTTAATCTTCTTTTTAATTAATCTTTGTTTTGTTATTAGGTGCCTATAATGTAAAGGTGACGATAAGTACAAAACGGAGAGACTACTTCGTTGAAGAATACGACATAATAGTGAAGATAAAGCATTCTGGAATAGCATTAAATTCAATAAAACTCGAGATCACTTCTATAACTGTTTGATAGTAGGTATCTAGCAATAAGAGACGTACAAAAAGAAATAAGCTAAATATTATTGCAAATAAGTATTCAAATCGAATCCTTAGAGGGAGAAACATGGTATTATTTTTGCTGTTCATGGCAGCAAGAATTCCTTATAAATTACCATCTTTAAAAGCATCCAGCAGTTGCCAGCCTTATTGACATCAAATAGCTAGATAATATTATCCTATTACTGAGTTTTGAAATGATAAGTTGTGAATGTGTTCGAAAATACTAAAATGTTTTTATTTTAGTCACAATTATGTTAGTGTTATTTCAATAATTACCAAGATTTTATTTACATTCATAGTTTGGATTAATCTAATAAATAAATATATCGTTTCACAGTGTTTGTTATCCAACGCCGCCGAAACAGATTTTTAAGTTTTTAATTGTATATTAAGTAGGTCGTAGGCTATTTTTAACCGACTTCCAAAAAGGAGGTGGTTCTATGTTCTACTGTATGTATTTTTTTTTTCACACTTGACTTCAAACGGTTCTGTAGATAACTTAACAATTGGTTTCATAAGGTAAATTGACAATCCAGTTTATTTGTCGCTTTTTTGTGGTTTTAATGGTTTTTTTAAGTCGTTTTTTTTATTATTTTTTTTATTGTACCCCTAGATGCAGAAAATAGACGTACCTACTACAGGAACGGGGACTACTTACCCGGGTAAAACCGCGAGGCACTGCTAGTATTATATATTATTATCATCCTGTGCACCCCTACGCGGTAGAAGTCAGTGTATCTACACTTATTTAATACGGCACCTGTGTTACGAAAATTGATGAAACGAGAAAAGGGTTTAGCTTACCTGATGACGGTCGCCATCATTCACAAATATGTTCACGCGAAGCGAGGACTTGCCACTACCCAAGTCCCACTCCAGCTCGATAAAACCACGTTCAACTAGAACAAGAAAATGACGTTAATAGGTCATACCAGTAGCTGATTATACCTCCCAGCATTATTGAAACTTTATTGTAATACCAGCCTATAAATGTCCCACTGCCGGGCACAGGCCTCTTCTCATACAGAGAAGGAACGAGTATTGATCACCACGCTTGCTTATTGCGTGTTGGCGATGTCAGATTCCAATTATTGGAATCCAGGTTTCCTCACGACGTTATCCTTCACCTATTGACAATATTGTCTTAGAAGAATTAAGAAAGTACATATAACTTTGAAAACGTCACATAGGTACTTGAATGTAATGGGTTCGAACCTACAACCTTGTGCACACAAATCCGTTCTTTGAACCACTAGGCCACCACGACTTACATGACACTTCATGCGCTAGTCTATTTTTAGGTAATAGGCTTAAGAGCCTTTGTCGTGTCAAATGTATGCGGTTCGTATTTGTATTGTGTTCTTACTTGTACGCTACATTGATTTGTGGCAATTACCTTCTTGATAGTTTTCAGGAACATATATAAAAAAATGCTTAATTTTATTTTGTGGGTCTAACATTTTTTTTAACTTTCATTTGGAACTACGGGCTAAAACCTTAAAAACAGATGATTCTTTGACATTTCGTTACGAAACAAAATACAAAAGACTTTGACAATAAATAAAAAAAATCAAAAACAGATTTGAAGCCATGCAAGATAAAATTATATTTTAAATCTTGTTGACGCAAGTATTGAATAAACCATCATTTTACTAATGTTCTAGGTCACCTATCTTTTTTAGATATTGTAGATTTCGAAGTCTATGTGTGCACTCACTTTTCAGCAGTATGTAGTCGCCATATTCCGGTGAACTCTGAGCCTCCTTCTGGTACAGCAGCACACCATCCTGGGTGGTGTGAATAGCCATGGCGATGATAGCAGGGTCTGTGTCCAAGTGCTCGTAATTCAGGAGTCCTGCTGGAAGCTCAAGGTATCCGTTTCCATTGAAGCCGACACTTTGTAACAGCTCCAGAGCTATGGACAAATAAAAACAATTACAACATGTTTTATTAAAATAACTTTTTCAAATAAAAAAAACAGTATTTTTTTTTAAAGAAGATAAAATAATTCATTTAGAAAGAGGTGGAAATCCTTTGTAAGTGGATAAAAATAATAGTAAAACTAGTTTTCGCCGCAGAGCCGCCCACGTGAGTGTCGGTTATCGCGGCAAAAAGTAGTCTATTCCTTTGCGTATATACAAATCTGTTCTGCTGTTTAGCCGTAAAGCGCAGGCAAACTAGTTACTTTCGCATTTATGATATTATTATGGATTGAACACAAAGTCTTTTTTCTATCTGAACTATTGCCGTGAACTAAACTGCTTGATAGTTTACAGTCATTAATTAATAATTAATTAATTGATAAAAATTATGGTTGTAAATAAGAATGACAACATAAAATAAATCTGAAAATAAGTTGTCAGGTAGGTTCCATAGTATATTATAAGTTGTATATTTGGGAACGATGGTTTTCACCTTAGAGTAAAAATAACTAAACTATGGAGTGTTCTCATCGAGTATGAACTGTAGGCACTAGTAAAATCGTAAAATTTGTGTCAAAACAGAGCACGCTGTTTTATCAAAACTATCTCCAACCAAAATTAATTTTACAACAAGTTACTAGCGCGCACTATGCTTGTCTTGACGTTCTATTCGTACCATATTCTTAGTTTAATTATTCTATAGAAAATTTAAATTTAGAACCTGCTAAACACATAATTAACTGCATAATGAATTTTAATTTATAACGAAATTTAGTTAAGTACCATTTTCTCTTATAAAAAACATTTATTATATATATTTTTTTTATTGATAATGCGTACGAAAATAATATACCTACTTTTAAATACTGAGGATCTAATCAAGATAGATCTATACAAGTTTATTTCAGCCTATAAAGAAACTGATACTATAATAAGTCAATTGTTTTGAGGCAGTCAAAAGGAAGCCAGAGAATGGTAAGCCGTGGCAACGCTGGTTTTCTGAAAGGCTCCGTAATTTTAAGCATAAAGTTTATTGTCTTTTGTATTTTAATACCAATAATCATCATGTTGCATATTATCGCGACGCATAATTTTAAAAGTCCTAATATAGTGTAACAATAATAAACACAACGAATAATAAAATACATTTTTAATTATTTGACTGCTAAAGCTCCTTGTAAATTGTGAGTATCTAACATAGTTTTTAAAACTTTGCTATGAAATCATACTGGGCGCTTACTACGTGCACACAAAACGTCACAAAAAAAATACCTACCAACCTAAACAAATGTGTCGGGGTTGGCAAAGTCGTTTCTAAGGGTCACTAAAAAATACCTACCAACCTAACCAAATGTGTCGGGGTTGGCAAAGTCGTTTCTAAGGGTCACAAAAAAATACCTACCAACCTAACCAAATGTGTTGGGGTTGGCAAAGTCGTTTCTAAGGGTCACAAAAAAAATACCTACCAACCTAAACAAATGTGTCGGGATTGGCAAAGTCGTTTCTAAGGGTCACAAAAAAAATACCTACCAACCTAACCAAATGTGTCGGGGTTGACAAAGACGTTTCTAAGGGTCAAAAAAAATACCTACCAACCTAACCAAATGTGTCGGGGTTGGCAAAGTCGTTTCTAAGGGTCACAAAAAAAATACCTACCAACCTAACCAAATGTGTCGGGGTTGACAAAGACGTTTCTAAGGGTCAAAAAAAATACCTACCAACCTAACCAAATGTGTCGGGGTTGGCAAAGTCGTTTCTAAGGGTCACAAAAAAAATACCTAAAAACCTAACCAAATGTGTCGGGGTTGGCAAAGTTGATTCCGAAATGATTATAATACAATTAAAAAATATATATTATACCATACAAAATTAGAGATTTCATGAATTATAACACGTAAAATTATGACCATTTTAGGACTACCTATAATAAGCCAAATAAAATTTGGTTTTTCTATAGTTATGGCAAATAAAATTATGCTAAGGGATTTTAGGACTGAGTAATACTATGCCAAATGAAATTAGGGATTTAATTTATTATACTTCATAATTACGGGCCTGTTGGTCTAGTGGTTAGTGACCCTAAACTGCTAAACCGGAGGTCGTGGGTTCGATTCCCACCCAGGACGAATCTTTGTGTGATGAGCACGATCATTTGTTCTGTGTCTGGATGTAATTTATCTATAATATGTATGTATTTAGAAATATATAAGTATGTTTATCAGATGTCTAGTTGCCATAGCACAGGCTCTGCCTAGTTTGGGATCAGACGACCGTGTGTGAGATGTCCCAAGATATTATTATAAGATATTATTATTATAATAATATGCCTTTAGATAATTATGCTACTAAAAGTTATGCGAAGGAAAAATTATGAGACATTAGTGTTATGCTATTTGATGATTATGCAAATTGATGTATGACAAACGACTTTAGGACAATCGACTTTATGCGAAAAGATCCGCCTCCCTTCTGAAATAATTAAGTTCCTAAAACAATTATACATATTAGTTAGCTAATTAATGCTTATGTTCGGTGATTAAAAAACTGGTTAGCAGCTACCTAAAATTATAGAAATAATAAAGTGAGGTACTTTTTTTACTTAAATACACTAATTATGTGTGTTCTCTTGAAGGTACCTACTTACTTTGTTTTGATCATCTACAACAATTCGAAGCACCTTTATCTAGACTTGATTCTAGGTTTATATAGAGCGGTTAGATACTAATTACCTGAATAAAAGAGGTTATTGAAATGTCTATAAGAATCATTACTTTCATTACTTTTTATTCCTCATTCCTCTCATCGATGTTAATAAGGATAAAACTTTTTTAACTATGTTCTAAAGCGTCAATTATAGATACAAAAGTTTTCTTTGTCTTAATATACTTTTTGTGTGTTGTAAGCAAACGTCAATGATTAATTAAACAAGTCGTGTAAGGATCAATTCATACTATCGCAGAGTTGAAGTGCATCAAATCCGCGCTTCTTTTTTTATCTCAGAGGAAATATGAGCATTACATTGTTACATTAACTTTTAGAATGACGTTCCGATGCACTAGTATGAATTGATCCTTAGTCGCTGACACAATAATGGTTCCTGCTATAGTAGCGTTGAACATAATACTTACGCATCTGGCAATAAACTCCTGAGTATCCAAGTGGGCAGTCACAGGTGTGGTTCATTCGCGACGTGAGGTCAAGTCGGCAGGTTCCTCCGTTGCGGCAGGGGTGGAGGGCGCAGGGGTCGCTGGGGGGCTGGCGGGAGGAGAGCATAGAGGAAGGCACCCGGTGCTCGCAGTACAGGCCGGCGTAGCCAGGAGGGCACGAGCAGGTCGTGGAGTCAGTGGTGCACGCGCCACCGTTGCGGCACTGGCAGACGCTCTCCGTCTGACGGTAGAATATTCCGTTAAGTGTACCTTTATAAGCTTATTTCTATGCTGGCACATAAGTTTTAGTCGGTACCTAAATAAGTTATTGGTAAGTAAAGTCTACTTCGACGATATGGATTAAAACATTACTTGCAAATCTTTGTTATAAAGCTTTATAACTTTAATATTTTAATATTTATAGTATCAAATAACTTTAATAACCAACTTTTAAAAGGAATATTTCGAATTACAAGAATTACTGATAAACTATATATCAGACTATTAGTTCGGTGCACAAGATACCTACTTACTAAAACAACTTGAAACTTACAGGCTGAATGCCTTACCTCGGGAATATCTCCACGGTCGTAGTTGTTGCACTCTTGAACGTTCTCAGATCGGATGGTGGAGTTGACGATATCGATAGCTACACCATGGAGCACAAACTGTAGGAAAATATCGAACTGAATATACCGTCACAAAGAGACATTTCATTTTTTAGTTGCTTTAGTAGTTATTTGGTTTCCATTTTTTTTTTGTTTTCTAGATAGTAGATTATAGTGAAACATAAAGACGAACAATATGTTCCTCTTTTTAAATCTGCTATCGATGCATGAAGGCTACATTAGCCCATGTATTAAAATACCTTTTAAAATGTTAAATTAATTATATTCTCTTAGTTCAATTGTCTTTTATTTAAAAAGTCCCTGTGCATGAAAATATAAATACATCGGCGTATTCTTGGAGATCTGTGAGAATATAAATAAGTGTTACTATTGATCGCACCAAATCGTTGGCTGTTGAAGACCAATGTCAGGCCTGTTCTACGGCTGTTTCGAATTATTAATTTCTAAATATTTCTCCCGCGGCTTGTTTTATTTTCGGCTAGACCAACGGGTCTAGCCGAAAATAAAACAAGACGAACGCGTCTGGCATGAGTATAATATAAATTTATTGGAAAAATTTAAAGCTTCTTGGATTCCAACTATTTGATACCTACTGAAGAATTTTACGTTATAACTTATATGTAGAAAATAATTGCAACGCTACCATAAAAACCGATCTCTTATAATTTTACCGCTATGACTAGAAATAGATGGCAATGCTGTCGGAAAACCTTTGCTAGAATATCAACTAACGTAATTTAGTAAGTGTAACTTACGTCCTTAATGCACCCGTTGAAACCTCCAGTCACGCCGGTATTGTTGTTTAGTTTATAAGATTCGTCTACACCACCCACGAATATCGGAGTATCCAGGTTTAAGTCCTAGATGGGAAAAAAATATTAATCAGGTTTGAACGTGAGATGTTATCTATAATAACTCCAGTTTTTATATACGTGCTATTGAAAAAATAGTTACTTTTAAAATATCGCATTACATGATTACAAAAAAAAATTGTAACCGGAATTAACAGGAAGTCATGCACAGCAAACTACTTAATGTCAAGCCTTTAAAGGTAAATGCATGAGTTCGCGCCTATGTACGTACAGTACATGTTCCTTACCACTTTAGGAGATGTAAGCTTTTGTTCGAAACTGTACACGGAGTTGATCTTCAGGGAAACTACAGGTCCCACTCTAGCGACATGCACGGTGGTCCAGTCGTTGGCTGGGAGAGTCCTGTTGCTTACGAGAACGACTGGTTGGCTTCCTGCGTTAACATTTATTAATATTTAGATCGGAATTTAATATTAATTAGATATGGCTAATGTTTATTCCTTAATCTTAATAAAGATAACGAAGGGAGAAAACTTTTGTTATAAATTAAATCCAACCTCCTCCAACGTCATAACGGAACTCGAGTCTTCCATCGTGGACAGTCAGTGAGGTGAAGCCGCCGTATCCTCGAGAAGACTCGGCGCAGTACATGATGATGCCGTCGGTAACTGGGGCCGCTGCCTTGATCTTCATCGACATCTTGAGGGTGCGAGTTGGCTCTGGTGGCTTGATGGCTACGTATGCGCTACCGGTAAAGGCGGGGTACTCGATCGATTGTTTTACTTCGCAGCTGTAAAGAGATGTTTAGTTTGGTACTAATAAGTAAGTATAAAGAAGATGTGCGAAGATGTGAATGTGAAAAATAACCCAAATTCTGTTTTTTTTTTTTTTTTTACTGTATGTGTATATAAAAATTGGCCTTTGCCTAGCAGGCAAAGCTAGCAGCTAGGATATGTACAAAAACTTAAAAGCACAATATAATTGAAAATTTGTGCATTTTCGCAAAATGTCACTTTACAGTTGTTTGTGTAAAAAGTCTTAAATGATGTGATATCAAAAGGCATTTCAAAGGGTTAGTGCAGACCAGCTCCAACAGAAGAGTGGGTACTTACTTTCTGCCAGTGTTGGTGACGGGGCAGGCACACTTGTATCCTTCGTTGGTGTCGGAGCACTTGCCGGGTCCGCAGAGGCCGGGGCGGCACGCCTCACCCTTGCTCGCTCGATCGCAGTTCAGACCGGCAAAACCAGTGGCGCAAATGCACATGTATCCACGTTCGTTACGGGCTTCCTGTTATAACATTGCAGAAAATGTTTGGTTCATTACAAGTGTTTCTTATCTAAATTATAAAGCTGAAGAGTTTGTTTGTTTGTTTGAACGCGCTAATCTCAGGTACTACTGTTACGAATTGAAAAATTATTTTTGTATTGGATAGTCCGTTTATTGAGGAAGGCTATAGGCTATATAACATCACGCTACGACCAATAGGAGCGGAGCATAAATGAAAAATGTTGCAAAAATGAAAAACCGTTGAAACTAAAACGCGCGGACAAAGCCGCGGGGGACAGCTAGTATTCTATGTATATCTTGAAGAAAGAATAGGTTTATGCACGGAATAGATAAATACTATTCCATAGATTTATGTAATGCCGATGGAACTCAATTAGCATATTAGCATAAAACGGTAAAGTGTCTTACTTGGCAGACGCCGTTATTAAGGCATAGGTTAGGTGCGCAAGAGTTGCACTCGCTGACCCTGTATCGCTCGCGACTGTCCATCATAATGTTCTTCTCTTCTCTGCCCAGGATAAGCATGCTTGCGCAGCCGATGAATCTAAAGGAATAACTCTTATTAAATAATCAGTTATGATTCTTTTTCAAACAAGTTTTAAGAAGCAGCCTCAAGTATCAAATTATTCCATAAACAGGCTTAATCGGGCTGGCCCACAAGGCCAGCGTTGGAATATTTTTTTAGACTTTACTTATAAAGTAATCAAACTACGGTTACAGAATTATACATACCCAGAAGCTCCAGCCAATTTAACAGGCAGTTGATCATTATCGGGAACACCTCCGATGAAAAGAGGTTGCTTCAGTTCAAGTACCGCCCAGATTTCAGAGGACTCCGCGATGAATGGACCAGTGTTGTCCACGTCCATTGTAACTGCAAGAATAAAAATAAAAAATCACGTCCATATTGTTACTTGTTGTTACTCACAAGTAACAAACTGTTGGAATAAACTTTGCAAAATGTTTTTGACACGTATCTGAATCCCTTCACGCTGCAAATGAACACAACTAACACTGCTTAAGGACGGTTTCTTAGGCTAGGCAAGGCGTTCCAACAGACTATTTAGAAAAAGACTTACCCTTAGATTTAACCCTGCTCAGTCTAATCGTGTGCCAAGTGTTGAGTTGCAGAGGTCGATCGCCTTTCACAATGAGTGGTTCGTTGCCAGGGTCCATGATGAATTCAGGTACTCCATCAGTAAGCTGAAGAGCTATGTAATCGCCATTACGACCTTGGTTCTCACTGTTGTACAGAATCAGGCCATTCGCGTCTGAAAAATATCATTCTTCTTAGCTGCATTATGTAGAAATTATAAAAACTTGACATTTTGCAACTAGACTAAAATTTTGGAGGATATAGTTAATCTATAATGTATGTAGACTGGTTCCTGATGAGAAACTACTTTCATCAATTTATTAAGGAATTAATTTAAAAGAAAAACAATTAAAATATTTTAATAGTCTATCCTTACCGGTGGGCTTGATCGAAATCTCGATTTCGAACTGTTTGAAGGCGTCTTTCAAAGTCGGTAATGAGAGGTAACTGTCTCCATCGAACTTGGGAACCACACCGGTTATGGTAAGGATTGCTTTGGCTTCGATATTAGCGCGGCTGTTGCTTATGCGGCACACGTAAATACCGGCGTCGGCTTCAGTCACTGATTCTAAGTGGAGGTTAGGCTGAAAAGCGTTTTAGTGTTACGACATTGTTTGAGGTTAGATAAAACTATCAAAATATTTTGTTTTTATCTTTTTCATTTGACTGGTACCTGGTTGGAACCGATTTCAGCGGGCAGAGGCGAGAACTCCCTCCTCCATGTAATGGAGACGGGTGGTTCAAGATTATGCGTACAAGGTAGGTCGACGTACTCGCCAAGACGAGCGTTGTATTCCGAAATTCTTACATCTCTTTGGTCGGGGTATGATGTCTCGCCTGAACCTTGGTAGAAAACATGAGTATAATGTTTATAATTTGGCTTGAATTCTAACACATAATATAAATGTGGACAACATCACATACGTTGCTATATTATCTGTGTTAGGGAATCAGAGTAGTACAACGATAGTACCACAATCACCCAGATCCGAGACAATGTAGAAAAGTGGTTTTCTGCATTGACCCCTCCGGGGTTCGAACCTGAATCTTAGAGCTAGGGACACCTTGAATTCCATTCTTAATAATATTATAAATGCGAAAGTAACTCTGTCTGTCTGTCTGTTACGCTTTTACGGCTAAAGTTAAGCCAATTTGGATTAAACATTCAACGTGCTAAGCTTGGATCCTAAAAGAAAGGAGGCTTCTTTTTGGTGGAGAGTGGAGCCGCGGGCAATAGCTAGTATTTTATAAATACAACCGTTTTAATTTATACAGCGAATATCGCTGACTGGATGGCTTTGACGCGTTACAAAAGAGTTGGCTAAAAATGGGCTAGGGTAAGGGTTTCAGAAACTTCGGGTTAAAGATTATCTTCAGGTGTGGACATTATATTATATATTGATATTTACCTGATAGAACCTTAAGATCGAAGTCGTCATAGAACGTGCGTCCGTACGTGTCGTTACCAATGCATCGATACACGCCAGCATCAGCGTATGCCACGCCTTGTAGAGATAACATGACGCCGCCACCATAGACCTGTGTGGGATAGAATTTATAATTACGAATCACCCTGTATCTAATGCAGGTATTTGAGTTGCCGTTGCAGTTTATTGCATTTTTTTTTATAACCCTTTGTTATAAAATAATAGGTAAGATGTAAGACTACATACATTTTACTAGATATTTAAGTTGTAGGTTTAGACTCTAAGATAAGAGTAATAAATAAGGAGTACTTAGTCATACAATTGTGTAACAATTGTAGGTTACCCAATACTAACCATTGATGCTACATATTGGTTCGTGCCGAGCCGCAGCCACTGCAGTTTGATGTCCTTCGCCAGCGCCCTGCAGCGCACGTCGACATTGTCACCGACTCTAAATGGAAGCCGAGGTTGGTCGATGACAACCAACCGTTGCGACTCTGGGTTCGGTTCACGGGGACCTACAACATACCAATATGATTAGCTAAACCTAAACACAATAAGACGGTAAATGTAATTACTATTAACCATCTTTTAAAGCATTCCAACCCAGGGCACGAACAACATGACATACTTACAAAAAATAACCCGTAATTTCTACAAAGAGTTTGAACAACATATAATTTTAATGTACATGAAAAAACTAACATGCAGCTAAATACCAGCATTGGCTGTTGCTACTTCACTCAAACATAATTATAGTTTGTTATTGTTAGGTAAGTAAAAACACTGGAAATAAGCGAACCTCAAACTTGTTAGTAGTAATACTAACTCTCCATATTTAGTTATAAACGAGACTTGAAAACCAATTCATACGACAATATAGCTTTAACATAATACATTAACAATTTATGCACGTAGGGCGTAGATTCGTTTAACTACTCGTTATTGGGGAGTACAGTGAACGATGCATCAATTTTAACCAGGAATTCATTCCCATTACAGTACAAAGTGGACCGCTTAGTTACGATACAGCACAACCCCGCGCTGACTACACAGACAACTGGCCATCACACCCGCACCAGATTTACCATCGTGTGTGAGGTAGTTGGTCCATATTGAATCCGAATAACGCTTATCTCGCAACAGGCAGTCTTCTTCATCGCTATTGTCCGGACAGTGTCTGCGTCCGTCGCAAACTAAGTGTTCGTTTATACAACCACTGTTGTCATAACAACGAAACTCCGTATCCAAGCACTCATAACCTTTACGACCGAAAAATGACAGCTTAATTTCAATATTAAAGTACAATACATTTCTAGAATCAATTAAAACACAAAACGGAAAGTATAGGGTTAAAAAATTGATAGCATAAAAGTATATAGCTAAGCATTATGCATATAGAAATATATAGCATACAATTATATAGCTAAGCATGCCTGGTTATCTTAGACGGCTTGGTAAAGCAAAAAGGGATTTGGGGCGCCACCACTGAAAATAAAGCTGACTAATGGACCTTGTGGCGAATCACTGACCCTTGATGTGAAGATTGATGTAATTGGTAGTAATAGGTCTTCCGTATTGGTCGCGTATGCTGCACACATATTTTCCTGTGTCGGTCTTTTTCGCATTTCTGATGAAGAGTGACCCATCGTGCTTCTGTTTGACGGAGCGGGGGAGCGCGCGTCCGTCCTTGGTCCAGCTGAAGCGCACGTTAGAATGCGACACGTTGCAACTGAGGTGCACGGCCGAGCCGACGGGCGCGCTCTGCTCGTGATCGTGGGACACCGACGCCGAATGATCCGTATTCTCTATGGATGGTTATTGTCATGCAGTCAAATGAACCCTCAAGCATTACCAACCGCGTGTACGTACCAATAATATTCCAAAAATAATGATTTCCTTTAATTTAAACCTTAAGTGCCTATTTTGTTCAATAGCATAAAGAACGTATACGCAGTTAATAATAAGTAAAAAATAAGTTTCCAGCATTCAATCAATGGTGTTTCCCTCATGTGCAATGTCCATGACTAGCATTCATACAGCACAATTGAACGGCAAATAAAATAACAGGTGCCTTAATAACTGTGCAACCTGTACACTGAGCGGCGTGAAGGACGCTGTTCAGCGTTTTTCGAGATTGATAGAATTTTCGGAAATGTTATGAGAATAGAATCACAGTACGACTGAGTAGTAACTACATCTTATCACTATTACTTCAAAATGAAGATAATTCATAAGCTATTTCAAAACCTTTGCGATAAAATACGGTATCAGTGACTCGGTAGTACTATGAAAAAAGGTTAAATGATTTTTGATGAGATTATGAAGAAACAAAATGACAATTTTGCAGTTGTTTTGTTTCAACTTGCTGTTAATATTGTTTGCATCAGCATTTCATTTCTATCAATCTGGACTCATTCTACTGTACAGTTATGTGCTGTTGGTTTCCATGCCATCAAGTAGTTAAACATTATTTTACATACCGCTAACGATGACTTCTGCAATGGCGCTGGCATTGGCCAATCGGCTCCTGGCAATGCATTCGTATCGGCCAGCATCCTCAACTTGGATTCGTTGGAATACCAAAGTAGACGTACGAGTGTCCACGCGGCTGTAAATAAACTTACTATACTTTCTGATATGGATTTTCATCGACATTAGGCCGCGTAAAGAAGGACTTCAAGAACTCGAGCAGTTTGTTAGCCAGCAGAATTTCGTCTTTGAGTATTTAAAATAGACTATGTACAGTTATAAGTAACTACTAAATAATATTGCCGACATTTAATGAGCTTGCCAATGTCACTAATGTGAGGATGCAAACTAATAGTATTAAAAGCATCGTCTTTACAACGTCCAGTTCTTATCCGCATGACAAGTTGCCAGCAACAACTGCTCCTTGCCCTCTATTTTTTAAGTAATTCTTTCTGATCCTTTGACAAGGTTAAACAGCCATAGGTATTTTTTTATTATGTCTTGGGACAACTCACACACACGGCAATCTGATCCCAAACTAGGCAGAGCCTGTATTATGGTAACTAAACAACTCATAATCATACATATATATTTCTAAATATACATGTGTGATTAAACGTACGTATTATATAAATTGCACCCCCCAGACACAGAACAATAGATCGTGCTCATCGCACAAAGATTTGTCCAGGGTAGGAATTGAACCCACGATCGCCAGCTTAGCAGTCAGGGTCACTAACTATTGGACTAACAGGCCATTCGTTTATAGCTTACTTGGAAGGCATTCTGTTGAGAGGTCTCCAGGTGATATCGATGATCTCTTCTCCATCGACGATGCACTCAACGGTCGGCGACTGACCAGGCAGCACAGTCTGCGTCGGCGGACGTAGTGTGATCCTCGGCGCCGGGATCACTTCCAAATTGACGTACACTGCCCGTGTGATATCTTCGTTCTCATTGTAGATGCTACAAACGTACTCTCCCGAGTCACTCTTTGATGCCTAGTGAATATACAATATACATTATTATTCTTAAATCTAATCTAAATCATTGTACATTTCTCTCTCATATCTTTGCTGTGAATTTATCTATTGCTCTTTATTTTTTGGTTATTTGTGACTGAATTTAATGGTGCACGGTTTAATTAAGTTAAAGTTTTTTGAGTAAAAATATCAGTTGTCTAGTTATATTATCAGAGATATATTTGTTTGTTTTAATCTTAACTTACGTTTAAGATGATAAGTCGGTTTCTGTCTTGGAAGGCATTTTGTTGTAAAGGCTGCCTGTCATTGCGGCTCCACCTTACCTTATTGGTTTTTTGAGGACATCTGTAACCATATCACATTATAAGCTTTACTTATAAGACGGAATTCTATTAAAAATAAAATACCACTATATTTTATCATAATATCCAGTTATATTTTTTTTGTTACCGAACGATTGTATCTAATCCAAAAGGGAGGGGTGAGATGAGAGTACTTCTAGTATCGAGTCGGTTTAGAACATTTTAGCTCAAAATGAGTTTATTAAATTTAGTTACTATCTTGACGTTTTAGAACCATGATTTTTGTTTGTTGCCAGCGATATCGAAGGACTACATATTCATAAAAAATATGGTTTTTGGAGAGTTTACTTACTCGAGAACAGTTTCTGGTCGTCCTTCAAAAGTGACGACGTTGCTCGGAGTTTGCTCAGGTGAAACAGTGCCCAATCCTGGATCTATGCTGCCAACGCCGCTATCTAAATAAAAAATTTTGAATTTCAGAAAATTCTTTGCTAATTTTTTCCTAAAAATGCCCTATAACGCCAGTACATAATATGTAGTAGTAAAACCGTGCTTAACTCAACTGCGATGGATTTCGAAAGTGACTGGATGCATCATTGTACTAAATTGTATCCGTAGATTTTTGACATTATATTTGACTTGGATAATACAACTGCAATTAAATACTGAGTCGGCAACCTGAAGTGAAACTCTCCACTTCTGTCACCCTACCACACATATCTAAAGTAAACCACTAGTCTACGTTCTCGTGACCCCGCAAATCTCCTCCCGTACATAAATTCCGATCAAACGTAGATGTATACTACTTCTTTTATTCTTACCATAATCGATGTCACCGTCGTCTCCGCCGTCTCCCCTGATTATCACGACAGCGAAAGGCTCCTTCCTGGTGCCAGCGACGGAGGTAGCCGTACAGGTGTAATAGCCACCATCGCGAGCGCTAGCCGATTGTACGCGTAAAGCGGCATACCCGGGCGAGGGTGAAACAACCTCGCCAAAGTCATTCACTAAGAAAAAGAAAATGATAATATAAACGATAAATAAATGATCTACGCATGTCAGATAATTTAGGAATATATATTTTATATTATATAGTTTGTATATATTTAAAATTGTAAATAATTAATAGAAATAAACTTAATTACAAACAATTAAAAAAAACTGGTTACCTACTTTTAGATAATATTTATCTAAAACCCAATAGACTTGCTTGTACAGATAGATGTGAAATCTATTTTGAGCGTGTATTAAATCTCTGTGTGGTAGGATAACAGGTACTTACTTTCAATAGAGACCATAGGTTCGGGGTATCCGTTGGCTCTGCACTCAACAACAAACGCGTCACCGGTGTTAACCTCGATGTATTTGTCAGGGGTGACAGTGATCTCCGGAGGCAACCTGACTTTGAGGACGGCACTGGCGCTGGCTGAGCCGGCGTCGTTGCGGGCCGTGCATGTGTATTCGCCTTCGTCGTTCACTTCGATGTTGGTAAACCTTGAAAAGATATGGTTTAATAAAAAAATGTTTTTTTCCTGATATGAACGTGTAGTTAAATAATTCTTAAATTAAAGATAAAATTACTCAGTCAGTATTCATATAATGTATAGTGTCGATATAACATTAAGAACCGGAAAAAAGGGCGATTTAAGTTTTTATAACATAATTATTATAATTTAGTAGTACCTGGTTTATTATTAGTTTCACCAAGGTAACATGCGGTGTACCGCATCGAAAAATACGTCTAAGTACATAGGAGTCGCGTGGTGCGCACCGCATCGATATAATTTAATTCAATCAGCCGTTGAAATTAAAAGCAATGAAGTTCTTCATGAGATTCATGAATGAAAAATACACGTCGTATAAACCGAAAATAATTAATGATATATCTAAATACTTATGTATTATGTAAGTAAAAAATATAATATATATTAATGTAAGTAAAAAATATTGTTTCCTTACGTATGTGTTAATGTAATACAGATGTTATATACCTACATGTTAGTTATTTGTAAAAATAATAGAATACCTAATACAACGTAAATCTCAATGAGGTAGGGTTTAATGAACTACTGACTTTTTATAAGATACTTAATAACTTTGTATCCTGTTCTAACAACGAAATACACTATCTTAATCTCGAAGTTACCGAAAAAACATTAATGAATTACACACAAAAACCTTCCTTTTGAATTACTGTATTCATTGGTAAAAATCCGTAGGGTAGATTACGAGCGTTTTCCATAGATAATAACTTAATTTCATAAGTACTTACAGTCTAATACAACAATTGCTTCTTAGAAACTTAAGATTTTTTTTACAAAATACTTACTGAAGCACGTTCTGCGGTTGTAATTGCGTGTATTTTGAGAGAGGTCGGCCTCCATTCCTGTTCCATGTCACATCAGGCTCCGGATCGCCAGAGAGTACTTTGCACAAGAGCTGGAATTGGCTTCCTAGTTGTACTGCTGTTTCACCTGGCGGCAAAATAACAACCTGTGGCGGCACACGTCCTAAAAAAGGTTGTGTGTTAGAAAATATCCAATAATTTCCTCGAAGCATAAGTTCTTAAAAATTTACTCATATAAATTATAAAAATAATTATTATGGTGATCAAAAATTAAGCAATTTTTTTTAATATTGAAGGAATACGATAATGTCAATTGGGATGTCTTAAATGTTATATATATAGGTATGCTTACTTTCAATTTCGACAAACACGTAGATGCTAGCTACTGGCGTATTGTCGACGGAACCTTCGCAGAGGTAGTAGCCCTGGTCACTTTCTTGAGCATTGTTGATGATCAGTGAGTTACTACGTTGGCTTGAGTCGGGACCCAATGAACCATCATGCTGTTTACAAAACTTGGGTAAGTATACTGATATTCGTGCAGGGCTTTTATTCATGCATAATAATCTATGAATTAAATAATCATCTAATAAGTGTATAAATTTAGTCTTATAAAAAAAAACAATTTATACATAAACAATGGTATAATCACGGTCAATATAATTTTCAAATAAGCAGTACTCCTTACTTTTCTCCACTTGATCAATGGTGTCGGGTGTCCCACAGGGTTGCAGTCAACCTTTCCGCTACCCCCAGTCGGTATCTTCAGACGGTCGACGGACACAGTGACGTTGGACTCTTCACCCTCCGGATTTAGGGCAACAACAGTCACCAATATCGGTACAGGGGCGACATCAGTTATTGGCGCCTGGCAAATGTAAACTCCTTGATTGCCAGTTTCCGCGTAGTCAATGTATAGAACGCCATTTTCGGAGCGCACGTTAGGTAGAAAGATCGCGTTATCTTGCCTGTAAAAACATTTTAAAATAAACAATATTTTTCCATTTAATATTATTATGACTCTTGGACTTTTTGAAGACCTTACCTGACCCAGTCAATAGATCCAGCAGGCATGTTTGTGGTTCCCGTACAGGCGACTCGAATACTCTGTCCCTCATTTACAGTCGGTGCGGGAACGGATACCGTTAGTCTTTCGCGAGGCGTATACGAAGGTCTTTGGCGAACCGTGATTACCGCAGTTCGGTCAACAGATCCCACTGTATTAGACGCGATGCACCTGTACACGGATAAAAGAGCGTTATTAATAATAATTTATAACGATTAATTAAAGTAGGACAATATTTTTTGCCTTGCTGTGGATAATGATATTTTGGTTAAAAGTTCCTTTATGGTAACACTAAGTTTGGTGATCGAGATGAATGACTTTCAGTTTTTAAATATTGATTTTGCTGTCCGGACAGTCAAGTTATTTAATAAAAACAAATTAGCTTACCTGTATTCGCCAGAGTCTTCAATGCGAGCTCTTTCAATAATAAAGAATGTATCAATGTTCTCAGCGGTCAAAGGCAAGGGCCTGTTGGACGCCCTCTGCCACCTAATGCTAGGTGTCGGATTGCCTCGGACTCGGCACTCCAACTCAATCCTATCGCCTTCGTAGTATTCCTTCACTGATGGAGAAATTTCCACAGTCGGCAGGGTCATTTCATTACCTGTAACGAAACAGTAACTTAGATCGTTCACTAACTTTCAAGTATCTAAAAAGTATATCTATATTTATCACGAAAACTATGGTTTCAACGAACGAATAAAGTCAGTTATAATCGGTTAAAGCCCTACATTTTAAAACATAAATTTAATTACTTCATTATCTGGCATAGTCTACCAGTTAAATTATGCCAGGCATGATTAAACGTTTTCTATTACTTGCGAAGTCAATCTTGATAAAGCTTTTAATATAAATAATAATAATTATTGTGTAGTTTTTATTTTAATCCTAATAGTTTACTAATTAGTCTAGTTTTTTATTGATTATTATGTTATCTTCAAGTAAAACATATTATTGTTATGTTCTCATACATACCTCGCGCATAAAAAATTCTGTCCGGTACAACTGTTCCAATAATGTTTGCATAGAAATAATGTTTATTAATAAATATAATACTGAAAACTAAACAAAGTAAGTACGTACCTACCTTGTTTAAAACTTAAAAGGAAGTGGTTGTATCATATTAATTAATTAAAAGTCAAAACGACACCATCAAGCAGTCTTACCTGGAACTTTAAGAGTGGCGTAGGCTTGAGCGGTATTGATTCCATCACTGGTCTCACAGATGTATTTGCCGCTGTCTGATACTTGTAGGTTGGTTATAAGAAGAACACCGAACTTTTGATCAACTTGTGTCCTGTCGAGAGGCAAAGTGCCGCCGCTCTTTGACCATGCTACAGGTAGGCGGATCCTGGAGTTGCGGCTCAGAGCTTGGCAGGTGAAATTGACACTGCTGCCTACTTCCTGGATCTTTATGGTTGGGCTTGTGATCTTCACAACCACAGTCGATTCTGGTGGTGACGGGCGTGGAGGCGGTTCGGTGACGGAAGAATCACCCCCTATGTTTAAATACAATATAGAGTCAGAAAAAGTCGTAGTTTTTGGAAGAGTTTTGAAGCGGTTTGTTTCGAGAGAAGCTTTTACTGCTTCACAGGACCCTACAGAAAACCGAAATAAAGCGTTTGAAGAAACTATCGCTGTCGTACGGCGTATGGCCGCCCCATTCATGTGTACCAAGGACAACTGCACATTCGACTGGAATTAGAGGTTTAGCTCTCACCTATTTCCTCCTCCAATATTGAACCAATTTAAATTTTGTACTTTTTTTAAGATTTTATTGCTTTTAAAGATAAGATTAGGTATTACGAAAAAAATGCTTTGTTGGTCATAAACTAGAAATAAAAGAAAACAGGCGAAAGCATTTCTATGGAGAAAATACGGACGGGGCGGTCCTTTCTTCACTTGTGAATTCTAAAAACTAGAAACAATTATTTTTTCCTTTTACCTTTTTAAACTATTAGCGCTATATTTGACTAGTTCTTACTTGAAATTAAACTGGGAAATTGTATATGCAGTTTTGATTTAATTTCTTTTTTTTTGTAATTTTTGTGTGATTATGGACAAATTGCGGCACGGCACAATATGAATGATTTATTTATTATATGTCGGCACCGAGAGCGACAACGGACGTGTTTGGACGTTCACAACATAAGGTTTTAGTTATAGCAAAACAACTATAGTTTATGTACTACAGTCACTATGGATTACAACGATAACGGACTAAACATTGTTATTGAGTGTTTAGTGTGACAAAGCTGGCCGCGAGTAACGAATTAAGCCCAAAACCTAATATTTGAAGCGTGACTATGATGTACAAGGACATGATGCCCGAAGCACCTTCGGTTGTGATCAGCTACCTGGCTCCGGCAGACTGGTGGTCAGTACACCGAGGGTGAATCCCTTTTCGGTTATCGTGTGGCATTCGTAAATTTCTTCCTGCCGTCTGGTGTCCCACACTGTGTGCCACTTATGAACGCCGTGCCATCCATCATTATGAAGTCTCGAGTTATTATAGTACATCGCCGGTAATTGTTCTTGTCCCTCGTGATAGAATTTTATAGTTAGCGGCTCTGGCGCACTATATTTGCACGTAAACGTGACCCTTCTCAAAAAAAAGTTGTTACCAGCTTCATGGATTGTCGGGTGAAGTTCCATTATTAACCCTATAGGCCGTTTGATAAATTTTATTGTCACACAGTATTTTTTATAATTAATTTATTCAGGAAACGTATTTATAAAAAAAAGATTATCTTTACATAATTTACTGCATCTATTTTATATACTAGACGTAATTTTATTAGGTTTTTTTCCAGTTACAATTCATTAAGAGAACGTCATTATTATATGGATGAAACTCACCGCGGGTCGAGCAGTCGTATCCAGTGAAGGGTGGTTGACAGTTACAGACAACTTGGCCGCGGCTGTCTAGTTGACAGTCGTGACCATTGCATGAGCATTGTTGGCAGTAACCCGAATTATCCTTGTAATAGCCAGAGCCGCAAGTTTCACAGCTAGTTCCTGTGTAGCCAGGTGGACACATGCAGATCTGCGGAAACATAATTATCATATTAAGGGTCTTGTCTTATTCTAGTTCATCATGTTTATTAATTGTCTATCTTTTGTTCACGAGACTTTTCAACATTTCTCGAATACCCTTACCTCAATGCCCTTAGCAGCTGGGAGTACAGCATCATAGTTCTGAGTGGCGGTATCCATAGAAACGTCAGCAATGATTGTGTTGTACAAGTCAGGGACAACAGTGGCCCTCACAAGCACCCTCTTCAGATTCCTCAACACACTCATGAACTTGCTTCTTGTTGCCGGAATAGCGGTGTTTAGAATGTACCAGCCGTCCTCTTTGAGAGGTACTTGGTAGCTCTAAAATGACAGAAAAATAGTTAATTTTCAGGGTTTTCTTTTTACAAAAAAGAAATTTTTGTTACAGAAACTTTTGTTAAAGGTTTAAGTACTTAAATACTCAAGACCTTATTTGAAGTCTGATAGTTTATTTTTAAACTAAAATTCTCAAGACTCACACATAAAATATCGCTATCCTAATATACCTACATACGGAATTCCGTAAAAAACCACACACATACGTTAACTTCCACTCGGAATAGCCATTGAGTTCAAACATTCTCTCAGCGAATATCAACGAGATTTTGTGATTTGGAATGCATTATTGCTGAATCTAGCGAAAAAGAAGAAAATATCGCCATCACTGGGGGAAACAAGTCGTTACCTCATCATGAGAATAACGCAACACCTGACCGTATTAAGTTGCTTTTTCTGACCTTGAGCTATAAATGAAAAATGTATTGGAAGGTCTATGTAGCAGCATACATCGGGAGGGCAGCTTGTGGTGAGCTGTTTATGAGTAGCGACAGTGCTCAAGGGAGTCAATTACTAGGTTCTCCTAGTAAGTACTTCTAGCTCATTCTTGGACTGGCTGGCTAAAGAGGGGTCACTAGAGCTATATTCTCGGTAGTGGAATTGTCTAATGGCGTAATAGCCAAAAAACCCGATCCGGGTCCGCTATTGTGACCCGTAATAGTGAAATCGGGGATACACCGGTCGAGACCACTAGCACTGGTATTACCTCCTACTGCCATTCTTGGCGGCTGTGTTGCGGGGTCCATATGGTGAGCTGGTGAGTCACCGCCTGTTAATTACATTCCAAGTGTAGAAAGGCAAGCGACATAGTTTCCCGGTTATCACTTAAAATCACCAATCCATTTAACACATTTAACTATACAACGATTTGTTTTAGAAACCGTCTTTGCAATAGTCCTACAGGAGAACCTGGGGACTGTTCATGCCTGTTCTCCCATAGAGCAAGTGTTAATATTTTCTGGTAGAATGTCTCATCACATTTTAGATTAAAGTTCTAATCAAGGCCGCTGCGTATTGGACATCATGTGTGTCCCCACGTAAGCCTTATTCGTTATGCGTACATTCACGTGCGCTCTGCATAATAAATAGGCGTTTATTTCAGGATATCCAATATCAGACTCAAACAAAATCTATAGCTGACTTGCCTTCAGAACGGTATTTTTTCGTGCAGGATTCCAAACGCACAGGCCTACCATTCTGAATTCCGATTTCTATAGATTTTAAATGATACCAAAACTGATGTTACAAAATTTCAGCTTGAAATCAGTTAAATAAATAAATGATAGTTCATTTTTCGCTTAAATTGTTTGATATCAAAAATCATAGCCGCTGAAGCGATGTATCTTAACATTTAGCGAGTCCGTAGAGCGGTGACAATTTTGTCATGATTTTTGGTGATATTATTTATAGATCGGAATACTAATAATGTTAATGATAGTATTCCGATCGGAAATGAACGTATGTGTGTGTGGTATAAACGGAAACCGGATTCGTTCATTTGAATTGGAATTTCTTACGTATGAAACGCCAGATGGGAACGTGTTCGGGTTGGTCCAGTAGATAGAGATGTCGCCACCGTCGAGGATTACGTCATTACCGCGCTCAGACTGCGAGTAGATATTGGAGGAGAACTTCTGTCTAAGTGACAAATTTCCGCCGTATGACAGTACTCGGTTACCTGCGAATAAAGAGTAAAATTAAGACGTTTTGTTCCATACTTAAAATAAATTCTTTCCCATGATTGTGATATGTATTAACTCGGGTAGTGTCAATACGGGTTGTGAAAATTTTGACTGTACGAATAGCCGAGTGGTTTAGGTCACTCTCGCGACACTCTCCGTGCGCGACGTGCCGCGGTTTCGATCCCCACATGGGACAAGCATTTGTGTGATCCACAAATGCTTGTTTCATTCACAAGTCTGACTTTTCTTTGTGCATGTGGTTTGAATGTTTATAAAACCCCTTGCGACACAAGGATTAAATTCCTTAGCCTAATTTTTTAAAGATAATAAAAAAAAATATAGCTTTTTTTTTCAAATCAATATTAGCTAGAAGCGAGAAGCGATATGATAAAAAAAATCACTCGTTCTCTTAAAAGATATTTTAAATAAGTTAGCGGTAAGCCCTTTTTAACTTTTTGCTGTGCCCGACAGGGTCCATACATGGTTCTGTAAAATGATATTTAAGTCCTGAATTTACACTTATGGAATGCAAATAAAGTATTGAGTATTGAGAAACAATGATAATGACGTAACAAATGTAATACAAACCAGGCAAGATGGGCAGGGACCAGTATAGCTCGACATCGGGCCGGAACGAGATGGTGTACATCAGCTCGCTTTGTTCGAACATCGGGACGAAGTCGTCCTTGATGACCCTCTCCGCGTTCAGGTCAGTAATGGCGAAGCCACCGTAGTTCTCGCCTAAGACAGGGGCGGCCATCGGGACCCTTGTGTAATGGTTGCCCTAGATAAACGGTTAAATATCATATCCACCGAATTTAATTTATTTATGAACTGTTTCAATTGTTTGGAAAATGCTTGAAGTAGAAATTGATTCGAAGTCGCATTTTCTTAGTACATTCTTTCAAGTGCTATAGTATTTGTTACCGTTCTGACACTTACTTCGTGACAATCGTTAGTAACTCCAGAACAGTAGCATGAGTGGCACCCGTCAGGGTTTGCAGCGTCGAGTCCGAAGGATCCGGGGCGGCATCGGTCGCAATAGTCACCTTCCACGTTCTGTTTGCAGTAGCAATTACCAGTTTCATCGCAAGGTCTAGTCGTACCGCGCGGGTCGCAACTGTAATAAAACAACAAATTATTATAATCATTCATTTAGTGCTAAAATGAGAAAGCTGGAAAGTAAAAAAAAAATGTAAAAAGTAAAATAGGGATACTAGAATTAGGCGCAAATACCTAAACACCGTTTCATATGACGAAAATATAATTATTTTATGCAAGCAATGCAAAGTATGAAGGTAGTAAAAGATAGGTATGCTACAAATCAATAAATAAACTACTACTCACCGGCAAGGCTGGATGGTACTCGTTCTTTGTTCTACGCAGTTACCATATGGGTCTCGGTCATAACCAGGCTTGCAAAGTTCGCATTGGTCGCCGTCAGTGTTGTCAGCGCAGTCCTGTTAATACGATTCCATTTAACTTATTTAGTCATTCAGAATTATTATGCATGAAAGATTTGACATTACCGTTTTTTAGTTCAGGCTGTATTAATCAAATATACTTACGTAACAAACTCCAGTCTCAGGATTGCACATGGTAGACTTTCCATTACATTCACAAGCTCCGCAGTGCTCTAAGTAGAGACCACTAGAACTCCTGCAAATATTAATGTTTTTATATAAATACACAACAAATTGATGATGACAAAGTTTGGTATCTACAAAACTATTAAACATTAACAATTCCTGGTAATCATCACTGCATGCCGGGTATCAAGTCCAACAAAAGAGACTAATGAAATCGTATTCTTGATAATTACAATGTTGCTAAATATTGGCAAACTTACCTAGTGAATCCAGGAGCGCAATCTTCGCAGGAGGTTCCTATGTACCCAGGCGGGCAGACACACTGTTCAACGTGGAAGGCGGTAGGTCCATAGGCGTCGGCTTCTGCGATCTCAATGCTGGCGCTGACCGGGGAAGCAAGCTGGGCATTCGGTGAGTAAGTGGCTTTGATCAAGATGGTCTTCACGTCAGCAAGAGCCAAGAGGAAGTGCGCTCGAGATACCTCTTTGCCGTCAGGTCTTTATGGGAAAACAAAAAGCGTCATGAAAGTGAAAGCAAAGTTTTCATTTCTAAATTAAAAATGAATAAATATTTATAAACCATAAAAGAGGGAGTGGATGAGAATTACTTACAAAAGTCTGTCATTCATATCCCAATTTTAGCATCGGAAAAATGGGATGATTGATTAATGCTATTAATAGTTTTTGAACTTATTTTCAAAGAAAGTTATTTATTATGGTTTGTTTGTACTCACCTCTGCCAACCTTTCTCAAGGAACTGAACACTGGTGTTCAAGATACCTTCGTGAGTCGCTGCAAAGTCTCCAAAGTAGTGGAACGTAAGACGGTTGTCCTGTAAAATACAAATTAATCATGCTTATTAATATATATATTATTATTCATCTGTTATTTTATTTGTTTTATTAAAAGACCTTACAGCTACAAAAAAATAGACAAAAATATATCTGTGAATACCTAGTCGATCTCAGCGTATTCGAGACACATACACACAGTTTATTTGCACCTAAACAATGTAAAACGAATGGATCAATAAATGCCAATAACACGCTTGCACCAGTAGTGTGCAGCATGATAATATTATCTTTTAACAGCTCGAGCAAAGTAATTAGTTATGAGAATTTGTAAATTACTTTACAGATGGTTTCACGTGATTGATCCAAAAGTATTATCCAACACTTAAACATTATCAACAAAATATTTAGATAAATAGTATCTGGCAGAATGTTTACTAGCCCCTTTAGGCAAGTGACATTTCTACAAGCGTTCAGCGCGCTGATCGAATCGCTCAAATCTTGCTCACTTGTTATCGATTTTTATACATTCAATGTAAATTAAGCGATTTCTATCATTGTAAACGCATGTAGAAATGGCACTTGGCTACAGGAGCAGTAGTAAAAACATTAAAACGCCTGTCGACATTTAACTTTATTTATTGAATACTCTGAGATCTATTCACTCTAAATTTTAATTGACACGGAGGTCTGTATAATGCTTTTTACGTAAATTCCTTACTGTTTTCTCAGATATAAATTATTTATTAACTATTATTTACAATTTTAAATATATACAAACTTAACTATATATACACTTAAAACAAAACTAAACTCTTAACTAATAAAAAACTCTAAAAAATAGCGTCAAAAAATTCATCCGCATCGCTGTCGACTGGAAGTGTACCCAAAAGACTGGCGGCATTGCCACGTTGAATGCCAATGGTTATTCTCTGTCCAAAACAAAGACAGCACATAAAAAAAAATATGATATCTTACACTGATGAGTTGGACATCAGCGGCAGTGTTCCGGTATCTTGGGTCGGAGGAGCTTGGCACGTTTTTGAGTGTGTAGCGCAAATAACCACCGTAAGACGTCACCTTGTCACCAGCGAAACTGAAGTGAACACAGACACAATATAAGATTCGTAGATAAATAGATATCATAATATTATTATATCAAATCTTAACCTTAACTGTTATTCTGTAAATATGTATAATTATTAAGTTTACAGAATTAAAATCAAATAAAGTTTAATTATGTTTATTTAGTTCTAAGAATTAATAGCACAAAATATTAAACCTAAATATCTGTTTACTTTGGTCGCAGAAAAATAGCTCAAGCCCTATTACATAAAACTTGTCCTACCTTGACAAAATGGAGAAAAATAGAAAATCACTAATTAAAATAATAATATACTGAATCATGAAAAATATAAACACCTTGCCGGCAGACTCCAGTAGTAAACAGTGGATCGGGTGTGATCGATGTCATTCAAAGAGATATCTCCTCGGTTCAGTTGCGGCCTAAGGTCAGTTTCAACGGGGGCTGTGTATCTGACAGCGCCGAGTGGTCCAGCTGGGGAACTGTTGTAGATCTTCACTTGGTCCACGATTTGAGGTACATTGAACTGAACGTTGACTGTCTTACGACGAAGATTGCTGCTCATGCACTGCTGCGATACCCCCGAACAGAAGCAAAGCGCACAGCCGTGTCTGTAAAAATAGTTTTGTTAGTGTGAAATAGTAGAACTTTCACGAATACGTTAAATATGCCCATTTACCTGAAGTCCGAAGACAAGTAGAAGGAGTCATTCTTGCACTGGTCGCAATAACGTCCCTGTACGTTGTCCTTGCAGACGCACTCGTCTGGAGGGCGGATCATTTTGGTTCCAGTGGGATTGCAGTTGTTAGAAACCTTATGTCTACAGGAGTCTCCAATGATCATCGGGTTGCCTTCATAGCCCGGGGCGCACTTTTGGCAGTGGTTGCCTTCGTAACTGTAAGTTAATAATCAATACAAAACGTTAAAATGTGTAACACTTAGATATAGCTTAAACTCTGAACACATTAATTTGAGTATGCACGAATAATAAAGATTATTGTTTTAAAGTGTTACAGTTAAAATAGTTATCGTTTCCGCTTACCCCGTGAAGCAGTCACAGATGACAGAGCCTTCAGGTCCAAGGGAGCATGTCCGAGCGAATTGGTTTTCGCGGCTGGTAAGTGGGCAAGGGCACTGCTTGCAAGGCAAGCCACTAGATGGGTCGCCGTATGTGCCCGGTGGACATTCCTCAGGAAGACAGTCACCGAGCCAAGGTCCGACCTTTTTGCGTACGAAGCCATTTGCGCATTTCTAGAAATTAAATTTAGCCAATTAATACAAGAAAATTTATCGTGAATACCGTTATAGTTTTTCTTAATACACTAGAGGTCAATAAATAATGCTTTACTGTCATTGTCACTATAAGCCGCTTATTAAGATAATATATTCCTAGATTTCCTGTAATTTTTAGGCTTACCTGACAAGATAACCCTTCATATTCCTTGGGACAGGTGCACTCCTCGACAAGGCTGGCAGCTCCGAGGTCGACGTTGATGTGGTCAGCCGACTCCATGGCGAATTCAGTTATGTTAACACCGGCGTTGTTCAAGTCAGCGCGAAGCAGAATCATTTCGATTTCATCCAAACTGTGAAAATAGAGAGTGTTAATGACAATAAGATTTTTGATTACGGAAGGAAACTAAGATGCGAATATCCTTCTTTGAGGTCTAATCTAGTACTCACGTCATCATAATGTCTTCCCTAGAGGCTGGGGTATAGCCACTGGGGCTGCTCTTCTGCCAGTCTTCAGGAGTCAAACGGGCTTCAATGTTGATGTCTCTTGCGCCACCCATGCGGTTGAAATGGAACAAGTTGCCATACTTACCCTGGAAATAATAGGGCAATTGAAAAAAAAAAATCTCTTTACGGTGTAATTGAACATGAAATTGAAGCAAATAAACTGTTTATTTCGGAGTAGCTGAAATCTTTTTTTTGTATAGTTATTAGCCTAAAAAAAAAACTTTATTTTTACAAAATAATAAAATATCATTTCAGTTTCGTTCAAGACTTGGTATAAATATGAAAGATTTTTGGTGGTCCCTATAAATAACACACTTGTACGTACTTTGATTATTATAGTCGGCGCGTTGTTATCATATCTGTAATTTTGCGTCTGTGGCGACAGGGTATACTTGATGTGTCCTCCGTAAGACTTCAACTGGTTACCGTTGTACGACTCCGGCAGCGTCAGGAAAGGATGCGAGTTCGACCAAGAAGAATAGTCTCCGAACTTGGTAACCTGCAATCAATAGTGAAAAGTTTATGATACTTTGTAGTTTTTTCTATAAACTATAATATTGAAAGCAGTGTGTTTTAAATTCAATTATTTTAATAAGTACTGACCGTAGCACCGTTCCTTAATGACTGGTAATAGTACTGGTTGGTTATCGGTTGAGTATCAATAGTGATATCTCCAGTGGGCGCTTGTTTGATGCCGAGAAGCCTGGTTCCACCTTCTCCGAGAGGAGTTGGCATGTTGTAGGTGAAGAGGTCTGCGCTGCGGCATTGGCTGGACTTCCCAAAACAGAAGCAACGGATGCACTCGCTTTCAGAACGGGCCTCACTGCGTTATGAAACAAATACTTTACATTAACATTCAAATAAATTTAATTTCTATCATAATCTAGGCCATAACTTTACCGCGAACCGTATTGTGATCGAAATTTTACTGGATGCGGCTTAATAAAGCAATTACCTACTTTTTTTAACATAGGTTTGTCATAAAGCATATTTAACAAAACAATTATTGGCATAATCTTCCGCTCAGTAATCCGTTATATAACTAAATAGTACAAACTTGTTGAAGTATCCTTTGGGGCAGGGATCAGTCTTGTTGACGAAGACGATAGCGTCAGGGGCAGCGAAGGTTGTGCCTTTGTTGTTGATAGCTTCACACGAGTACGCACCTCTGTCTTCCGCCTAAAACAAATAACCAACATAAGTGTGACCCATAATGAAATCATTTTTTCAAATCTGAGTCTATGTATGAAACATTAATGTTTGTACTTTTTTCCTTCACAAATATATTTCCCAGAGCGAAAGTCGTTTCTTGATGCATCAAGAAACGACTGTATAGAATTTTATAATCAATCAATCAATTCATCTTATTGCGGTCTACTACGGGGCACAGGCCTTTCCCAAGTTGCACCATACAACCTGGTCTTCCACCTTCCGCATCCAGTGTGACCCAGCTATCTTTTTCAGGGCGTCGGTCCATCTGGCTGGGGGACGTCTTACACTTAGTTTGCCGATTCGTGGTCTTCAGTCAAAGTTTCATCATCAGTCAGATCCTTGTGAAACCGTTACTCTTCAAGCTATGTCGGTCATTTCGGTTCTTTTTTGGATAATCTCATTTCTGATCTTATTATTTAAAGAAACTCCGAGTATAGCTGGCTCCATAGCTCATTGAGTAAAGGACTGGCCATACTATTAGTGTCCACAATGTGTATGCCATAAAAAGCAGGACACACTGGTTAAAAACTATTGTCGTCATCTGTCTGTAATTATTTGCACAACATCGAGATTCGTCCCTTCAACAAATTGGACACATGTTCAAACAAGACCTAGGTCATCCTTGGTCTTGTTTCAGCTTATATTATTTAGCTTCATTGCAAGAAATAATCTTAGGTTTGGGTAGCCTGCCGTAACGCGGAGATTCTTATCACCCCCCGTAACGTCGTCGTGAGAGCGGGGGCACACGATGCGTTGCGGCGCCGCACCGCAAAGATTTCACCGTGTCAGTGGGCACACGAGCGGTGCGGCGCCGTAACGTTATTATGTCGCAGCGGCGCCGTAGCAGCGTTGGACAGTCTGTTAATGAAAATGGATCGTAAAAGACGTCTGTTGTTGGCCCTACTATTACGGCAGTTACAGAAGATTTAATTAATAGTAATAATTTTGGCAATTTGCTCCCATGCTTTTTTGATGATGACCCATGATTCCGCGTGACAAGTTTCATTTCTGTTCATGATTTTTGTTACGCAGACGCGGTACTGACATAGTCAGTTAAATCACTATAGTTGAAAGACCCCATTACTAAACCTCCGCTGTCCGTCCGTCTGTCCGTCCGTCCGTCCGTCTGTCCGTCCGTCTGTCCGTCTGTTCGTCCGTCCGTCCGTCAGTCCGTCCGTCTGTCCGTCTGTCCGTCCGTCCGTCCGTCCGTCCGTGTGTATTTCTGTTGCCGCTATAACAAGACGGGAGATCAGTCCGTCTCTCTCTCGTTATACCTGCGATCGCGCTCGTGAGGTTTTGGTGTGACACAAGTTTCTGAACATGTCACCCGACTAAAACGATTTTAAAGACGTTATCACGTCAAAAAATCGAAACGAGCGAGCGTGTGTCTTTCCTTGTGACGCAAAACAACTGAGCGGTGCCGCTCCGACGTCGCAACGCATTCACCCCTCCCCACCTCGTCTTGGTAGTTGCAAGTCCGGTGCGGCGCCGGAACGCATCGTGTGACATGCCACAGATATTTCTATGTAAAACGACGCAGCGACACCGCTCCGGCGCCGCACCGCCGCCGCAACGCATCGTGTGCCCCCGCTCTGACTGCGAGCGCTACCGTGGCCGGGCATAGTGGGAGTACCACGAACTAGAAGCCTTGTGTTTCAGTGCGATATCATTTTGAATGTGTTATGCCTAATAATAAATAGGTGTGTATTATGGATAATAGGGTTGATGACCGCAGGTGTGCTAAGATCTTTAAGAGAATGCTGCTGCTGTGTAAGGGTACAAAAGCCAGGACAATAGTCCTGGCACACCTGTACACGACACAACACGGCATAGGAATCCTTATAAATTGTTATTATTATTAATTCATCATATTTTATGCAAGATAATTATTTGATTCGTTAATAGGAACCCACCTGCATGTTAGGGCAAGTAAGGATGCCGATACCGGCATCACTGGTCCAGGTGCACTTCTCCGGGACATGGTTCCAGTTCAAACGCCATGAGATAAGAGGCATCGGTACCCCAACGGCCTCGCACCTTAGAGTCAGGGTGTCACCAGGATTCAGGTTTACGGTCGAAGGCTTCGGTGGCCTCGTAATATGTATAGGGCCTATAAAAATAAGAGAAGATTTAAAATTGTATTTAAAAGTAAGCTCCTAAATAAAATAACTTTAATAATTTTGGGTAACTTTTTTTATGCATATTTACCTATAATTATCAGTGTAAAAATTATAATCATAGAGATTTAAAGAGGTTTAGATCGATGGGACAGAAAACGTCTTCATTCAGTTTCGAGCATGGATGTTGTAAACGTTTTTACATAATATGTTGGATTAAATGTATGTTAAAATTGCACCCAGATAAAAAATCAAGTAAATCTTACTGCATCCAATTTCGTCCGTGCCATCTAAACAATCAGTCTGTCCGTCACAGTGGTAACTCCTAGGAATGCACTGCTTCTGGGACCGGCAGGTATATTCCACCGGTAAACAACTGCCGTCTTCCTTAGGACCGCAGTTCTCTTCGTCGGAACCGTCACCACAGTCGTCTTCGGAGTCACAGATCCAAGTTTTGAGTACACATTTACGGTTGTTACACTTGAACTGGTTAGGCTCGCATCTGCCATCTTGGTCTAAAATAGTAATTTTACGTCAATCCAACAAACTCTCCTTTAGCTTGCTATATTATAATAGCGGGGCTACAAATATATGGCGTCACAATTTTTTTATACCCTAAACCTATTTTTTGGATATTCATCAAATTACAATGATATTTACAAAAAGCAACAAAGATACATACGGCAGTTTTCTTCGTCAGAGCGATCGGTGCAATCGTAATTGTTGTTACAGACAGCAGACTTAGGAATACACTGCCCATTACCGCAAGTTGCTTCGTGGGGCTGACACGCTGAGAACGGTGGTCTAAATGTTATCGCTAAAAACACAAACATACATTTCAACACTATAATAAATGATAATAGAATTTCGTATTCGGGAGCATTGTATTTTTTCTCTATCATTATTTTCTTTGTTTTATTCAAGAATACGAGCAACACTCACGTGCATCGTCGACAATAAGGCTTACACCGACTTGAGAGCCAGGGTAGTTTTGGTAAGCATCAGCTTGGCAAATGTATTCTCCACTATCAGCTTGCTGAAATGATAAAGATAGGTCTGATATAACAAGCTTCATCATCATTATCAAAGCCCATAGTAAATTTCAAACCAAATTATCACAGGGTAAATAGCTAACATCTATTAAATTTTATTTCTATTTCATACATTTTATTCATGTGTTTAAATTTTTAATTATATAATTTTTGAATGTAAGTCTCCTTAGACGTCGTAAGGGTCAAACCATCAAATAAAATATGAGGTAATGTTTCTTACGGTAACTTGGAACATTTCCAATCGTCCTCTGACATCAGTGGATCCAGCCTTGATTATGCCTCCATACTTTTGCCATCTGACTGCTGCTCGTAGGGGTCCTTCATCACGGCATTGGAATACCACATCACCACCTAAAATAACCCACGGTGTTATACTTTTTAACCTAACAAAAATGAACCCTTTTCATTCCCCGGTATGCGGCATTCGGTGATACGTAACTTTATAATAATATGTGTTGTAAATGATGTTCCATAGATTTAAGTGTTCCATGCAATTCAAAAGTATTATTACGTCATGATAAACGTTTCTTGGATGAATGTTATTATAGGAATTCAAATCATTTATTAGTTTTTCATTTAATTCGAATACGTAAATACGAGTTTGCTATCCGTAATTAGGTATAACTAGGTATCCTCTAGTTATACCTAATTACGTATAGCAAACTTGTATTTTTTTTAACTTGCTACGATTTTTTATATGACTACCTAAAATATGATTTAAATTACTTTTACGACGCCATGCCTCTGGAACATTAGAACTGGTTTTGCAAACACAAAGTTCCTAATAACTATCGAACATTGGATACGTTTTATGATTTCTCTTCCTTAAAACTTAAAAATTGGTCGATCCCGTGTTTAAGGTTAGTGATTTGTACTGACTTAACTGAATACTTAAATAGAAGTAAAACATTCATATTCAATATTTTAATGGCCGAACAATTAAAGTAAACACAATTTTAAGTAAGCACCGGTGTTTGTTATGCTGTCTCTATTATGAACTTGAGAGTATAAAGAAGCGACATACAGACTTTTAATAAGTTTTAAAGTTTAGTTTCATTCATAATAATAACGTGTTTTTTTTTCTCATATAAGTATTCAGTAAGACATTATTATTCATAACCGAGTTTTAAGGTTAGGACGCGTGAAAACCATTTCTTAACATTAAGTACCTTAATTTAATTTAATAAACCCAATTTTATGTCATTTATTCTAATATAAAATAATGTTACAATATATATATATATATAAAAACCCATTTAATTTATTAATAATTATGCACTCAAAAAATAAACGAAAGGAAACTAATTGATGAAATATAAGGGCACTCTATAATTCCATGCAATGTGCCCTACTTAGTAAATAGTAATTATGAAAGAACCCATGTTATAAAAGATAATAATAGTCATTATATTTTATAAATCATATGAAGTATTTTTTTAAATAATATAAATAAATATATAAAATCCTGAAAGTGCATGGTATATAAGCCGAAAACCTGCAAAGCTGTTATGCAAAACGTATCAATCCTTTAGCTTATTAAAATTAAAATGTTATAAAAAAACCCATTATATTATATTTTATTCCCAAAATATCTGTCAGGCAAGCCGACTCACCAGCTTTCACTGTTCCACCACCATGAAAGAAATAACAACAGAATACATTATTAAAATAGTCTTACACTTATTTTTACCTATTTAAACTTATCTGGATAGAAATACATTGTAATATTACCTCCAGCGCAAGAGTCTATAGAGTGAATAAATAAGGTAAGTTAAAGAAACAGGTACCTACAGGTGTCGTGTTTGTTACAAAAACAAAATGAAGGTAACAGCTTAATATCCTGTACGTATGATTAGAATTTGATGATAACATTAATTTATTAAGTATAAGTCTCAAAATAATTATAATTAGCGGAATATTAAAGAAATATTCTAGTGTTACCATTAACAACCAACAAGAGTCCAAATTCGGTTGTAGTCTATCTTTAATAATAAGAACAATAATATAAAAGCAATAAGCTTGAACCCTGATGACGTTTGGACTACATTAGGCTGTTACACTAAATTATAATTTTGAATGAAATATTCGCTTATTATATCACATTTAAATCTTAAAAATATTAACGTCAGACAGGTCAGCTCCGAACAGATCCACCAAGACACGTAATAGATCACTCAGAGCCTGAGTTTTACGAAATGATTTCGCGCAGGCGTAGACGGGCAACACGGTGCAGGCGTCTTCACACAAGCGACGTTTGCCGCTCACTGAGAGTTGAGACTGAGACGAGACCCATTCACAGTTCAATTTCTATAGATATACTGAATCAGTATATGCCTCAATAAATCTATTCGTGTCTGACCATTTTCAAAATGTAGGTTTTAAGTGCGTATTTTCTTGGTTATCACCTTTATTATAGTAACTATTCAATGGAAAACTTAAAATTGAAATTTCTTCCAAACTTCTATAAACACATTACCGTTTGTCCAAATTAAATATGATAAATTGACTACCCAGTAGTGTTTCGGGTTCCGTAGCTTACCTGGATGTCCTTGCCTTTTGTTTAAATGTTGCAATAATTTCACAATTATTAAATGTATTTAATGATTATTGCTATGAAAATAGTTTTAAAATGAGACCGGAGGATGTTCCTACTAAGAAGGTAGGTACCTATACACAATATTAATAATAATAAATTTAAATTTAAATAATTTAAAAAAAAAAATAACTTTCTTAAAAATACAACTCCTATGGTTGATATGATCCTAAACTCTTAATCAGAGTTTAAAAATTAAGTTTCTTTCATTATTTTACTTTTTCATAGCTCAACCCCCGACAAGTGACATTTCTACAATCCGTAACGAACACTTGTCACTCTACAGGGGTAGGTCACTCACATTCATTCCCAATCTTAGAGTACGCGACCGACATCACATCACATAGGAAAGCACAAAAATGCGCTAATTCATTCGCACTTTTGTGAGTGTGAAAATGAGTTTCGTTAGTGACCGTCGTAACTTTATATCGTGCATCGACACAAATAATATTTTGGAGCTTATAGTAAACGTAATCTATTTTGAAGTTTTCTAATCCACAGATCAGCAGCTCTTGTACTTAGAGCGGATTATACCAACACCAGATAATCGTATCCGAGGGATAATTTTAAATTTTTTACAGAGAAAAAATATTAGACGTCAATATTATTCCACAAATAGAAATTAATATCTGGCGTCGGTAAAATCAGCCCTTAGAAAGTTAAATTAATGGTAACATAGCACTTACCGTCTCTAACGGTTTGATTCTCTGGGTAGAGCTTCAAATTCAAGGCGACAGGACCTGAAAATAATTAAGAATGAAAAAGGGTAGAATGGACTAGGAATTAAAAAAATTTTTTTTTTTAATCTGGCTGAAATTAAGACCATTATTATGAGCTTTATAAGTATGGATGTTTTGGTGCAGTTACTTGGATGCATCAAGACATAGATATTTAGAAATAAGTATTTTTTTCAATTTTGTTGTCATTTGTGTTACCTTACGAGGCTGACTTGGTGCACTAGCGCAAAAAGCCTTCTTAAATAAAGTAAAAAAAAGGGTCTTTCTGCACAGAATGACAGTTTGTTCCATTGTACTAGAGTGGGGCAGATGATCTAAAGGAGATGGCAGGAGAAGGATGGATGCGACTGGCAAGAGACAGGGGAGAGTGGCATTAACCAAGGGGAGGCGCATGCCCAGCGGTAGGTTATATAGAGCTGAAGATGATGATGATGGACTATCAAAGTAAAATCCTTACTGATTATATAGTTTACTTTTTGGAAAAAAATATTAATGACATGAAGTGATCAAAAATCTATACTAATATTATAAAGCTGAAGAGTTTGTTTGTTTGAACGCGCTAATCTCAGGAACTACTGGTACGAATTGAAAAAATATTTTTGTATTGGATAGTCCGTTTATTGAGGAAGGCTATAGGCTATATAACATCACGCTACGACCGATAGGAGCGGAGCATAAATGAAAAATGTTGCAAAAATGAAAAACCGTTGAAACTAAAACACGTGAACAAAGTCGCGGGGGACAGCTAGTATAGTGATAAGAATCCAAACCAAACTCTACCGGTCTTTGTGACTTGGTTTGTGCTCGATTAAGACACATAAAACAATAATTACAAAACCTATGATGTGATATTATTGAAAGGGAAAAAATTGCAAGCATCTTTAAGTATTTACATAACTCACCCATGTGTTTGGTTTATTTAAATTTGGTTGATTAGAGTATTCTATTACATAACAGTACATATATAATAACACATAATATTTATGTACATGTGTTGGTAAGTATTGTTTACCTACGACTACATGAAGATAGTATTAGGCAATTAGTTAACAGATACAGCCATGACTAATTTAAAGGTTTACGATTATATTTTAGGTATTAATAATATTATGAGGTAGTAAGATTTTAAAATTTTAGCAAGACATTCTTTCATTGTTGTACAACTTAGTCGATAGTAATAGGTCCAATGCTAATATCAGACAATTTTTTTAGTAGATTGATTTAGTAGGGTAAAAATTTTATTTTTTGTAAGTGTTTTGACGACGAATTTATATTTTAATTCGGTTATATTATAATTTAATTCGGATTCGGTTATATTATACAGTTTCCTGCGTGTTATCACTCCCAAGCTCGCTATTAGTTCTGATTATTTGTTAAATAGCAAACTGGTCTATCCTACACTATGTTAAACATCGACTGTTCTGTTAGACGTTTCCTTACTGTTGGGGGGACAGTCGAATTCGTCACTGTAGTCAAATGGACAGTCAATACGACCGTCACATCGCCGGAATGCATCTATGCACGGGCCGTTTTCGCAACGCCATTGATTTTCACTGCATCCACCTAATGAATGGAACTTGTGAGATGTTTGGCTTAATTCACGTTTATCTTCTTACCTGGTTCCTACATATTTATAGTTAGTAAAAATCAATAATAGTCATTAGACAAAGGCAAATGGTTTTTTCACGCGTATTTCTACAAAAACGGTAACAAGGAACAAAAGTAGGTGAGTGACAGGCTAATATCGTAAAAAAATCGAGTATCAATTGACTATTCAAGCAATTTGTCTAATGCTATCGCGACAATAATCTTGGCGAGGGTATTAATGTGCAGATAAATACAAGTTTCAAGATTTCTTTACCAGTTTGTCCACGGTACGGGGGAGCGGTGGGGCGATTCACGAAGAATGGCGGTTGAGCGGTGATCACAGGACAGTCACTCTCGTCTGATCCATCCTGACAGTCTACTACAGTGTCACAATACTGCGATGTCGGCACACATTCGCCGTTGCGACATTGCCAGCTGTCCCTTGGGCATCCTAGAAAAGGAAATATTAAATGTTATTTAATAGAAAACTGAATTGGGACACAACACTATAACGTGCAAAGGACCAATACAAAGTACGAATTACAAGGTACATGTGGATAAACTATACAAAAGATTGTAATTAACTAACAAATTTTTAAACAATAACCTTTTTGTTCATTCTGTACATTCTAGCTTACCAAAAAGTTATATCAATAAGATGAAATGTAACTTAAGATCTTTCTTTAGTCAAGTTTAATGTAAAATAGCATTATTCGGATGACATTTAAAAAGGTAATGATATGTTAGTCCATTACAATTAAATTTAAATTAAAAACAAATGGAGACGTGCACAAAACTACTGACAAATATAAATATGTCTGCTAAAGATGCAATTATCTAAATTCTAGATAAATATTACTTACAAGATCGTTGAAATAACTACACCGAAACTAATAATTACTACACCGAAATTGATTGTTTCTTGATAAGAATGGTGTTAATGGTAAAACATTATGAAGCATGAAAATTGCCTGAAGAGGGAAATAATATTGGGGTAGACTAAAACACTTGTGTATAACCGCATTCCAAAAACTTTTCATAATTTACGTCCACATTTGAGTGTCATAAAGCTATCATATTTTTAAACAGTCTATTTTTTTGTGTCTAATTTATAAAACAATGGGAATCTTTATAGTTATTGCGTACATTTGGTTTGAAGTGGCATTTAAGTTACCCGTTTCATAATTTATAATTAAACGGAAACATACAGCGAAATAAATATATAACTATTAAAATCCAAAATATTTATAAACATTTGGATAAAATACTTTAGGTATAAGTAGAATATTTTCATGTTGGATTTATCTACATAAATAGGATAGAGCTAAAATTTTAAACCTTTGTACGTCTGATTTTGTCGGTATCGACCGTCTCAAAAGAGAGCACGTGTAACAGAGTGCAAATGTTTATTTCATACTGAATTAAAAAATAAACTGAAAGCGATTATTACACTCAAACGTGAAACTACAAAAATGTGTCTGATACCGGTGTTGTAACAGTTCTGTTCGTCAGAAAAATCGAAGCAGTCGTATATATTGTCACAGCGCCTCGAATGCGGAATGCACCGACCGTCGTAGCAGGTGAACTCAGACTCAAGGCAGGTGACCATTGCAGGGGACCGCGACGCCCGCGTCATGTACCAAGCTGGACACCCATTATTATATAAACCTTCCAGTCATTATTCGGCCGCATTGGCTAAACATCTCGAGGTTTAAAGCTAAAGTTAACAACTTTGACAAATAACATTTCTGTACTACATGTTGATTTATTTTTTCTAGTCTTGTGTAGCGAAAAATACTAAAGAATACATATATATTATGTTTCAAATTATGTATAATTTTTGCGCTATTTGGACAAAATGTAAAACCCCACTTACTAAACTAATAATTATATATCTTTTTTAGTTGTTACCTATTTTTACCTATACCTAAGCTAACCTATCTTCATGAAAATTTTATAAAGTACGTCTATTGTGGCTATCTTCCCTCGAACAATTGCCCATTTAATAAGCTGCCCAGCATGCCCTACCACCTGCACTCGCGAGGACCTGTACATGGCCAAGGACAAAGCTGTTTGCGTGGCTGAGTACCTGGTCTGGGAAAATTCGACTGCCACTGATCGACTCGCTAAGAAGAATACATCTATTATTATTTTTGAAGAATTGACGCACTTACTTGATAACAGTAGGTATGTATTCTTATTTGACATGTTTAAACCTTCTGTTTATTTACAAATCTGATAATTCTGAATAGTAGTAAAACCTTTTTCCTAAAAGGTTTATTATTAGTTGCAAGGACTTAGCAAAGTTAATCTATATAAGTGCAATTGTGTTTGTGCGATATAATAGGTAGTTAGTGTAACTTTATAAGGTGCAAAGAGTGAACTGTTGTGCTTCTCTTTGATGCTAAAAGCGAGTGAGTGCCCTGTGCTTGACATGAACATATCCAATTGTTACATCTATTGATGCTCATCATTCATTATGATAATGTGTATACTCTTTTATTTTATATAATTGCAATAAATAATGAACACCATCAAATGATATTACCTATTGAACAAATAATTTTATTTTAGTAAATTTTGATGTTATTACTTTTATTAAATTTCTTTAATTTTGTTCCTTATTGAAAAGGTTGTCTCTCCATCATCAAGTTATGATGATTGCGCGCAGTATACATTTTTTATTTGTACGTAGAACATTTACTTACAACATAAGTTTTTCTGTAAATTAACTATACAGTCGGTAAAAGATCTTCTTAATACCAAAAAAAAATGTTTTTTTGTTTTATATAAAATTCTTAAAATGTATGCCGTGCGCAACAATTTACATCACGTACTGTTATGTAAATACTTACGGCAGTTATCTTCATCAGATCCATCAAGGCAGTCCTTTTGGCCATCACAAAAAAATCTCTGATCGATGCACACATGATCTGATGTACACTGGAACTGTTCGTACGAGCAGGGTTCTGTGAAAATCAAACCGGCGTTATATGGTGTTATCTTCGGACGAATATCGGATAATCATTTTTTTGTGGAAGGAAGCGGTTTTTTATTAAAGGTGATAAAAAAAAACGTATCGACGGCTTTGAAAATCTCACACAACCCATGCGAAGCCGTGGCAGGCAGCTAGTAATCTAAACTTATCGCGCACCAAACGTATTGATAAAAATATTATTTGTTTGCTTTTATTTGTACTTAATGATTTATCCTTTAAAAGTGAAATAAAATGGTATACTTGAAATATATAATTTTAATTTTGAATGCTTTACGCTACTTCAGATACCAACGAGCGCAACTACTAGGTCCAAATAATATAGTATTTCCACTTACGTTCCGGCGTAGTAGTCACCTTGCTGTCACAGTCTTGTTCATCGCTTTCGTCTGAACATTCGGCGATGCCATTGCAGACCAGTGAATAGGACAAACATTCCCCGGATTCACATCTAAAATAAAAACATTAGTTTACAGCCAATAAGAAAAACACGCAGGTCTCTCTCAATCGCTGATTGCAATATTCGCTGTTGCATCGCAATCATTCGCATACATAAAAATAACAGAACATTTAATCATGCTTAATAACGTTTGTAAATCTAAAAGGTATATTAACTCTTATCACAAGTTACCTGAAGTCATCAAGCCTGTCACAAAAATTGCAATCTTTCTCGTCGGAGCCGTCTGAACAGTCTTTGATTCGGTTGCAAAACTGACTGGTCGATATACACACACCGTCGCATCGGTGGGCACACTCTTTAAAAATAATACGATTAATTAAAACATGTAAGTTTAAAATACAATAAATTGTAACACAATTAAGTAAACTATGTCGCAGGAAAAAAACGCAATGAATCGCAAAGCCACGTTTAATTCGCTATACATCTGTTTTAGCTTTTATATTCGCAAAACTTATTAATTATTCAGTGAGTTAGTAACTACACGTACAGTTTACATACGAAGATAATAACGTTAGGTTAGTTATTTGATAAGAAAAAACACAAGGTTATAAACAAATGAAAATTAAAATAAAATAAAACAAATAAATGGTTGTAATTAAAAACAAACGTTAATGTGTAACAAATAATAAAAAAATAATAAATAAATAGTATTTAATAGTTACTAAGATACGCTCGACCTCACATCGGAGGTAAAACTAAAATCGGCATTGATTTATTTCAAAGAAAATAGGAAGGTGGTTTTTCGTAATTTGTTATTACGAAAGAAGTGATATCAACCGTCTCTTTTAAAATATACCCACAAATTAAAAACAAGATTTATCGAAAAGAATATACTTAAGTTAAGAAAAAGGCTTTCTAAAATAATGAATTGATAAGAAAAACAAAAAAAAAATAATAATATTTCGGCTAGATTATATATTTTTAAATACACTCGTTGTTACACACACAGTAATACCCCGACTTACTATATCCAATTTAAATAATTCATTACCTTTGTATTTCCTTTCTCAAACTTCCACCGTTGACGGATTCTTCAAAGTGCTCGAAGCAATTCTTACCTTACACTTTCTCTTGCGTTGGGGTATTACTGTTAGGGTTATGGCGCTACTTTGAACTGAGTTTTTTTTATTAAGTAGGTCGTTTTTGGAAACTTCATGGATTTATCTGCTTTTGTAATTACTCTAACTAATTTTAATAAGAAATCCAATCTTAATGTACCTTCGCAGTCATCCTCGTCTTCACCATTATCGCATTCGGCGACACCGTTACATTTCTCAGCACAAGCAACATGAAAGCCGGAACTACAGGTGAAACTTCCGGGTGGACATGAAAAAGCTGAAATCGTCAACATAATATATATATCTCACAACAAACGTAGGCTTCCCTCGAGGAATTAGCACACCCCGAAACTACTGAAATTATCAGAGATTAGAAATATCATTAGACTGTTTTTTTTTTTGACATGACAAGATTGGAAGAAAGTGAATATATCTCCAAAACAACAATTTAGAGTATAGTTTCTAAGAATTTATTACAACAAGAAACACATAAGATCAGAATTAAAGAGAAAGTCATGCGATATCATAATGCGCATGCTACTAGCAAAAACAATTGAAGTTAAAACCATAAATTTATAAAATATAATTCCATTAACAAACATTTACAAAATGGACATAAGAATAGATTGAAGGTCCTTTTCAATTTATTCCTATTGTAGGTAAAGTATCAGTAAATTTTGTGTTTTCAAAGTTTGTTTTCACATATTGCTAGATAATTTAGATAAACACAAATGAAAAGATGCTAAATATTATCAAGACAGCTAACTTTTTGATTTGTAATAAAAACATACTTACTTGACGATAAAAAATTGTCTAAGCTTAAGTTACCTATAACTTAAATCTGCTTTACTTCTTCTAGAATTGTTACAGCTATCCCAAGCATAATGGACGAATAAATACCACATCAAAAGATTCTAGACACTACTACTTAAATACAAAATCTACAGACTAACTAACGACATTTTAAAATTAGACACTTTTTACTATTACCTATTAAACACGATGTTTTGTTTATTCATGCACTAAATATTATTTTAAAAGACGTTTAATATAAAAAGACCTTTTTGAAGCGTTACTCACGGCAATGGTACTCGTCTTCACCTTGACTGCAATCGTCCCGACCATTACAAAGAAAGGCTATATTTATACAAGAACCGTCCCGACACTGGTATTGGTCCCTTTTGCAAGGGCAGTTAGTTTCGTCGCTTCTGTCATCACATTCCGCTGTTCCGTTGCATCTTGAGTCGGCTTGCACGCACATTCCACTCGTGCATTTATATTCATAAGCCATGCAAACTGTGCCTGCCGTAATAATGCACCATAACCAAGTAAATACACTAGTAAGGGAACCGTCAGTACCATAACGTGGCAGTCCCTTTCTAGACATTAAAAAAAATAATTAGATGACCAAAATTTGGCATAAATCTTGGCCATCTAAATTATATCAACTTGAACCCAATTTTAGAAACTTGTTTTTATTGATCTAGGTTTAAAGTCAGTTGTTTGAATTGCTTCAAGTTTATATCAGTATCAATGTTATAAATATTAATATAATAAGTGTGGCTTAAATGCTGTGCATTTAAATAAGCATCGAATGTAAATTTTAATTAATAAGTAACATGCTAAAGGGAGGTTTTCTACAATCACCTTGTATCTCATATTTATAAAATTTACAAAAATCAGTGTTAAAAAATTTGGAAAAGTTCAAACCATAAATGCAATCGCGTTCATCAGAACCGTCCTGACAATCATGCGTTCTGTCACAACGTTTGGATGCAGGAATGCAATGACCATTATTGCATTTGAAGTCGTTTGCACCACATGCTATACGGTAAAAGAAATAGACGGTGTTCATAATGGTGTAAATACAGACTGACAAATCACCAGCAATTTAGAAAAAGAAAAATCGAAAGAAACGGAAATTTAAAGTAATGAAAAAGAAGAATACTGAAATAGTGTAAAATGAACAAGAAAACAATTCCCGAACTCTCATTCAGTAGTAAGAAAACGTAGATATGTGATGAGACGGAATAGGATAAGGAAGTAAAATAAGACTGTAAGCCAAATAGTAAGAGTCGTTTACGAAATTTTGAACTTACGACAATTTTGTTCATCGGAAAAATCTTCAGGCGTACACTCATATTGACGATTGCACCTTAGAGACTCGGGTATTATCTTGCCACTTCTGCATCTAAAGTACCCGGGGGCTGGAAATACATGCAAAGCTATACATGTATCCTAATAACGTGATTATTGAATGATGGGCGAAATTTGGAAACTGATATGGGTGAGATCTTCCCGTGATAATAATATTTATATGGTTTTGTAGATTGTGATCATAAAACTCTTTCATGTATTACGTAATGGTCCAGTGTAGTGTTAGTATTGGATAGTTATCTTACCAATGCAATTCCTTTCGTCAGACCTATCCGTGGGGCAATCGACCCGTCCGTCGCAACGCTTATTGCGTCTGATACAGCTCCCATGATCGCATTGCCATTGGTCTGGTCTGCATGCTTTTTAAAATTACAGGTTTTATTGGACACGGTGTTATTTGGTTAGTTATTAGTATCCGTATTGCACGAATTGTGGTTTTGTTTAACGCTTTCATTAATTATCAGACTTTATTTAATAGCATCATGAGAAATAGAAGCGATTTTATAAATTCTTTTATACAGATTGTAATTTTTAGGTAAAGAGTTTTATACAAGAGCAGCCAATTGACTATCATACCATAAAATTACACATAAAATTGTGCAGCGTATTGTGTTTTTGTAAACCAAATGTTTTGGCATTATAATTATTATAGTTACTAGTGATAAGTTTGAAGCATTATTTCCGAACGTAAACAAAATCACACTTCAGTTAGTTGCGATTAAGCAGATACGTACGACATCCAATTTCATCGCTGCCGTCTTTCTTGCAATCTTTGAATCCGTCGCATCGTTTGAGGACTGATATACAGGTGCCATCGTGGCACCTGAACTGGCCTGTGTCCCGGCACACGTGGTGTCCGGTCCACGACACTAGTCGTGACACTTACCGTAGAAATAATCCACGAAGAAGCAGCGTGCGAAGACATTAGGTTAATCATCTTGTTATTGAAAAATGTCGACATGAGCTAACTTTTAAACTTTAGCAGTCAACAATGTATGTTAACTGGCTACAAATATGTCCAACATTACATTAATTTTATTTAATTGCTTAGACACGCTCAGGTTTGTATACATATCGTTTGAAAAATCTCTTCCCATGCGAAGTCAAAATCCCGATGACTACAGCGCTGCCCAAAGTTTACCGCCGTTTTCACAGCAAGTTCTACATTATTTTGCACCACCTACCACAGTTTTGTTCGTCGGATCCGTCAGCGCAGTGGGTTACGTTGTCACATCTTTTGCGCTCTTCGATGCAGGATCCGTCGCTTTGACAACGGAACTCATCGGGTCGGCAATCTAAACGCAAATTATAATCCAAATTATCGAGAGTTCGAGTTGTTTACCTTGTAATTTATATTTTTAGTATTATATTTGACTAATTCCAAAAGTGACTAAAACCAGATTAATTCCTTGCCTTCTGCAGAAATTCATGAATAGTGGCATATTGTAAATTTCAGAAATATTGGACAGTACACATGAAGGTAATGTAGGTATCAGACTGATATAAAAATAAACAACTAAGTTCTCGACTCTGCATCAAGTCATCAAAGATTTGCTGTGTTGGGTCATTGAGCGACTTAAGGAAGGTCAGCATAAACACTTATATGTCTTACCGCATCCAAGTTCATCTTCTTGGTCGGGGCAATCGGAAACGCTGTTGCATCGTCGGCTGGATTCAATACATCGGTTGTCGTTACAACGAAAATCGTCAGCGCCGCATTCTGTTTACAAAAAAAAGAAAAAAGGTGAATACTATCTTTTTTTCTTTCTAGCTCAGATATAGATTCGGGATAGAAAATAATGGGCCTAGTGACTTATATAGGACACAACAATACAGCCAAAAAAACTTTTCCTTAATGACTCTATTTGGTACCGCCATTTATCGTGTAAGAATAGCTAACAGCGCCACCTAGCTAAAACTGATAATACTTTTGTTGCGAGTTCTACATAGATCAAACGTTGGTAATTATGTACTGCAAGAAAGATGGCGCTACATATAACCGATTGCCTTGGATAGTGTTCCAACTATCTAAACTCTTGATTAATGTTTAACTTTTATGAAGTAACGTTTCGAAGCGATGCAAGTCTGCGGTTGCTTATACGAGCATTTCTGTGACAGACTTGTCGAGTAATATGAGTTATTTCAATGTTTGAACAGTAAATTGCCGCGATTTCTGGATTTAGTTGAATCTACAGTAACTTCAGATACAAATTAGGTAGCTAATTTAAATAAAGAAAGATCTAACCTACATATCACAAAATATAAAGTAGTTGAAGGCCTACCTTAACATAAACTTTATATTTTGTGATAACTAGCTAGTACCTTTACTAGCTACAAGGATTTTGTTAGTTATCAGTAAATGTTAGAAAGTTTCTGCAACTTTTGTCTGTATCATTAAATTAGGTTCTAAGATTACGTAAAGATTCATTACAAAAACTTAAATTCTTGGACAGTCACCACAAATGGGCCTGCCATAGAAGAAAACAAGCTCATTAAATCGTACAATAAGCAACACGTTTACTACCGCGATCACGTAGGAATCCTCAGTTTTAACAAGTGCGCGAACACCGAGCGTTAGTTAGCATAAATCGACAATAAAAAGAAAGGGAGGAGCAGCGTCCCGACATATTTTTTTAAATCTTTTGTTCTATAAACATCGTCAGTGGCACCTATGCGTGGGTATTTAAAATTCCTACGTTGTTCCACCTCGGGCCTACTACGTGGTATACTTAACGCTGTATAAATAAGCAAGTGTTAGGAGTTCAGAGTTTGCGCGTACGCCTGTGAAAATCGCGAAGTTTGGTGTGCTTTCGCATTATGTATCGTTACAACGTGTCGGTGTTTAGCAGTCTGCCGATGCTCGGGACGCTTCAGACAAGCCAACTTTTTTAACGACGAGATTTTTCGCGACATTACTTTGAATATCTTATGGGTACCTATGCGCTTTGAGGAGTTTAACAAGGATAAGTTTGACTTTGTGTTATTTGTCTTAGCCCAGTGAAATTAAACATCGCAAGGGCTGGTAATTCCAACTCCAGGTAATTTTATTCGTGTATTAAAAACGACGTCTCACAGATTTTTAAGAATTGACAAGAAATTCAATATTATTTCTCGGATAAAAATCTTACATTAATTAACTTAGAGCTAAAAATTAGTACCCAAAAGTCTTAAAAACACTATCACCAACAAAAGGTGAAATGTAAATGTCAAAGTTCAATAAAATCGTTTTCTTTTTGCATTTTTCATGTAAACCCCCAAAAAGCTTTAGCCAACATACACGGTGCCTAAGTGTAGATTCTTCAATTATCTTCGTTTTTTTTTCCATGAACCATCATTCATAAGATATCGCCATTTTAAACATCGAAATTAGGTCAGAGGTATATCAAATATTTAACATAACTAATCTTTGAAATTTTTTGATCCACATGATAAAATATTAAATAGCTGTCGGGGCATGCTTGCCAACAGCTGGCACAGGCTTGCTCAGATCGATCTGGTTCTTTCTTCAAAAGACCAGTCCAGTAACCTGCATTCTGTTAACACAATATTATACGTGAATATTGTCTGAACTTTAAAAGAGACTGTGACCCCTGAGTTTGTTTCGACATTTCTTTTCAGGGCAGTCAGTTAGGAAATGTCGACTCCAGCGAGCTCAAAAAAGTGACGTGAAAACTGATTGTATATCCTATTTGCATAATAAATGATTTAATTTAATTTCATTTCTGTAAAATATTGAAATAGTCTCGTTAACGGATTCCACGATCTTGTCCCAATAAGCGACTTCAGAAGCTCGTACAGTAATATTTAGATAAGGTCAGCATTAATTTTATGATATACGACAGGTACTTAGTAGTAAGCATTCTGAGAGCAAGTCAAGGTTTAACACTTAACATTTGAAAGCATTGCCTCACTCCACTGCAATTTAGGCCGACAGGGCTGGCTAGGAATGCATTTACATTAACTTAATCTATAGATTTATGTATCACGGTTTGTATTTAATTGTAGGAATTATATTTAAGATGGTTTGCTGGACAATTGAAAATATAAACAAGCTACTGTTCCTTATTTAAATTTGATTTGTATCTAGTATTCAACTTGTTTTTGAATAGCCGCCTTGAAATAGTGCTGGGGGTAATATTATTAATACGTGTGCTGATTTTTTAGAGCTCCTAACCTCAAAAATTAATGGATATTTTATAGGATCACCTTGTATCATGTGAGCAAAAGAAGGTCAAAAGGTCTAATCACATAGAAAAAAGAGTTATGAATATGGAAGTGGATGGAGTACAGGAAGGGAAAGAGAGTAAAAGAGATGGATGGATTGTATAAAAGAACTAGATTTAGCCCGCGAATTACACGACAAATTTATGGTGTCTAGTGGCGTCGAGGTTTAATCTAAAATGACAAAAAAAAACGCTTTTAATAATATAAGCTTTATAATATTAATAATAAATATAGATGCTAAAAAAATCCTCACTTTATTGACTTATCCTATTAATTTGATATGACTATCTGTACAGCAAAAAAATAAAAATTCAACTTTAAGCACACAGTATCGTAAAAGTTCCGTCGTAAGTAGTTAGTTTTTAAGTAGACACCTGTTATTATTCAGTTATTTATTTTTAAAATACACAATTTGTAATATTCCACAAATTAAATAAATATAACCATAATCCTGCCAAGTGTAAGTCGGGCTCGTACTAGAAGGGTATACCGCAATCGTAGGTTAATTTTTAACATTTTTTTTTTTATTATCTGTTATTAAAGCGGCATTTTACTGATTCTATAAAAAATACTTGATTTGCCTTCTAAAAACACATATATACTTACTAAATAATAATGCATTAGTTACAAAATATTTCGTAAACATTTTAGTTTTAATATTTTTAATACTGTGTTCTGAAGATTACAATTCAATTTTAGCTTTGAAGCCGTTCAGCTAGCCATATGGAATTATTAGAACAAGTAGCCAATAAAATGGAAGTGTTTTTTAGAAGAATAAAAACTTGAGCAACATAGTGGCTGATATGCTATAAATAGCCACTCAAAGATTTCAGAAATTTTCAAGATTCAAGAGGCAAACAATTTAGCTACTTTAGAAAAAACATGGTCTCATAGCGAGTCGTCGTCGGCAGTGTGAGCAGAAGTATGACCACTCTGACGCCAAAAATAGTTACGTTCCGGATAGGTGGCGCTGGTGGCAGTGATTTTTATTTTTAAAAGCATAGGTCGAATAGCTGGTAATAAATAATAAGTGTGATCTATCTAAGTATCTTAAAATACACTTATTTATTGCAACTGTTTTCGTTTATTAAACGGGTCCTTTGTTTCTTCTCAATATTTAAAGCGCGTGCTGTTTCGACAAGCGAGACACGTACTATATACATACTAGGTGATGTCGTATCGTTAGGAATAATATTACGTACTTGCGTAGGCACTTCACTTAATATTATTTAGTTTCAATTGGTTTCTAAAGTCCGTGGAGGGACACGGACTTTAGAATTTTAAACGTAACAAATCTGCGTCATCTTCGCCCCATATCTTGTAACGAAACCATAGCGCGATTCAGAATTCAGGGTAGATAAACAACGCCATCTATCTAGGACACGTGTAAATTTATGACGATGTTAACTTAAAGGGAAATGGGTATTATTTAGCTTTAAGGGGTTATTGTCGTTACTAAGTTATAAAAATCAAAACCTTATGAATTTCATTAATTCGTTTATAATGTACTAGCGGTTATAATGTATCATATATGTCCTTTCTCAGGCTCTAGACTATTTCTGTACCAAATTACATTTAAATCGGTTCAGTAGTTTTGGCATGAAAGCGCGACAGACAGACAGACTGACAGAGTTACCTTCGCTTTTATAATATTAGTATAGACTAGCTTTAGCCCGCGACTTCGTCTGCGCAGAAGTCGGAAATGGTTTTAGACATTCGAAATTTAAAGAATTTTAAAGAGTTGTATTGCTCCCAGGTTTTATGTGACTTTAACATTTTTTGAATAAAATCGAATTGAGTTTTCAAACATGTGTCAAAATAAAAAGTAATTTAACTCAAAAGCACTAAGGAGTGTTGATACCAACTTCGCTGCAAATCTCCTCCAAAATAACTTTCTTCCCCTTTTTAACCCCGTTGGGTGATGAGTTTCAATAAAATACGAAATATGTCTTCTATTAATTCTGTGTTTAATGTAAAAATAATAAGTAAATAAATGTTTATGCAAAATTTGAAGAAGATTGGACCAAAGAATCCCCTTGTCCCATAAAAAAATTGCCCCCATTTTTCACCCCCTTAGGGGTAGAATTTCGGAAAATCCTTTCTTATCGGTTGCCTACGTCATACAAAGAACTCACTCTCCAAGTTTTAGGTCTCTAAGATCAGCGGTTTAGGCTCTGCGTTGATCCGTCAGTTATTCAGGACAAAGCATTTTATATATAACTAGCTTTTGCACGCGGCTTCGCTCACGTTAAGAAGTATTATTATTAATTAGGTATAGTTTTTGCGGCTTTACTTTTGTTTAGCGTGTAAAATTTGTTAAATATCAAAATACTATTTAAGCGGACGTCTTCATCATAGTAGCTCCAATCTTTAATTTCAGTTCAATCAGTCGAAAATCTAAGAAGATTTATACAAACTTTCATCCCCTATTTTATCCCCTTGGGGAAGAATTAATCAAAATCCTTTCTTAGCGGATGCCTACGTCATAACATCTACCTGCATGCCAAATTTCAGCCCGATCCGTCCAGTGGATTGGGCTGTGCGTTGATACATGACTATGTCAGTCAGTCACCTTTGAGTTATATATATTTAGATATACATATGAGAAAGAAAGGAGCGAATGCTGAGATGACGAGTAGTAGAGATGAATGGATGAAAAACACACATTGCGCCGACCCCGAATAATTATAATTGAAAACAGAACTAGGATAAGTAGAAGGTACTAAGAGCAAAACAAATCCCCACAGCTACGCGTGCGACTTTACCTAAGTCGAAATTTGCAGAGATCATAATATCTAAATTGTTGTAAGTACGTATTTACAATATCATAACAAAGAACTCTACTGATATGTGAACACAAACATGTACTGTTAAAGATTGTAACCAAAACATTTTCCGATTCGCTTGCTTTCTACGACCGAACATAGCCTCGTGAAAACCTCAAATGAGGTTTCCCCGACGTTCGTACGAGGGTAATAATATTTATTAAAAGCTTTCTAGAGTATGGGGCGTCCTACCGACAGCGACGCATCACTCAACTGAAATAACCTAATGTTGCACAATTACTGAAATTTGGAAATGCTGTGCCTATTTATACTAACAAGTCATCACATTCTACCTCTATTTAACTTTTAAAAACATGTAATTCTTAACTAATTGTTAGCCAAGCATAAACAAGTTTATTCGTTTTCGAACTAGACTATAACGGCTTGGACTACTTAGGTATATAATTTTTGGATTGCTGAATCACCACTTAATGTGTATTATATATAACTCACTCCTAAGTATTACAAATAATCTCCAAAATAGTGTATAAACTAACAATTAACAAGATTTGTAAACCTAAAATCACTACTCAACAGTTATCATCAAAGTTTGTAGTAGCTGTGTGCTTTTTAAGTAGGTAATAGGTTCTATTAAATGGACCTTAAATAAATAGCCAAACACCGGTGAGCCTCAATACAGAAGGTCAAACGGAAACCACTAACCTTCAGTGATAATTTCATTTAATTGAACTGAATTGTATTTGATAGAATTGAATCATGAAGTCTAATTGACATTTAAAGATAATTACATTTAAAAATGATTTTTGTGTACGCCGCCAATATAAATAATGGTAGATATCTTTTGTTTACAGACATTTATCTGACACTTATCCAATTATCAGGTATTAAAAGGTCAAATAGAACTACATATTTCACGAATATATAACTGATATTGTACTTGCGTAGTCGCTATGCCTGCATTCATCTGTCAAGATGTCTTAAGCAAAATTGCAGGTCATAACTCTTTGTTCGTAATCATCTTTAGATTGACGGCAGACCTGTCCCTGTACTATGAACTCTGTTGCCGTCGTTGAAGAGAGGCAGCGCGCTACACTTTACGTAGCAGCGTCTAGTTCACGACGGCATCAGTCCTGCTTTGCGTGCTGATTGCTAAATATATGACTATTTTATTTTATATTATTACTAGCTGTCCCCCGCGACTTTGTTCGCGTGTTTTAGTTTCAACGGTTTTCCATTTTTGCAACATTTTTTCATTTATGCTCCGCTTCTATTGGTCGTAGCGTGATGTTATATAGCCTATAGCCTTCCTCAATAAACGGACTATCCAATACAAAAAGAATTTTTCAAATCGGACCAGTAGTTCCTGTGATTAGCGCGTTCAAACAAACAAATAAACAAACAAACAAACAAACAAACTCTTCAGCTTTATAATATTAGTATAGATTTAATACAATATACTGAACGATTCCTTTACTCAACGACATTATAGATAGGGTGTTTGTGGTACCTTCTTTTTTTCTGAATTTCATAACACATGTGCTTTAGCTACTTACTTTAGGTTCAGAGAAATGTATGTGATGTTGTCCAAATTTATCACAATTATTTATCATTTACTATAATGATTATAAAAGCACGGAAAAAGTTACGAAAAAATATTATATAAATACGAGCTTGTCGTACCGGGTACGTTACAAGTGCGTATAGAATTAAATCATCGGCACTTAAAATAGGAAAATTGTCCAGGCCACGAACTTTAGCATTCATATATTCAAAATCAGCACAACCTAAAATAGTGCAATAGAATATAACAACTTCTTGGATTTTAATAAGCAATACGAAACTATCTCTGTCCCAATATGGTTTAGAGGAATGTGTACATAATATATTTTGATCGCTGATTCTGTTCTTTAATAATAATGGAGTTTCATTACAGACTGGCCGCACATCTATATAACGACGCCAACTTTACCCAAACCCCTTTTCAACGTTTCCCAAGGATTGTTTGCAAATTTCCGATCATACAAACGTTGTTCTAACAATTACAAACACAACAACAAAAACCAGCCAAATCAAGTATTGCTCCATCATATATGTAGCAATGTTTGATTTTCATTTATAGGTACATAGATGCTATAAAAACTTTAATTCATGCAATTTTGAGCAGTGTTACGACGCCATGTTGGTAGCTGCATCAGTTGTGAGCAGGCACAAAGCGGCCTTTAACCAACAGAGGTGGAACCACAACATCCTAGAGATAGGAACATATTGCTAACTTACACGTATTTTAAGAGCCAAACATAATACCGGGTACAGTTTAATTATAAAGGAAACCAAGATAGTAGGTAATAACAGTTTTACAAATAAGGTACAGAAAGCTAAAGATTTTCATCAATAACGCTCAATTATGAAAAACCTTAAAGCATACAGTAAAAACAATATCTTAAAATCTGAAAATGTATCGAAACGTTGGGGTTAGGCAAGCAGAGGCGCCGTAGGCTATAGCGCACTAAATGTAGAGCGAGTTTTGCTAGCCAGTTTTTGGGGGAGCAAGGTAGCACACTAATAAAATATACACAGACTATTGCAAAAAAATGTATCGTGACAGATGCTCACCGATCTAATTCCGACACAGAACAGAAAAAAACATTATTCGCACTACTTATTATAGATTTTCTTGTAATTACATCATGCACGACACGTCAGTTTTCACAAAAGGCTACGGTAGATTCTATCCCGATCCCTAAAGTCCCCTCAAATTCTATCCTAGAGTTGAACTTATCCATTCTAATATATTATTCCCACTCAGAACAAAATCTTTGCGTGATGATCATGATCATTTGCTCTGGGTCTGGGTGTAATTAATTTATCTATAATATGTATGTATTTAGAAAGATATAAGTATGTTTATCAGTTTTCTGGTTGCCATAATACAGGCTCTGTCTAGTTTGGGATCAGATGGACGTGTGTGAGTTGTCCCAAGATATTATTATATTAAGATATAATAATAATATTATAATTGCGAAAATAGCTCTGTCTGTCTGTCTGTTACGCTTTTACGGCGAAACCGATTTGAATAAAACTTGGTGCGGGTAAGCTTGGATCCTAAGAAGGGACATAAGCTTATTTTGCTGCGATAACCGGCACCCACGCAGGCGGAGTCGCGTGCAACAACTAGCATTTTATAATGGGCCTTCTAGCCTTTGACTATGAACGTAAGGGATGTTTATAAAAATTAATCAATGTTACCATAGTGAAATGCTAGTTACGAAACGACTTGTATTTGTAGTTTAACAATTTTTAGTTTAGTTTGTTTATTTACTTTATTAATGTCCTTATTAGTATCAAAATGAGATAAGTCACAGACAATTTACTCTCGTTCTACTTAGTCACATTATTTTTCTACTTAAAACTCAAGTCAAAAGATTTAGATCAATAATTGTCCGAATTAAACTAATTGAAAAAAATTGTCATCAGTCTTCCAGACAAAATAAATACAAGGTAACATTTACTTCACTTCTGGGTTCGGAGCTTTCCATAAAACATTATTATAAATGACTTACCCAATCTTTAAAAGAGAACTCGTCAAACAAATTGCTAGACTATTTTATAAGACCCGTTAAGCACCCCGCACCAGTAAATACCAGAACGCAAGTATCAAGGTTAGATAAGTATTTATAAAACACGATAGCAGGCACAAATCCTACCTTAAATACGAAAATTAGCGCCATGGATAAGGCATTTAGCTGTGCAGACTTGTATAAAACGCTAACCACAATTTTTTACTCACTTCACCGTAACACAGTCAAAACGATACCATTGACAGTCATTTACAGGAAGCTTCGTTCAACAAAAAATCAAAACAATAATTTAGCTCGCGATAAACTTGTACCGCATCCGTAAGACGTATATTTATGACGCTAACGTAATAGGTCCCAGACAAGGTGGAATCGACAAATAAATTAAACTGTGTAATAAGTAGTCGCCAGTCTGCACCAGGTACAGGGTAACCCTTATTACAAAATTGTCCCCGTGGGTGATTCGTGAGCGGGCCACTTCCTTGCCCCTTTATTATCATGAAAAGGTTGTAAAGGCCCCTATACAGTTAGCTGAAAAAATCACTGCGAGTTTTCGACTCCCTTATAGTTTTTAAACGCCATCGCGTTTTACTAAACAGTTCGAGTTAAATTCTTATTTTACGTCGAAGCTTTTTGTGAAGCTATAACAAACCTGTCACGTGTTTTTATAATGACTTGAAGATCTAAATCTGCTAGCCTACGAGAACACAGAAAGCATTGAAAGACTAACTAATCGATTTTTAAACCACACACCGCACTCCAGCTATCTTTTCCAGTGAAAACATGGAACATGATATTCTATTAATTCAAATGGATAATACAAACAAAACTATTCTGAAGCAAACATTAAAAATATAGACGGCAAACTATGTGTTGTTGTATACATTAACTTTAATATTATTTTAGCACAATACATATTTTATTTTGTGTTTATTATTACAATAGTTTACCTATTAGCCTATTTGTTTAGGGTCCTGAAAGTGTTGTGATTAATACAAACTGATAAACATGAGTGAAAAATACAGACAAAAAAAATATTCGGACGAATTGAGCTTCTGCTCTTTTTTTAAGTCAGTTAAAAAAGGTGAAGATCGATATTAACTTTCAGTTGATGAAACGCAACTGACCGCATTGACAATGTGTCGGCGCTTTAACATCATTATGAGATTGAATGACAAAAGAATATTACTAAAATACATGCTCATAGCGAAGTTCAATGCTTTGATGACGGACTTACTTAGATTGTAATACAAATATAGCTTTCATTTTTAAGATCTTTTTGCAATGACTTTGTTTTGTCTTTTACTGGCTTTAACTAGTCAGGACAGTAGGCGCCATAATGCAAAGTATAGTATATTACATTTTATTGACGTGATACAAATTTCAATGACTCTTTCTGTCGACAGAACACACAATTTTCTACTTAAACTAGAGGTCTGTTTAAAGTTCCTTGTTACATTGTTAACGGCCAATCGCTTTAAAAGGAACCTTGCATATTTATTACAACTGAAAAAGAAATGCACTTTTTATCAAAGGTGACACGAATAACCGATAGCAGCATTACCAGGCATACAGAAAGAACGCTTTGACACAACTGTATGCAAGCACGTGCGCAGTGACGAGGTTTCCACAATTCGACTAGTTTTTATTTATTCCCTACTCTTGCGTATTCTCACGTATGTTTGACGTCCATTGAACGTAAATATCGCGTCATATTTATATCTCGTTTTGATTTACAGCCCATTTTGCGAGTGTCGACGTAACATTAGTATGTAACAGGCAATGTATTTGACACGTGTGTTTTGTGTCGCGTGGCAATGTATAGCTACAATCAATAGCTTTGTGGTCTGTAGTGTTGGAAAAATATAAGAAGCACTCCTTTGCAGTCAGTTGACGTTTTGTATTGCTGTCGTACCTATAGGTAACATTACACCTACTCAAAATAGCGCTTTTTATCACATGATTTTTTTATAGACGCAACTCGTTGGCTTAAGTTGTATTGTGATACCTATATTTTTGCAATCTGTTAAGCGATTTATTTTAGTTATTTGTAATATTTGCCACCTAAACACAACTGGACTGTCGAATTACATAAAGCCGTGGTGTGTTGGTATTTTGCCAATTAAAAACAAAAAATAACATCAATATAAGTTGCTACTTGTGGTAGTGAGCTAGTAAGCTCAGACAAACAAAACGCAGCGCTGCGTCGATCAATTAACTATTCCCAGTCGCAGCTTTCAGAGCTATTGTTGGTGTACAAAAAACTCGTATTCAATCCTCGCTAGGGGGTAATGACCGTCCAACAAACGAATACGACATCACCAAACTGAATTATGAAGAACGCCTTCAAACACGGGTCTAATAAAGAGACGCATCTCACATTTGTACATCGTTAGGGAGCACAATGGCGATTGATGAAATATGCAAAACATGGGATAAACTTAATCCTATTATGTACGGTTAAAGAAAGTTTACAAACGGTTACGGAGCGCTGTGAGTTATGGTCACATACAATATCAACCCGTCACTATACCGCTCGGTATGTTTGTACCGGCCTACAAACAACCAATAGATTTCATCCAAACATAGAACGACATGGTATTATTAATAAAACCTACTATTATTATACCTACCTGTTCGGATTTGATACTAATATAGATCAGAATCCTTTTTAGTTATTTTTTTTTCCATGGTAATTATAAGTTCATAATTCTTCAGCCTAGCCTTTTTCCAAGCTATGTAGGGGTCGGCTTCCAGTCTTACCGGATTCATCTGAATACCGTATTTTACATAGAGCGACTTCCTATCTGACCTTTACAACCCATTTTACTGGGTAACTCAGTATCCCATGGTAAGATTGGTTGTCAGAGTTGTAATGACTTACGATTGCTGAAGTTTAACGAATGACAGTCGGAACCAACGGTTTAACGTCCTTTCCGAAGAACGAAGGGGTCTTTTGTATGCCACATAAAGCTAAAAATTTTTGCCGCACGAGTACAGTGTATACCTACCGCTAATTTAATTAAAATGCATCCAATATTTTTTTCTTTATACCAAATCTTACTAAAATGATTTATCATACGCATCAGAAGTAGCTAGAATTGGGATAAATTTTTCACTTAATTCCTGTAAAATGTCGGTCCTGTGTCATGTTAATATCATCAGCTTCGTCTGTGGTTAATCTCTCGTGAACCCAAAAAGCGTCGTTTACTAAAAATTAAGGATGAATAAATATGCACTCGTATTACCATAATAATGCTACCATTAGCGCTCATGTTGTTATATATGTACTTGCAAACTTTATTTGATCATAGATATCTATTAAAATAGTAGTCTGCCTTTTCACTTTTGTTTTTTCAGTCGTCACAGTGTCTTCAAAGCAAGTTTTTTTTTTCATATTTCTTGATCGTCTTTATTAGAAAATACCTCTTGCTCAGCCGTGTAGTATTGTAATAAAAGCTGCAGTGAGTCAGATGGCAAAGGCTGCACTTGTTTATTGAATACGATTGTAAACGAGACCATTGTAGATGTTGATGCAATCTCTTTGCTTCCTTCTTACGCTATTCTATTAATTATGGAATGTTGAAAGCTTACAGGCGGTAGATTTCCCTGCAGTTGATGCCTTTCGAGAATACTCTACCCTAATTGTTAAATTATAAATTTTATAATTGGTAGTATTGTTAGTCATTATTGTTTATGGTATAAATTATCTATGGTAGCACTGAATGTGAATGTTTTTCTTCTATTGTTTTGTTTTAGTGAAAAATATCGTAGTACCTAAGTTGTGAGGTTTAGGTCTTAAAGAAATAAATAATAATGTAGAAATCTTACTCAGTTTCTGCTCATTTTTAACCTGATATTATTACTTATAAAGAGGTTGGTATTGTTAGTATACAATGAAAATTTATGTACTAACCATTTTTTTTTAAATACTTGGTTTGTTTAATACTTTGTCGTATGTTACTTAATTTTAGTTAATTATTACGCTAATAATAAATAAAAAATAATTACGGTATTAATGTATCACCATAAGAGATACAAACTTATATTTGCAGTTCAAAATTTGACTGTCTAATAATACATCGATGAATTAAAAGTATTTTTTTTCAATTGCATAATTTTGACAAAGACAGTACGGAACTCTCGGTGCACGAGTCAGACTCATGTCCGGTTTTAGACCTTATTTTGCAAACCATCTTCAGTTTACTGCAGCTTGTTCAGAACTTAAATTGATATGTATTCACTGACCATGTGTATGCTGTTGTCAACACGCTATCGTCCGCTAAGTTTTGACCTCCCGTAGATCGTAGAGCGCTCGTGACAAATCGTGATAGCTTTAATTGCACGTGACAACGTTTAGAATGATAAATTATTGATTTAGTGTAAATAGGTTGCTTTTTGTACGTTGTATGTTTAATACGTTGCTTTCAAATGTAAACAAAAACAATGCTATAAAATAAAAAAAAAGTTAAACAATCAGGACGCGTAAAGTTGACATGGCGAGCGTAGGCTTCATCAGTAACAACCGCATACAATAACTTATATTTATTGAAAATCTAGCTACCCGCCACTTCGCACGAGTGGTGTGAGATTTCCAAACATTTCCATCCGTTTTTCTTTTATAAAAACCTTGTCCTTACAAAAAACTTAATGAAGAATTATCCGAATTGGTAGAGAAATCGGGATACATTCTTATATAGGTAATTATATGGATTTGTTTGTTTGTAGTCCAACTAGTGATGAAAAGGAGTTTGAATATTGAACGTGGCGATCACCGCGTCAAGACACATCAACGCACTTGTTACGTCTAAAATTAATATCAAAAATATACTTCTCCATTCCATACTAGAGATATGAATTACACATAATATAAACGAAACGTTTGTTTCGAAATTTACAGTCAAAGAGTATCGATCAATACAGAGTGCAGGTAACGGGAGCGAACGCTTTGATACGAAATCATCATTCATCATTCGGAGGCTGAATTCAGTATAAAAAACAATTAGCTAAATAATAGTCTCCCGCTACGGTTAATGATACACTCATGCATGTCAGTAAATCAATTAATTTTAAGCTCGACAACCTGTCTGCACATAATGAATTTATCATCAGTCAAATAAAACGGGCTCTGTGCTAATCAGGTATAATTTTCAACTAATTAGGACATTATCGTTTGACATAACTAATCGCTACCTAAAATGGTTATCCATTATAACGTAAGGATTAAAAGATAATTGGTATACTCCGATTATTTATTAATCGAACTAATGTGCAAATTTAAGCCGCTTGCGTTGTGGCTTTTTAATACATGCTCTTCATACAATATTATAAAATGAAAAATAACTGTTTCCATAAATTTGTTGCCTCGAGGATTTGATGAGAAATAATAAAATAAAATTAGAATACATTTATACGAATTGAATGTTAAGCTGAAGCTTTTGAAGCCTTTTCTTATAAGAAGATTTTCTTTGAGTGTTTATGATGATATTACCCACTTCCCCTAAATTTAAATAAAACTATAAATGAAAACAAATGAACGATCGGTTTGAAGAAAGTCAAAACAATCAAGGTTATGACGGGTACCTACGCTAAGACGGGATGGACTGGCACCGTTCGCATCGTAAATAACCCCGGCGAGATGCCGGTCACCGAGACGTCGGTGCCTCAGCATCTATTCCGGGCTTTTGGTCATTCGACCTGGGCGCAATTAGAACCGGATCGGCCACGTACGCTCATTTTGATGTCATCAATTATTATAGATAAAAATCCTTTTTTAATAGACTGCGCCGAAGCCAATAAAGGAGGGTTATGTATTTGAACTGTATGCATGATGTGAAGGATGATTGAAAAAAATATTTCTGCCCACGTTCGATGCAGATTATTTTGCAGAAAATTAAAAAAAATGCGAGTTCTTGTTGCATGCTTATTAGTTTTATTATATAAATAGTTCCTGATACTTTTTATCATACATGACATTTTGGATTTGCCGGTTCATGATCGACTTTTTTTTTATGCAAACATAATAAACACACAAAGATTTCTGGACTCTTTCTAATAAATATCAGAAACTATAGAACTAATGTGCATGCAAAAAGAAGTTTCCTTTATTTTTAATCTGCTGGATAATTCTCTGATAACTCACTGACATACGCAGAAATTTGTGTGACATAGAGATGCAATTATCTGATCCAGTATACCTACGCTACATAATGCACGGATTACTTATCGAATAGTAGTATTATTAAGTCTATTTTAGGCCGTTTGTACAAAGGGCGATTAAATAAACATTAAATTAGAAAAGGATTCCAAAACACAACAATTTTATATTGACAAGTAATAAAACGTATTTACCATACTGTTATATTAACATTAATAAATATGATTACAGAATTATTGAATGACTCCTTCAACAAACAATTTGTAATTACAATGTCATAATCGTATTGAATGCGTCTAATTCATCTCCGTGCAAGTGCGCGTGTTATCTATAGTCAGACGTTGGCATCGGCCTTTCTTTAACAATTAATGGGAACAGGAGCCTGTCTGTCTGTCTGTCACTCTAACGAGCCGATATACGAACAATGACTCTATCGTATCAAAGCGGAGATAGGTCAATGAAACGTCTGTTAGTTTAAGTGCATTTATTAATTTCGATGAACTTTTTTAACTATATCGTTTTGACTCTCACGGTTTGTACTAGCTACGTCAAGTTTTAATTGATTCTACCATTTGTTTGATAATCTAATAAGAACGGTTATTTTTTGTGATAATTTAGTTTGTCAAAACTTCTGGTACTTAATTCTAAAATTTTAGCGTCGAGCGTGCGCTGTACAACATCAGAACTATGTCAAATATCAAAATCATTTTGATATTTCGACATTGTATTCAGCGCTGTGTTTGATGTTAATGCTTAGAGAATAACATGGATAAAATTGAACAAGATTATTTTTTAAAGGTAAGTTAGATAGTTATTAGACCGCCCAAGGTGTGCTAGAGAATGCTTCACTTTCTTATAGTATCATTGGCATATGGCACATATTTTTTATATTTTGTTGTACGTTAAACCGATAATGTGTAACTAATATAACGCGAACACAATCCAGTGTGTCGTACAAAGAATTTGTTGCAATTCTGAACGCAAAATTTAATTTAAGAAATTACGTAAATATTATTGGTGTGGATTTGGATTAACAGGAAGTCATCCAGTTTATGTGATGAACCGACTTTATGCAAGAAAAAACATCTTATACCTACACTTTGAAAGTACAATAGAGTAAAACGATTCAATTTTGGACTGAGAATTGCGTTCCCTTATTGGTCATTGATTATTAGGAGCATAATTATAATTTAAGAATGTTGTAAATCAGGTAAAACAGTATTGACCAGCTTTATTGAAATAAATACGTACTGTCATACGACATTTGTGCTCCACGCAGATAATTCAAAGCCGATTACAGTTAAAGCGAAATGCCAAAAGAAAAGCCTATATCATTTTAAATTTCAGTTTGATTCGAACATCAATGCCCTATAAAATTTAAATGCAATACCTGCCTATATATTTGGCAAGCTTTGAAATGTATAAAGCTTCTCTGATTTACTTAAATGTGATTAATTTATTATTTCTTAACTTTTACATAATTATTTATGTATTGCTTTCTGTCTCGGAATGGCATGTATTTGTGTTTATGATAGACAATAAAACATTAATTTGACAAGGCCCGCCTCCAGCTGCGGACAATCTGTGCATGAGAACATTGAAGGCAGTAACGGTCACAATTATTGTTTTGTTGGGAACTGGCGACCCCAGATTGTGACCCGCCTTTGTTGCTCCCTGTATAACAAGACAGCCGTAGATGGATAATAGACAGGGTAACTAAATATTGATATCAATTTTGCACGTAATTACTTTCTTTTTTTTGTAGAAATTAAATTTATGTGCTTGAAGTGTATATAAAATGTAATATCTTAGCAGATTTTTTTTATTTGGTACTGTCAATTGGAGTAAAAATTAAAAATAAACATACTGCTTTTCAGTGTTTCTGCCGCAATTCTCATAAAAGCAGTTTAATGGCACTATAACGTATTAATTTGATAAACAGACATGTGGAAATAAACTAAATAAAATTTTCTTCTGAAGCCGCGTGTAAACTTTTGTAAGGCTACACAAGAGCGGGGTCAAACCCGTCCGTAAGATATGATTAAACACGCCCTTACACATTATTTTAAATGAAATGCAAAACACAGATATCGCGTTTGAGTGAAGTATTTCTAAAAACGTAAGTACTACTACCCATTTTGTTTATAATTTTAGATAGTTTTCCTTTCATTGAATTTACCATGAGAGCTCTATTGTTTGATGCCATATTATTATAAGCACGTGAAATTATTTTTTTTTGAGAATTTAAATATCCGAAAATGTAGTTATAATTAATGTAAGTATAATTTGCCATCTATAGTATTTCGAGAACTTTGCCTACATGTGACATAAAAAAATCCAGCCTGTATAGTTTGTAGAGCTCTGTCTAAAAAATTAAATGAAATGGAATGAGACACAGCACTTCAGGAGGGATGAGTCCCACTCAGTGCCCCGTAGTATCCGAACTGCATTGAAAATTAATATGCACACTAAATCAGTAAGATGCTTTAGTGAAAATCAGAAAGGACCTTTTACCTACCCTTCGAATTCTCAAAGGGTAGGGTACAAGAAATGCATCTTGCCGCCCTCGATTCGCGGCCGTCCCGTGCAGCCGGGTGTGGTCACATGATAAAATTTTTGGCTGCAGACAAAAAAGACCGCTCATGGTCATTAGTGGCCGCGATCACACTGACCGTGAACCAAGATCCATGGGGCCCTGCTGCATCGTCTGCTGAGAGCCTTAATAACGAATAGAGATATTTGAAGCTGACGAAATAGGCCTACTATTCGTAACCTACTTTATTTTTAATATATCAGCAGCGTGTTAGTTTATTATCCGGGTTATGATGTCCAGCTGTGACCGCAGCACCTGACTCATCATACAAACAACCGGCTAACAAACTTTATAGGTTATTACCCGCCATTTTTATCGGCTGTTCACACAATAATTATGCAGCATCCCTGACCTATATGTCTCGATTCAGCGACATCTTGAATATTTTATGAACTAGGTACATTAATTTCGTTCGTCATTGTTCAGACATTCAATTTACTAATTTTCTTTTTTGAAACCAATACGGTGAGTTGTTGTGTTATAATAATATAAAAATTATGAACTATCCTGATTACCTATATATCCTTACGGATACCAAAGTACCAGGAGGTCTAGCTACTATTATAGACTGAAATGGCCGAGTACTAAAACGTTAATCAGTTTAAAGTCATTGTTAAGTACAATCTCTGACTCTTTAAGGTGTAAAATAGCGACAGATAGATATTGGAGAACGTCTTAAAGTTAAGTTGCGTGTCAGTATTCGGGGGTTAGTGGCGCAAATAACTCTTCTCATTTAAGGATAAGCTGGAGTTTTAAGTTTATAATTTAATTTTGAATTAACATTTTTTTGTTTAAAAAAAAAGGGAATCCCGCACTAGGTAATTTAATCCTTGTGTCGCGGGGGGCTTCATAAACATTCAAATCACATACACAAAGAACACCCAGACTTGAAACAAGTATTTGTGGGTCACACAAATGCTTGTCCCATGCGGGGATCGAACCCGCGGCACGTCGCGCACAAAGGTAATTGGCGTGGTGACCTATACCACTCGGCTACCCGTGCAGTCAATTGGTACTTATAATTTTAAATTAGTTGGTTGTGTTTTAAAAATCACTAAGCAAAATATAATCTAAAAATGCAACGTCATCGCAATGTTTGACAGGATTAAATTAGAGCAATGTCGAGACTAAAACAGTTACAGTTTGAATGTCAACCAGTTATAGACAAAACTGGGTTCGCACGAGCAGCAATACTCTGTCTCCGTAAGTGATTTCAAAACTACACAAAGGTATCAAAGGTTTCTAACCGAATGCGTAACGTTACAATTTGTTTTTTAGAGCACGCTGACTGCTTTTGATATGTATGTAATAAAATAAAACAATCATAATTTCCAAATGTTAAACTTAAATGTTTGACAAAACCTATCTACAAAACTGTATAATACATTTTTCATCAGCTTTACACTAATAATAATAATATACATATACGAAGCCACTTAACAGTTTAGTCTGCTCCGAATCGTTAAACGAAAACACTTTAATTTATTTACACGAAAATGATTGACATGTCAATACTTACGTCTGACGAGGAACTGTGATTGCACTTGGACAATAACAGCGGCCACAAGAAGGGGCACCCACGCCCTTCCGGCGTGTCTCATGCTAGATACCGGTGGTTTTATTAACAGCTAAAAAAAAGTCCCTTATATTATAATATCGAGTTACAGAACACAAACGCTTTTCGAACACCACACACTGGCACCAATAAGTAAAAGAGTAAATTGGCCCCGGGAGAGTTATTTGACATCGAATGCTTTAGCAGGCGCGCTGATTGTAGATAGATGTTTTAAAAATTCGACAGTCCTAGTTGCTGTTGACAGACACAAAAAGTACTTCGTTTTGTATACGTAAATGGAGTAGCGAATCCGAGAACATTGGTACGATGTAAACGAGAATATGAGGTTACGAATGACACGTACGCTTGTAGTAATTAAAGTTTGTAAATAAAAAGATATGAAAGTGAAAAAAAAAACAGATTCCAGCTTTCTTTCACAGTTTCCTACATCCATTGTATTTTAAGGTAGATAACTTCTAAGATAAAGTACGGGCGATGATAGTAACTTGTCATACCTACTACCCACATATTGAAATCTTCTACCCGTATTATAATTACCTTAAAGCCGCACCATTATATCTCCATTAAGGTAATATTTCTCTCGTGAGATTATTGTGCATCATTGTTTGCTCATCACAGAGTTATTGAACTTCAAATGAAGTTAATTTGTCGTACGATACGATAAAGTTTTGATAGGTTTTAAAAACATAGAGGTCCGAGTAAATAGATGCGGTTATTTAGTGCAAGTTAAAAATATTGGCTATAGAATATTGTGGGTAGGAGACCGAAGATGTTAGTGAAATGAAATTATTTATATCAAATACAAAGCTAAAACAATTTTTTATTCTTTTAATGACTATTTTATAGTATGCTGTTAATAAAATTAATCAATCTAAAATGCAGGACATTTTGAAACTTAATCATCATCTTACGAATATTTTTAGACCGCAAAAATCACAACCCTTAAAGATATAATAATGTATGTAACATTACTTAATACCTATGTTAAGACAGCCGCGTCCGCGCATTATGAATTCAGTGTGAACTCGTCAATCTTTGTCGTATTCTGTCCATTAAACATGGCTGTGTGCTCGCTACATCTGTCATAGCGACAGCTGTCATTAGTTTATAATACTTTGTTTTTATTGCAGTCGACGCAGGCTAGGTGAGATTTGTCCGATTAGGCACGCTGTCTGCTATCGCCACACTTGGATGCACGCACGTGATTCCCGTGGACTAATTTCGGTGTAAGGTTTAAATTGATCGAACCATATTGATTGAGGCAATGTAGACTATTTATATTTTTAGATAGATAAATTACGACCTTTTGTCTAAATTATTTAAAGTTCTTTTTTCAAACAGAAAGATAAGACTGCATCACTTGTGTTAGTTCTACAAAATGAAGGTTAATTTGTTTTTTGTTTCTATTGTACAAGTTTATTTACATTTTTTTTTTATAATGCATGGCGCTTATAGCCGTAATATAAAACTTCACTCAGTTTTAAGTCGCCCTTAAGTCTCGTGCTGCCTCTATCACTTTAAGGTGTAAAGTAGCGACGGAAAGACATTTAAGGACTTCTTAAAGTTAAGTTGGGTTTGAGTATACGAGGGATAGTACCTTAATAGCAACAATTTTTAATATCCATACTTAGAGGTGTTGTTTTGATAGCGCAAAGTATCTATAAACATTTTACTTAAATATTATGCTATTTTGACGTGGTTTGGCAAAAATAACTGCAATTAAAGGATGTAAAACTAGCATAGGCGCTTCTCGAGCACCGAACTTGTGTTTGTTGAGCAAACCTTGTTCATCGCAGGTAATTAGCTCAGATTCGGCACTTAGTAATACATTAACTGTTAGCAACTCGCACCAGATTCTTGAAGTTTTAAGTGTTGTGTATTTGCTATATTCCAAGTTCGTTCAGAAGATCTCTGATCGTGGTTAATATGTTGCTAATAAATCCGAAAACCCTGGTTTAAATTATTGATTTTTCGAAGGATACACAAGTTTGTAGTTTAATTCTTTGATTTTCGATAGTGATGTCATTTTTCGGTATAGAATTAACATGTCAGACGACCGAGAATGTTGTGGTAGCGTTTGTGTACACTGTACGGCCTACACAAAACGCCGGTGTCGACACTAAAGTAATCAGTTATTTTGTTGACTGATAAAGTCCTTGAGTTTAATGAAATGCATCATCGGACGTTAAATATTTCATTCCATAACAGATGTTTATCAGCTTTTAATCCAAAACGAGATTATTATTAGATACAGCTAAAACAAATTTTTTAAATGGAATATTATATGGCAATGCCGCCAGTCTTTTGTGTACACTTCCAGTCGCCAGCGATGTGGATAAATTTTTTGGACATTTTTTTATTTTTTTTATTAGTTAAAAGTTTAGTTTTCTTTTAAGTGTATATATAGTAAAGTTTCTAATTTAAATATACCTAAAAAACATATGGAATCCTACTAACAGATGGATTTAGAAATCAAACCTTATATTATCGTTATTAATTATAAAATTTATGCTTACTTATTTTTAATAACTTTTAATTTATAATTTAAACAATTTTAATTTCTTTTTACCATTACTTTATAGATATGCATAATAATATACCGTAACTATTTTATGATTAGATAATTTATTGTGCTTTAATCTTAAGGAATTACATATTATTTAAGACAAAAATAACGTCATTACAAAAAACATAAAAACAAGAAACCGTCTAATACAGATCCCACGCATGCCCTGAATGACCATTTTATTCGCCTTTGACTTACAATACACACGTCAACGTTAAATCACTCTGTTTTATTGCATCCGTCCAAACGTTAGTCGTTGCTTTCGAAATTTGATACTTTTCATTTGATTTTGTTCATGACTGTATGTAACCATATCACTTTATTCGGTTTACCACAAAGTTTGATTGTGTATTATTATTTATTCCCAGAATATAGAAACTTTGTAAAACAAGTGAAATAAAATTTCAGGATGAATCATTCGGGTGAAAATATGCTGAATAAATACTTAAAAGTTCTTGAAAAAGAGAAGGGCAGTTTTTTCTACAAACTAGCCGCCATACTTTTTTATCTATGGGTACCGTTATTCTACACAGGATTACCAACTTATCATAATAAAACTTCCATAATTTTATTACTGTTCACATAGCTCTATCGATAGTTCGAGTTAAGCTTTTGCATTTAGTTGAAAGTTAAGTTTATTTTGTTGATAAAAACGACTCCCGCAATAAGGAATTTAAACCTTGTATGAGAATTTACAAAAATTCAAATCACCTGCACTAAGAACACCAAGAGTTGGAACAAGTAGGTATTTGTATTTCACACACGGCGTGCTGCGGGGATCGAACCCGCAGCACGCCGCACACAGTTTTAAAGGGCATGGTGACCTATACCACTCGGCTATCCTTGCAGTCTAGCTAGACATTATTCTAAGTAATATTAAATACTTGTTGTATATGTTATCACTACGTTGTAAAACTCTATTGAGAAGGTATTCTTACAATAAATATTGTTAAAAAATCGCTTAAAATAGAACACAATATTTGCAACCAAAAGACGTGCGGTTGAGATAACTGACGTCATCATGTACCGGTCCAAGGTTGATAAGGATTAATCTCTTAACAGTCTGATAACATAGTTACTTCCTAATGACCTACTAAGCTGAGATTTGTACAGTGTGACGTTCATAGTTGCGTACTGAAAATACCATTCTGTGAAAACTATTCATCATTAAATCAACTTTTATACACAGATATGCGTATAGCACGGTTACTCGTGAATGAATAAAATTTTTATTACAAGGCCGATACAAAATAATATTATTATTGAAGACATGGGATTGCGTATTCTTGAAAAGAATGCTGTCAATGTTTTGATTCCAGTTAGTTCCTCCCCATGGTCAGCGAAGAGAATATTAGTTACAATGTTAGAAAATAAACCAGTGCATCATAATATTTAAAGTAATAATCCTATTATGATAAGCATTACGAATCGTTTTTTTAATATAGGAACTGGCCATTAATTGTACAATGACACAGGGATGACAAAATGTCACATTATAGGCTCTAAATACCGTTTAAAGAGTATTAATCATATTATTTGTATTTAATTACAAGTATTAATCAGAACAAACAAGTTGTAATTGTTACAATGAAAAAAAAAACGCAAGTCTAATAACTTCGCAATAGTGTGACATTACTACATAAATGGCATTTGTTTATTTAATTAACAGGAGTTTTTTAACTACTTGTACAGTAAAACAAAGTATCTACCGTTGTTATATAAATATAGTCTAGTGGTCGATAAATAAATCTAATTGGTCCATATTATTCTACTCTAGTTTGTTAAGCTACTTTAACTTGTAGATCTAATTTTAGGGCTCAATCACAGACGCGTCTAAACAAAACACATACCTACATATCATTATATCCGCTATATCCTGTGAATTACGAACCAGGTACGTCAAGTTGTCAGGCAGTTGATCACAACACGGAAAGTGCATTCCATACAACAACATTTTTTTCAATCTATATATTATTATCGATCATGTATTCACGAAACAACTGACGTTTTTATTTACCGTGAATGAACTTGGTCTATATTCAATAGAATTCGTTAATTTATAAAAAGGAAGGTGTTCAAAGGTTTTTTTCTCCTTTATAATTTTTAGTTTAGTTGTGAATTTTTATTTGCCGCGGAAAACACTTGTTTTCCCAACTCTGACATTGGCAGAATCGTTGTCTCCCTGGCGACGGAACCACACAAAACAAATACTGAACTGAACTAAACTGCAAGGCGACATTATTTGCAAATGAAACTATAATCCAAAAACATTATCTCAGTAACATACTGTATCAATTTAAACCCGCAAATCACCTTTAAAATATATAAAGGAAATTGCAACATCCCGAGAGTGGTGCCTACCGGGTACGTAATTGTAATGCACATACACTTTATGCCATTATAATGCTTCTGGGACTAACAAACGTGTAGTCACGTATCATCCTTAAGAAATTGATTCTGTATTTTATTTTATCGGAAAAAAGAACAATAAATCCTTCAGTAAATTTCTAATGAGGAACATCGAATTAAAAATAATGCTCGTGCGAAGTTCACCGTGTGCCCTTTTCATTGTTATGCAATCAATAACAGATCATACATTTCGAATGTGGCCTGGCTAACACGTAATATGCAATGGGTAAGAAAAATATCGTGTGTACTTGTTATAATATGTAGGCATTATTTTTAAACAAACCAAGCCCTTGAGCTCGACCATCTGGCTTTCATACCGACTGTGAATACCTACGTCATTGAAACGATTTCACTCATTAATACAATACAGGCAAAATGTAATCTAAAAAGAAATTAAAGCTACATGTATAATTATTTTTAAATTAAGTGTCTCTAAATATAAAACTTATCACAGGAACTGCAATGACTTTTATTAGTAACTATATTTATAAATATTATAAAAAGGTAAAATGTTCGTGTTTGTTAGTTAGATTCAAGTAATTAACAGTCACACATACAAGCAATTAACTATAATGTGGTATCGAGAACCTAGTATGGTAGGTTCGTAGTAAGTACAAAAGGTAGCCTTCAAATATGCTTTGAAAATACGTTACATTAATAAAAAGAACATTTCGCACACTACATGCATTTGACACACACATATAATTAATTTTTTTCGTCCCGAACCGTGAAGGAACCGTTACTAACAGTATTGTTGAAACTATTTTAACATAGTCCATATACAAATAAATTTTGAGTAAGCTTCAAATCAGCTATTGTTTGTTTCGTTGTCCCTTATCAAAATTATTATCTACACGTGTGGAAAGGCAGCGTGAGAGAGAAGCAGCGGCTGCATCACATGCAACGAAATAAAATATTTTTTTAGCAAATGTGCAATGAGAATATCCTGTCAGTTTTAATGCATCTTTTCTTTTGTTTTTATGTGAAGTCTGTAGACTTTCGAGAGTTCAATGTCAAAGGTTTTTCGCTTTGTGCGTGATTTGCCCGCTCCAATTATTATCGGAATTAATTTTCGATATTTTGTAGCTTTTTTACAAGCACCAGCTTTGAGTTGTAAAAAGGAATAAAGATAAGTTTAATTGGAAATAATTGGAATAACTATCGATGTAATCATGCCAAAATCCATCATCCCTCTAACGAATACCTATGGGATTTTTTAAGAATGCTGTTATTCCTTACTATCACCACATATTTTTTTTTAAATTATCTTTTTTTTAATAGGACTTTGTCTTTGATACCGAAAAATTAACGAAAATACTACTCATGTGTGAAAGTGTTGCTAGAAACGAAAATGAAAAAAAAGCCCGTGTGTTCGTCAGCGAGGAAAGTATGTCATACGTTTCAACGACACTGTGGGTGTCATGAAAGCTTGCCTTAATCAGAGCCGCGTCTGCCAAGTAAAGGTTTACCTATTATTGTACCTTCACTATCGGCTTTTCATTAGGACGAAGGATTTTAAAGCTATGAATACATGGCTGCAGGGGCTTTGTCTAATATTTTTTGTGCCTTAGAGTATCAGCTGTATTTAAAATATTCGAAGATTCTAGTAGGTAGGTAGGAGTATTTTTCCTGTTATTAAAACAGCTGCATGAATAGTCGCTCGGATACCGTTTCGAGTTTCGAATGTATGTTTATGAAGCTGTTCATGCAAAGGTCGAGAGACCAGAATCTACGTCTATTGTTTTGTATGTAAAACAGTCAAATAACATAATACAGTGTTATGATGAAACTAGGTTACACGTTCAATGCACAAACGCATGCGTCGATAATTCAAAGCACTTCGACAAATTCGCGGTTGCAATAAACTAGCAAGACTTAACGAAACCTGTAGCTCAACCCACAGTCATAGGGTACTTAGACTTGCGTTTTTAAACTTAGGACGACGTAGTTGATTTTATATTGAAACTTAACCTTCTACATTAGTCACCTAATTTGAGCAAGCGGTCACTGTATCAACACCACTTTACGATAGATTAGGCTTGTTCTGGCCAAATTCCAAGCTGAACATCGTGACGGTACCTACAGCAATCTAAAAACAAGTTATACAATAAAAAACATATGTAAAAATGTAATTAATATAACAATATAAATGGTAGAAATGAAAAATATAAACCACAAGCAAGACTCGAACCTGCGACCACTGGCTCAACTCACCGGTCGCTTTACCAACTAAGATACCGAAGTCACTGACTGAGGTTTAAGTTTCTCTTTCTACTTGTTACGTCTTTACGTATGCGATATCTAGTGAACCAATCTTTCGTTTGGTCTCACCGACTCTGAATAACTATATAAAAATTCAGATATCCGAGAGATGACGCGCCCCAGTATCTACTATTATTTAATTTTTATTTTTCGCTTCGCATGCGTTAATTTGAAAATAAAATGAAAAAAAAATAAATAAAAAGAAATTGAAATACTGAATAAGTCGTGCATAGCCGCGATTAGTATGCTACTATAACTTGTTCGAGACGGAACTTCTTGACTTCTTGAGCGCGAACTAATCTCAAATCGAAAAAAGGTGCGCTATAACTATGTCTAGGAACGCAGTTGAAGGGGCGTTGATAAGTATTGTGAAAACAACGGTGTGAATAAAATCCGTTTATTTATATCGTAACAATTCTTTGAAAACTTTCCATTACAAAGTTAAACTTGCCCCCTTTTGTCCCTCAAATGGATTGTACTAAGGTTATCGTCAAGGCTGCTGTCATGAAGAATGCGAACGTCAAAACATAATCAAATAGATTGGCCCGAAAAGGTTCTATGCTTCATTCATTTAAGGCCTTCGATAGACAGGCAAATATGTAATAAAGGATACCTAATGTATTTATTTAATAATAGCGAACACAGGGGATCGTATTTTTAATCTTACATGATCTTAAATGCTGCTAATTTGTAAGCGTATTAGAATCAGCCCTTGCCTACTAGACAGAGTTATAAGTACGTCTGTTACTTGAAACGACTTTAAACAAAACTCTAAGATATTAATAAATCGGTAGAAGTTTGTTCTTGATGTACCGATCAATATGTTTTATACGTGCAACGCCAAAAGTAGTTTCATTCAATCAATACTTCTTCCATCCCCAAATTATGTATTATAAGGCAAATAAATAAACCAAAATGAAATATTTTTAGAGTTTAAAGATACAAAGACTTTTACGTAATACGTCGAATTGGATACAATCGATTTAAAGTATTGATGAGGTCTATTGTAAAAAGTTCTTGTCATTCCATGCTTATAAATGAACTTTTAATGCATAATTTTAATTACTTGAGCATGGCTTTTTTGCACAATAGTTAGCAGTTGAAAAAATAATTAAAAGTAAAATTATTAATTAGTAAAATCGTTTGCAATAATCTCAAGAAATCAAAACCCACTACAATAAATGCCACTCTGATTCATTTAAATAAATAGGATTTTACTTATTTTACATTAAGAGTTTAATAAGTGCACATAAAATAATGTCTTACAATCAGAGCGTCCTACAAGAAGCACATATACATCAACGTAGAATAAAAGAGTTTATTGGAAGTGAGTTGAGCAGACTGTTATTGAAGCCAGCAACCGCAGGCTTAGCGACTGGCTACCCGACACTGACAAACGGGGTGTTGTGTACACGTCTTTCCATTGTTCGTGATATCTACGGGAATAAAGAGGAGTCGAGTTACGTAGTCATTGACTAAACTATTTACTGAATGCTAAGCGTGGTCAGCCATCCAACGGAGATTCTATTACACGGGACTTGCGAGAATCAACTCTTTCCCGGTACTTAATAGTTAAACACGAACTAACTAGAAAACCACTAACTATAAATTCATTTCCAAACAATATTCAAAATAGGTTTAGTGATGTTTTTAGTATGCTCTTAAACATTTTAATCTCTTCTGCCCTTTTATGCAATTTTATTCGTTGTAACGTAATTTAAGACTATAAAAATATCTCGCAAGATAGCTATTAATGTCAAATAGTCAAGTTCACACTAAGTATAGCTAATATATACACGGAACACCATTTGTTGACTTTCAAAAACTTTATTTTTGAGAAAAAATATCTTTATAGTCGTTAAAAAGAAACAGTAGATATTTTACAACTTAAATTGATTTAGCAGTCTCGTTTAATAAATTATAATAACATTTGATACTAAAACGGTGACACAGTTTTTTTATGCACTTAAGGGTTTTATATAACCTTGGCATTGGCGTCCATTCTACTTAATGCAATTTATTATACGTTTAGAATGTTTTACTGAAAATATTGATACACAACTATGCTTTTAATAAATATCATTTAAGTTACAAACGAGTTTTAAAATTAGTTTATAAAAATGTGTTACTTCATGCTGATTGCGAGATGCCTTTTGCGAAGAGTGAACTAAGTTCTAGTGCCAGTACCTACCATCTAACTTTGTGAAAAAGAAAATGAATTTTTCGTCGTTAAAAACTTCAAAATATATTTGATGTATAGGTATCATGTACCTACCTACTAACAATATTAATGCAAAGAAATGACAATGCTAAACTATGTATTACTGAAGATGTCCTTCAGTATCTATCAGTTATAGGCCCCACAAAAAATATTTTACAAAACTAATCTGAATTTCTAAATATTGAAGTCATTTATGTTGGCAGAATGCAAAATTATGGGCGATTGGTAACCGAACTGCCGCAGTACGATCCAACAGTTTGACAAAAACCCACATTGCGGGACACTTATTTAGAAACTGATATTAATTTCAACGAGGCCACGGTTTGCGTGCCTCGCTCTGCCTCGCTCTTGTGCCGCGATTTAGACGCATTAGCGACAAACTAACTAACATTTACATTAGCGTTCGCGGTAACCGTAACTAGAGAAAACTTGCGCTGATCAGTGGAAATTTATAATCTGCTGTATGGGACGGTGGGATGGTTACAGCCGCCAGCCGCCGCGGAGAGTTATGGAACCTCGAATCACCTCGACCTCACTAGTATGTTGGAAATAACGAAACCACTTGGACCAAAGTTTCAGATCGGATCCTGATTTAAGTTTTATGTATAATAGAATACACTAACGAGCTTTTGCTTTCTACTTCTAGACTAAATCGCTCGTGTTCTATTTTTGGGCACGAAACAAGATATTATAGTTGTTATTTATGCAAATCAGAGCAAAAGCACGACATCGATGCCATCCTTTTGGGCTTCTTTTGCCTAATGTTCAAAGTTAACCTGAACCAATCAATTTGCTATATTTTGAGTTTTTTTTATTGGATGTAGATCAAAAACTATTTCGGTTGTGTTGTCGAACTGTCCTAATGTCCAAGCTCAACACTTTTTTCTATAAAATTTATTTATTTGCAACAAAATTTACGATTTCGGCAAAAATGCTTGATAGTAACCATCTGTAAATTTTTAAAAACAATGACTTTGGTATATAAAACTGTTTAATAAAACTCTGTGTTACTGTCATTTTGATCTATTAACAATGTAATTAACACTTACTAAAAGCCCAGTTAAATTGTAACAAAATTTTAGTCCCAATCGTGTTCGATGAAGCACCTAACTGGAAACTGCTACATGCTCCCGTTCAAGAGGGTTCTCTCCTGCCTTTTTAATTCAAATCAACTTGAAGCTTAGGCGGGCGCCACGCTCCGTCGAACTACTAGTGACGGGTGCGCCTCACGAACTTCATCGTCTCGGATACCGACACCTTTTGTTTTGTCATTTGAGTCCAACTCTAATAAACTTTACCTCCTTACAAGTTTTGCATTGTGTAAAACACTGGTTTATAGTTGGGTGGAATGAACATTAAACATTATTTTGCTTTAGGAAAGTGGTTTACTGTAACTGACCTGTTTAGCTTTTAAAAATATTTTGACTGTTATTATGTTAAAATATGTAGAGAAATAAAGAATAACAAGCTCTTTTAAATTCGTTATAAAATAAAAAAAGCCGACTGCCCTGCGAAGTCATAAATAATTTATATTTTTAGGATTTCTAATTTGGTAATCCAAATCCTAAGCTATACAAAATCTATTATTTTTTATTGAATTGAATAATATCTGTCGAATGGTTTTGAACTGCCTAATATTTCATAGGTAAAATACATATGACTAATTTTTGTGTACAGAAAACATGTTACATTTAGTTTTACTTTCCAATTCAAAAACTCAGCGCTGAGTAGGTTTTTATCTCTACTGATGCATTTTATTTATAAAACAAAGGAATATCATTTCACTAGAATATCAAAAAGCTTTAATTAAAATTGAGTTCTACTTGATGCATTGGTTCGGAAAATTTCAGTTTGTTTTACTCGACCAGTGCGCATGGCAGAACAAAAATATCTTTGCCTACATGTTCAACAATTATTTATGTTTTATGGATGACACTTGGATACGTATACGTGATTTTGATGTAGTTATGCTTCAAGGGAATAATTTGTATGGTTTATTAAGTATTTGACGACCCGATCGATTAAATAAAAACGTAATATTTGTAATAATATGTACTGGGGTAACTGTAGATGAGAAGATACAGTGAAAAAAGGTTTTAACTTTTGTTTTAAATAAAAAACAAAAAGACGTCGACGCAAGTATAGTAATACGATAGTACTTTCACAAATAAAGCACAATCACGACTAATACAATTCCACGTGTGTAGTAGTTACAACTTTTTTCTTTTATATTCTAGTCAAAAGGGTTTCCCCGACCTTTGCAAAGAACCCTAATTTACTACAGATATGCGCGGTTTAAACTATAAGCGTGTTCCCCGGCGTCAACTTTAGTCGTTTAGTTAACTAAGCAACTTCAACACAACTAATATGTGAGGTAGTTTGCGAAATATCAACATGACACATTTTATTTTACTTTTAAAATGTGGTTTACAGTTCTATCCATTTCTTTGTATGCGATGATCAGTGAACCCCTCTTTTTATTTATATTTATGATTATGATAAATATGAAATAATACATACATTGCTCTGAACCCAAAGGAAGTAGCTAAAGCACTTGTGTTATGGAATCAGACAAAATGAAGGTACCACAAACGATCAGACCCGAGACAATGTAGAATGGTGGTTTTCTAATTTGACCCGTTCGGGGATCAAACCCGGGACCGCCACTCGACCGCGGAGGTTATCATGCGACCATTTTAATAATGGTTAGCTATGAACATAGTTGAAATGACGCGGTGGCCTAGTGGATCAATAAACGGATTTGTGTGCACAAGGTTGCAGGTTCGAACCCACTACAGGCAAGTACCAATGTGACTTTTTCAAAGTTATATGTACTTTCTTAATTATTCTAAGACATCATTGACAATAGGTGAAGGAAAACATCGTGAGGAAACCTGGATTCCAAAAATTGGAATCTGAAATCGCCAACCCGCACTGAGCAAGCGTGGTGATCAATGCTCGTTCCTTCTCTATATGAGAAGAGGCCTGTGCCCAGCAGTGGGACATTTATAGGCTGGTACTATGAACATAGTTTATATAAAGGATTTAGAAACAAAGAAAAAGCGTTTATTCGCGCCATTGCCACGCGTAAAATAATAAGCAAGGCAAATAGGGTTGGGAAAATATGCAACATGGTTTTTTTGCTGTTATGTTTACTTTGTTTAAAACATAATACTGTCTGGAAGGACCAAAGACAAAACTAATTTATCCCGTACAGTGTAGGTGATGCAATTGGTAGTCCAAGGCTAAACGAATTTACGGTTTAAGGGCGTTTGACCACCTGGCCGGTTTCGTCTCGGATTCGGTTCGTATTCGATAAGTGAAAAACAGGCATTACTCCCGACTGTATCGAGTTCTATTTTAATCGAATTGAGATCGACTTGGTACTCTAAAACACTAGCGCCAGGTCGTGCAGCGGCACGAGTTTTAACTAAGCTCGATCGAGAATCAAATCAAACCAGTTTCTGGAGTAAGCCTGCAGGGACGGAAAAGAAAAGAGTATTCGGTTCGTTTTCGATACGTTAAAAACTAAAAACAAAGATATTAATTATAAATACACTCTGTCAAAGGCAATCATGATGTAATTAAAATTGTCAAGGTAACCAACGTATTTAATTTGATAAAGATTTATATCTTTCCGTCTCAGTAGATTTCAAAGTACCACATTATTTTTGAAACTTTAAAATGAATAATAATAATTTTAGCTTAAAATATCGACATTTTCTAGGGCGGATTTTTTTGTAGACCTATAAAAGAGAAAAAAATCCACCATACATCTTTTGTTACAATTTCAAAGGACTGCTCGGATAGCCGAAGGGTATATTTCTCACGCCAACTAACATAGTGTGCGACGTGTTGCGGGTTTGATCCCCGCATAGTACAAGCATTTATGTGATCTACAAGTGCTTGATCCAAGTCTGGGTGCAATTATGTGATTTAATTTAATTTAAGTAAATCTTCTTTGAGTTAATTACCTGATTTTTTTTATATAGTTGTATCTCTTATTATTATCTATAAGATTTTAAGATTATGTAAAAGTTAGACTTGCAGCGTACCTATATTCGGTATTCGGTCAGTAAAACCGAATAAGAACCACATCTTATGCGCGAGAGTACATAAACTTTTCATGGCAGCCACTTTGATTTCGGTTGGAAAGTCGGTTAAAAAACGTCTCGAAGTAAGAATTAGATACTAAACCGAATACGCACGAATTCCTAGTATGGCCGTGTAAGGTCGTATTCCGAATACGAACCGAAAACAGATAAGTGGGCAAACACCCTTACTAGAACAAAAAAATCATATTTCGTTATTGTTCGATAATGTAACACACCACTCTAAAGCTGGCTGTTTTCGATAACGCATATATTTTAATGACACCGTGGATAATGATTATTATAATTTAAAAGTAAACAAGCATCGAAAATATTTAAGCCTAACTTTCAAGTGAACACAAGGATGTTTAATAAAAACTATTTTATTTTTGTACTGATATAATTAAACCTTTAAATTTGATAGCCCACAGAGTTCAAATGAAGATATGAGGCAGAGTGTGTAATAACAAATAAAAAACAGCTAACACCACATGTTAGCTGTTTTTAAATTGTTATTATTTAATTTATAGAATATTTTTAAACACATTCGGCCTTACTTACTATCCTTGTCTGTTCCAAATTGGTGTCTTTTTCTTTGACATTTTATTTAACAAAGTTCCAGTGGGGTAAAACTTAAACAAGTGGGTATTTATTCTTAAAAAAATATATTATCTTGTAGGCTATTTTCGAAAACATACATTTCTTAACATGGTCTACCGCGTGGGCTTCGACAATAAAACATAAAGAATGATGTCTTTAAAGTTATTCCTACTCAAAATACTTCGGTAATAACAAATTGAACCTAAAGTATGTTACACGTGTGTGAATGATACTCTTAGGTATAAAGTTCACAAGATAACAGTAAGCAGACCAATTTTATTTGGGACAACTAATACAAACATTAATATAAAATTGTTAATTAGGCGATTAATCGTTATTAAACGTTAGTTGCACCGAAATCGTCTAATTTAGTTATTTCTGTTTTGAATTTAGAATAGAAGAATAGAATAGAATATTATTTATTTCTCTTTAGACAAATATTTTGAGTTTACACCTTAAGGGAAACTTGTTTTAAGACTAATAACATCATGACTAGCTTGATACAATAAACAGGTAAGTATAATTAGTGATAATTGTACTGGAATGTTTTATGCAAGGATTTGTATAGACGGCACATCGCATTGCACATTAGGACCCAGTAATAATTATAATGCGCCTTTGTAGAATATTTCGACGCAATTATAAAATTCTACAAAAAAAGTACTTAAAATAGTCAAATATTTATTATATTAGGTCATACGTAACAAAGTAGGAAATTGGTTGAAAATTATTACCAATTTATTAATAAATTCGCGTTGTTAATTATTACAAATTTTGAAAATGTACATTGTATTTGGTTTTGGTACAGAAGTTATAAAACCGCAAACCGTTTAATTAAATTATTGATTTTATGTCCAACTAATTTAATCTGAGTTCTAGTGGACAAACAGTTTTGAAATGTTAGGTCATACCTACGTTCAAATGGGTAAACATTGATAGTGTAATAGTACTAAATATGATTGCATCCTTGACCAAAAATGAGTAGAACGATAAGCTCTCGTACTCAAGACGGGCGTAGAACTGGCCACTGGTCACAAACCATGTCAATGAAAAGATAAGAATATTTATACAATGCTACGTGACCCACGGGCATGTTTATCTGACACTAGGGTCTGTAAGGGTCTAGCCACCCGATAATTATGTGTGTCACATCTAAAAAATAAAACGACAACGGGACTCGGTTACTATGGCGATAACGTATTTAACAACTTTAGACGTCGATTACATTGAAGGTACAATATGGCATATTTTAATGAGCACATGTGATTAATCTGTAGTTTTACTCACAGAGTTATTAATATTATGTTATCTAGAACTAGACTTATTTCGTACGATTTAAAAAAAATGCTTTTTCCAACTTTACTGCATTGCTAATTTTATTGTTGAGTTTAAGTTTCTGAAGAAATTATAAGGGAATTATTTTAATTAATTGTTCTGTTGGTGAAGTGTTGAGTAATTAAATTTAGTTTTCTAAAGATTGTTGTCTAGCCCTATTGTTTTAAATTATGTTCAATCGTAATATTTTAGAATGCAAGCTAACATAATAACGTGTGTTTCCAAGTACATAGCATTAAGCAAAGTATTTAATTGTTCTACAATCTCAGAGTGCCACACTCGTTATAGGAAAATGTTAGATTGATTTAAAACGATAAAATTAAGTGCATTGCATAAACGCTTGAAAGTCCTCACATTAATTGGTCAGCCACTTTGTTTTATCAAACTGTTACAGCGACCGACTTAAGGTATTTTCATGTATTATCATTACACTTGGCTTTAAAACGATTACTCTACTTCATGGTTCTACGATAATAACAAATAAAATCAGACTAAAACTCCTACCATAGAAGACCCTAGATCACTGATGTAGAATGAAAACTACTGTACTCTTAATGCGTTTACACAAAATAATATCTTGGGACAACTAAAATACGACCATCTGATCCCAAACTAGGTAGAGCCTGTATCATTGCATCCAGACAACTTACTTACATATTTCTTAAACAACTTATATATGAAGACAAAGAACAAAATGATTAAGCTCATCGCACAAAGGTTTGTCCTGGATGGAAATCGAACCCAAGACCTCAAGGTTTAGCAGTCGGGGTAATTAAGCACTAGACCAACAGGCCAGTCAAATAGTTGCGACACAAGTACCTACTACACGTGCGTACGAACAGAAAAGCTTAAACTCGACACAAATAAATGTTAAATTACTTGACACGCGACTTAACGCCCACATTTCTCTTCCAACACTTAGGGTCCGTACATACATACCGGGTCGAAAAGGAGAGTACCTCAATATTAATCGTGGTTTAAAAAAGAGCTTTAGCTATTGAAATTAGAATGATTTTTACATTTCACACTGAGTGCGTAATCATTCTCATTTAAAAAGAAAAAAGAATTTTAAAGATCAATTTCATTTCAATAACTCCATATTTTTATTTAAATAACACTCCTCTCCTATCGGAGGGTTACTCTTTAATGAACTTTCAATTCGAATGCAATGCCAATACAAAATTGTTATTAAATTAGCAGGCACATGAATGGATAGATTCCAGTTAGATCCTTTCATTGTGTAATTTCTTGTTTTTAACCAAACTGAATCACGTGTCTGCTAAATTAATCACTATTGCATTGACATTGTATTGAAATTAAAATTAATTGAAGAGTAAAGGCACCAGTTTGTGTGAACGGACCCTTGATCGTATCGCTTATCTATAAACAAACATCTCATTGACACATCAAAGCCTATTTAAATGCTCGGCGGTAAAACAACAGTGGGCAAAATAACCTTCTTACGTAGCGAGCGAAATAACCTATGTCTTCGTGTCTTTGAATACTATGTTTCGTAGTTCAAGTAATAGGCGTGCGGAATGAGTATAAAAAGGAAATATCTATTTAATCCACCAGATAGATAAAATCTGTACTAATATTATAAAGCTGAAGAGTTTGTTTGTTTATTTGTTTGTTTGTTTGTTTGTTTGAACGCGCTAATCTCAGGAACTACTGGTTCGAATTGAAAAATTCTTTTTGTATTGGATAGTCCGTTTATTGAAGAAGGCTATAGGCTATATAATATCACGCTACGACCAATAGGAGCGAAGCATAAATGAAAAATGTTGTAAAAATGAAAAACCGTTGAAACTAAAAAACGCGAACAAAGTCGCGGGGGACAGCTAGTGTAAAATATAGATAAGAAAACTCGAACTTTTTCTTTTATCAAATCAATAAAATGTCAAAGTTATAGCGCTTTAAAGCTCAAAATTGTAGCTATAAGTGATGTCACGCGACATTTCCATTCACTGTACCTTCCTCATTGTTTGTTTAACCCATTTAAGCCCGCTGTGCCCAAACGAGGACACCTAACAAATACCCTCTAAAACGTGAAATTTTTAATTTTACTTATTTTAAACAGTGTTTGTATGAAGTTCAATCGTTATTCCTTCTAAGGAAGCAAAAACATATATGTTAAAGTAGTTAATAGTGATTTTATTGTTTGATTTATTTTAGTCATTGGAGAGTATGGTGTTCCTCAAAAGTTAGGATCAAATTTTACTTAGTATTTGTTTAAAATTATATGTATTTCTATACTTAACGTTTTGAATATACTGTAAGGTTAGCAATACAATTTAATTTTACAGTAAAATCTGGTTTTATACAATCTGAGAAGTATGTTTATAGAGGTGTCCCCATTTGGGGCCAATGGGCCATTAGGAGCCATTTTTCCATAAGCTATCAAAATAGCACGGTTTGATTTTTGAGGCTAAAATTAACTTCAAGGGCTCAAAATAGCAGTAGATACTATGATAGGATAATTATGACTCAGGTGTACGATTTATTGGCATTTCCTCCAAAACCAAGAACGATAATTGAAGCAAAAAAACGTGATTGCGACTGTATACAGATACATAACGTACCGCCCGGTACTCAAAGGAGAGTAAATAACGTATCCAAAAATTACGAAGACACCAGGCATAGTGGTGGTGACGAGCCATTGACTGCTGCTGTGGCTAAGAAATCGAAATTGAGCAACGAAACCGAAGAGATCCTGAGAAGCCCAAACCGGGATAAATGTGCCCCTGTTTATGAACATATCATAAAGTCTATTGTTGCACGAAATGACTACGATGATGACGAAGAGATTGTGAAGGTACTGTAAATAAACATGAAGGTGGTCAGTGTCCCCAGACTCTTTCGAAATCAAAAGGAATGTGTAAAGAAACCCAAGCCAATCAGTCGTTTTCTTTGTATTGAACCGTAATGCCAAGGAAGAAGAGGTACTGGAATTTTACCTAAATTTTGGATCCCTCAGCATTTAGGTGTTAGATATTGCATGTACTAACTAAAGAAACTAAGTTATGGCAACATCAATTTCGTCGATTTACAGTTTGCCACTAGTTGGGACTAAGTAACCTTCAGATATTTCACCCTACACCCTAGTCGCTTCGATGGTGCCGTGCCTGCAGTACTGGTTTTGGTCGCTATTTTATGAATCGTATATAATATCGCTCTATAATTCCACAAAAAAAACGCGTTGGCAATACAAAAAATGCTTGAAAATGATATTCGTTAGAAAATAATAATCCGAAATTTTGACATCGCATGTGCCCATTGGCCCCATTTGAGGACGCCCTTTTTTTTCTAACTTCTAAAAAATAATTTAATTTTTTCATTGTGTTTTTTTAATTATTAGATGAGTATCTAGCTATAAATAAAGAAATTTCAAATGAAATACAGGCACTTTGTATTTGGGTCCAAATGGGTTAAGTAAAAAAATAAAAAAACAAGTGTCTAATATTTGTTAATAATTTATGAGAAAAAGAAACAGTCTGCATCCCTAATAGCAGTCGTAGTCCCTAATTCTAAGTAGTAGTTCGTACAGTAAGTCGAATGCATCTTTACCATGCCTTAATATTCTCCTAGCTAATTCAAGCTGTAAGCAATTAATTCCCAAATATGGACAAGTGCGATAACAGGCGCACTGAGAGTTTCGTACATATTTTACTGATCGTCCCGGTTAATTCTTCAACAAAAACCTCAACAGTGTGTGTGAAAAACTGTGGCAACCACATCGACACTTTAAATATAAATTGGTAATAAAAAAAAATACTTATTTTTGTTTGTTACAAATTTATTTATTTTTTATGTTTTTTTGATGATGGTTCTAGGTCGACATGGCCCAACTGGTTTTGAGTTTCTCGGAAATGTATGGAAAACGACATAAATGGCGGTATTTTTTATTGCCTTGACTAATGACTTTGTAACTTATGCTAACCTATTTTTAAATTTAGGAATTTAAAAAGAATTTAATCTTTTTTATGTAGATGGAAATCATAAAATGGTTTCCTGTTTTTGTTACCACTGAGTAGGTACATAGTTTTTGGTTGCTGTGCCAAAACTTAATTAAGTGTCCATACCTAAATGGTGATTAAAAGCAGATTGAATAATAGGAAGAATGGAGCGGTTATACCGAATACTTAGCCCCTAACACCACAAACACATAGATCACATCGTCACACATCAATGAAAAAGTTAGAATACATTCGCGTTTCGCGCTTTTGTGTCAAAGATATAAGCATCAAAGGAATAATAAGGTCCTCGACAAATGTTATTCTAGAGACATGTAATTCACCTCGTACGCATAATGTGATACTGTAAAAATTATTCAATGTTTATTTGTTCAAGAAACAACAACAAACAGACGCACATAAGATAAAGAAGCTTACGGCTCGTTTGGTCGTTTGACGAAAACGATTTTTAAATTCAGTGGAACCTAACCCGGGACCACTCGCGCAAAGAGAATTTCACTCACGTTTTGTACGCAGTCAAATAACCTAAGATATAATTAATTGTGTATTTTATATTTTTAATATAATAAAACAATAATTACAACGAATGGCTCGATGACCGGAATGTGGATAAAAAAATATATTTTGTTCAAACAGATCTTTTACCAACCGAACCCAGTACGCTATTCCTAACGGACTATCCCGGCTGTGAAACTATAAATAAATCGAAAATTAATAAGAATAGAATACCTACTGTTCAAATCATCATCATTTAAATAACTATTGGTACATAATATACCAATTACTTTTTACAATAATCACAGCATTTAGAAATACTCAAGGTACCTTTGTGAGGTTAGTATTTGCGGTGATTTAGTTTTAAATAATTGGATCGATGATGACTTTTTTAATTAAATGGGCGGAAGTCAACGAGTAAAAAAGTATTACACCACAGTTAGAATAATTATGAGAGTCTAAATGTAGACAACAGTATATTAAAAGATTAAAAACTAAACGTGTGTCGCCAGTGAATTGTGCCGAGTTAACAATAATTCAATCATTAAAAACTCTTTTAATTCTAGTGACTTGAATAATAATGATTATTTTTAACACCATAAAAATATACAGACTAATTAGATTTTGAATTTTCATAACCAGACATCTACCCCACTGTGCATGGCAACTGTGCAGAGACCAGTCGTAAACCTCTTGTTTCCTGTGGCCTACTGTTACTGGCCTAGTGATGCCTATTTACTGCGCAGGGCAATCGTCATTAAATTATAGTAGTCCCAGTCACTATTCCAGGTTAGTTTCGTCGCCGGTCATTTTATTATTTCGTTTAATATGTTGAATAATAAGATAAAGTAGCGGTAGATACTTATACTTAAACGAGGACGTTGTCTATCAGAGAACATAATTTTATCATCTAAAATCCGTACCAAACCGAAAAGCATAAAAACGCTAATAGCCGAGAGCTTTAGCTAGTTACCGCGCAAAAGTTAATTCGTTTAACTATAATCATTAATCATGTATTTATAATTACTACATAAAGCACAAAAGAAGATAAAAGAAAAACCGAAACAAATGTCTCTGCGATAAATAAAATGTAAAATATTGCATTTTTAAATAATTAGAATCGTAACCTGCTATTTTACTAATAAATTAAATAAAAAAATCTTTTAGCAGGATTTATTTAGGTTCTGCCTGGACTGCCTTTAGCCTGAGAAAGTCACGGGGATTTTTAGCAGTTACAAGCAGCCGCACGGCTACTCATTTTCTAAAACCAGGGACTAAACAGGCAACGCAACTGTTCTACACCGCCTACTCATTAGAGTTGCTCTTACATTTACGTTGCAGCGCATTTTAATAGAGTTGAATAATATGAATAAATGCAAAGCTACGTTGCGGTCTGCTTCCAATCCTACCGAATTTTGCTGAATACTGTATTTTACATAGAGCGACTGCCTATCTGACCTCCACAGCCAATTAGCTGGGTAACACAGTGTTTCACGGTAAGAGTTGTTCACATAATTGTAAAATCAACGTATGATAGTCGGGATTGACGACTAAACGTGCTTTCCGAGGCATGCCTCCGTGCCTTTTAGTGTTTACAAATGTTCACCCATCCACGGACCAACCGCGGCGAGCGTGGCTTAACATTTATTATACGGGCTCTTTAGGATTGACCAGTCCCTACAAATGTTCAGTGGTCGGTTAAGTGGAGAAAGAAGCACTAGAGTACGGGCAAACATATCACTAGGACGATGAAAGAAGCTGACATAGTATCTTATACAAACAGACAGGTCACGTCTCACGCGGGATCGACGCAAGCGCATAACCACCTCCTAATTGTGACGACGGACACGACTTGAATAATAAATAAACTTTACTTTTCAACACTCATTATAGCTACACTTTAAAAAATATATCTAATAATCTTTTGACTAACTAACAATAACCAACAATAGTTACTGATATAAACCGTGATGTATCTATGAGACGGTCATTAAACTAAAATATGCGAAAATCTAGTTCAGTAACCCATTTCGATAATGCGCTGCGAATACTGCGCGTTAATGGGTTATGGGTATAGCTACAACACAGATTTATGTTTCTTATGAACAACCACCGGACATTTGGCAGTGCACACCTGGCAACCGGCAATATACTCTTGCGCAGGGTTGCCGTTTGAAAACTGATTATGCAAAGATAGCTATTACTGTTGGGTTCATTAAGCTCAAACTGGTTACGTAATAAACCTTCTCGATATTAATAAAATAGCAAGGGGTAAGACCCTAATTTTCAACAATTTAAAATCATAAAATTTAATTATTGATTTTTATAAGATATTGCAGATACATTGCCGTTTGATTTTATTTTTAAATGTAACAAGCTCGGAAAATACATTGCATAACTAACAAACATATTTCAACCTTTGATTGAAGTTTGAATCAATAATGTGATTGTGATAAATATTTATACTACAATACTAGTTTAACCGTCGACGTGAATGTCTCATTCCGTACATTTTTACATTGCAATAGAAAAGGACATAAATATATATGCTTTAAAAACAAGAAATGGATGCCTGACCTAATAATTTAAAATATTTGTATATATTTCCTATTAGGGTTCCGTACCTCAAAAGGTAAAAACGGAACCCTTTTTATATTAGCTGAATTTAGATATTTCGATCAATATTTTGTCATCAGTTTCCCTAAGATGGCGACCCTAGGCTGTAAAGGGTTGTTAACCCGGACGAAATGGATACCGTTAGTAGTCCGCGCGCGCGCACCTTAGTGCACCGCAGATGCAAAGCCCATCAAAGCGGGAACGCTCACGTTTTCGTGAACACAAATATATTATGGATAGGAGAATAAATTACGATTACAAATTACGTTAGAACCTACTAAGTTTTCATATTATTATGCCTACTACACTTAAGTTGGTTAAGTTATTTAAGATTAAAATACAGAACAAGCATTGATATAAATATTATGTGGTATTTTAAATTGAAAAAAAAAAACAAAAGAATATTTTATAGACATTGTCATGCGTGTTTACATCTTGTATAACTCCATATTAGCAAAGTGATTCTAGAACCCGCTTTTGATGCTGATATGTTATTTGTTTAATCTAGCTAAGCCCATTGCTTACGCATCACTGATAGTCAGCTATTTCGCTAGATACAGATAGTATTATGTTTCTTACACTGAACTGACTTTTATCTTAGACTGAGGGACTTAACCGGAATCATAATTATGATCAACTTATTGCTTTTAAGGCTGTTTTTAAATAAATCCTGTATATATAGAAAGCCATTCGATTGGTAGGCTATGAATTATATTTATTGATGGTAACATAGGACTTTTATTAGAGATATTTTGCAGGTAACGCTCGTTTACCATAATGCTTGCAAAAGGATTTTTAATTGGGATTTCTACAGGCAGAGGATATTTTCAACCGTCACACTTGTAAAGCTCTTTCATCAGCGAAAGATACGGAAACACTTTAAAATATTGCTATTTCAATTTTACATACATTTTTTTGAATTTGCGTTCGGTATACGGTTAGTACTTTTTTATAGGACTATGTTATTCTTTTTTGCGCCTATAATTAATGTCCTTGAACAGACAATCCCTTGAAATATTTTTATAGATTTAATAAAGAAACACATAAATTATAAATGGTAGTTATTTCGTTTTCCTTTTTGTATATTTTTGAACTGATAAACAAATAACGGTTTAATCTTTTCGTTATAGTATTATTATTGTATTATTTGTTTTTTTATAGACTCTACATACTCTAGACATAAATAAATATGCTTGATTTTTTTTCGTCTTCTCTAGCCAGCCTATACGTGTATCTGAAGTGTTCGCTTGGGAGCGCCCCAGACAATCCGCCTTGTTCGAAGTAGCTGACCGACCATATTTTAACTCGACATAAGGAATTAATGAACCAGAGAGGAATCTGTAAAGATACTTTGAAACTTAAATCTTTAAAACAGAATAATATAACGTACAAAATGCAAAATATTAGGGAAATTAATTTAAATTACGTGGTAATGAATACCTATTTTATTACTCTGCAATAAAAAAGTTTATATCCTTTTTATAATTTAAATTCTATTCGATTGATTCTAAGTTTTATTTTCGATCGTCTTTTCTAGCCAGCCTATTCGCATTTAATATTCATATACAAATTAAAGACATGGATTCTAAGTCTGTCTTTTCAAGGGTGCAATTCTAATGCAGTTATAAGTAATTAGGACACGTATTTACGTATGATTTTGATATAACAAAATGATTATTAAAGCTGTAATGAATAAATATTTAAGAACGAAATTTCTAAAAATGTTATCCCTCATATTTTTGTTTCGTTTCATTATATAATAAATCGATTCTGATCATTATATAGATCATAACATTCAATTATTGCTTTAAAATAAATAAAATGTTCTCTTAATTTATAAAACTACAAAACGTTTTTTACTAAAAGCAAAATTTCCTAGGTCAACAGCAATCTACGTCGTTGAAAAACATTGTAAGATACCATCAGTTAGATTCTGTATTGTTTGCGATGATAACGAGATACCGCAGCGTTCACCTGTCGTCTGCCGAGTGAGCCTAATTTTTCACAATTTAAACGTACATCGGAAACTTTAAACTAGCCCCAACTTTCCCGCGCCGATGCAACCCGAAAAGTTATCAACAATTTTTCTCCCGAGGCTGCAGCCGCCAAGCGTTCGATGCCAATTTATTTATTTTTTATTTATATTTAAAATATTGAAGTAATATTTGTTAGTTCACTGATTTATTACCGTTCTGTGTGGTGTTCGATGTGCCGCGAAACTTACAGGTTGTTGCGAGACCGCACGGGACGGAGGCGACGTGCGTCCGGGCGCACGGATGGTAACCGACTGGCGACGCGAGCGATGGCGGGAACGTCGTCGCAGCCCAGTATCAAACCTATGACCGCATCTCGCGGGTTGAATAACTCATTACTATCGGGATTCATAGGAAATAACAAATATAAAGTACTTATCCGCCAATCTCCTTTGAGTAATACGTTAGGAGACGGGATCAATCATCGCAATACGTCAGAAATTACCCCGCAATTGTTTCTAACGGTTTGTAATTTGCATTTGATTGAGACGTTTAAAGAATTATCTTTATACAGTTGCACGAACAAGCTTGACAATAACATAAATAAATACTTAGGTACTTAAATTAAACTCAATTTTAAATATTATTCATCTCGACACCCGAACTTAATAATTGACTCAACTGGTGCTCTACAATTTTTTTAAGCGGTTTTTCGGATTTTTTCTGATGCAGACGAAGTTTCTGTCTGGATAGGTTTTACAAGGCTCTAACTATCCGAGGTTGGCACTTGCGGAACTTTAGAACGACAGTTTCCCGGATTAGTCGGACGGTCACCACCGATCGTAGCAAAGGTGTTATGCGAACCGACTTACCGATGTTCGACGCGGAAAATACCGAGAAATTCTCAAACGCTGTCACTATGCGAATTTTTCTTTGGCTTTTCATAAAGTTGGTCGTTTAACAAAGTGTTAAAAGTATGTCGAATACTGGCGTACGAGAAATTCTATGTTCACTAGATCGAGCAAAATATAGGCTACAATTTTCATGTTAAGTATAATAGGTAATTATGTGGAAATAAATGATATTCTATTCTATTATAGGATTGGAACAACACAGTGTTGTTGTGTCACATAACGTAATAATTGGGTAAATAATAAGCGTGAAAACGTATTAATTATCTACTAATGATACAAAAAAAAAATTATCCCTTTGTCAAATAAATGTTTTATTCTTATCACGATAGGTCAAATGACGATCAAAAACAATGTTTTGATTAAAGCCATATATTAATTAAGAGATGTTGAGTAGTATCCTCGATAATTATATTCGTGTGTATATGTGTATCTCGTTAAATGTTAATCAATATGACGGGTACTACTACATTATCTAGTGAAGATGTTATAAAAAATAAAAATCCTCTCTTCAAGAGAAGTTTATTGAATACTTTAACACTGGCGAGCCAGGATAGGACTGAAGGACATTCCAGATTGCGACTTTTTGGTACGAATGAGAAATCGGACAATTATCGCAAAAGAAAAAAATGTACGAATTATAAAAAAATATAACCAGATTATTATTATTATCTAAATTGTACGTATGTGAATATGTAACAAATGTTTCTCTATCTATATCTAAGATACGTAATTATAATTATAGAGACTGCTTCACTCGATTGTGAGTAAACGGATTGAACTTAGTGTGAAACGCCTACGGATTAGGGCCAAGACGCGTCGCCACTGCGTTCTAAGGATTCCCTATCACTGAACTGATTGCTTAGTCCTTTTACTAAAGTACTTTTGCTGTTTTATTAATATCGAAAATCAACACGGTACAATGCGTGAACTGAACAAAAATATAAGTATAGTTACGACACTCGGTTATGTTTCATTTAACGTTGTTTTTAAGCAACGCAAAAAGATGGGTGTTATGTCTGTCTGTCGTGTCGGTCTGTGTTTCTGTGTGTCTGTCTTTTTAAAGCTCTTACACAAATTGACTGATTTTGATGGTGTTTTTTTTTGTTTGAAAGTTTTTTATTTTATTTAGATGGTGCTTATCATTTATAAGGCACTGTTCAGAGGTTGGCAAGCTCTTTTATAAAATTTAGTAAAATTTTGGTTGGTGGTTTATTAAATTACAATTAAATAACACCTTCTATTATAATGGTGCATTGTAAACATGTATCAAAGATTCAAAGAGAAAATTAGCCCAATAATTATAACGTTTGTTAATATTTCGTTACTGAAAATACAACTATGGGTAAATACTAGGTACTAATTAATTTGTTTCAATGTTATATTAAATTGAGAATTTCATCAATATTCCCGTTTTTTTATTAGTAAAATAAATATCTAGACAACAAAGATGCGATATTAAAGAATAAAATTGTCAAAAATAAATGCAAGCAATAAAAAAAATTAACAAGTTTCATTTCAAAAATGAAACTTAAGTAGTTTGACGTGAAATATATATTTGGCCGTCGCTCACTGGGTTGAAACATTGGCTTCTAAGTAGTAAAGTATGTACTCTATCTGCCGAGCCACCTCGAGATCACTCTTTAAGTAACATTAATCGGGTTTTCTTAGCTCCGTCCCAATGTTGCAAAGGGCACAAAAGCTTAAAAACCCATTTGCTATCTCTCGATCTACGCCCCTAAAAAATAGAGTCCATTTTCAATTGTCTTTCTTTTAAAATCTTGAGATTTTTACTAAACTTACTAAGCACAGCATACGTCACAATTTGTAGCTCTAAAATGAATTATTATAAATAGGTAAACTTAAAACGGAGCAGGTAGAAGACTGGTTTCATTAAGGCACTTTATGGTGCGAACATTAATGTCTTAGCGAAAAGGTCTAATTGTATACACCTATAATGTTTTAAATGTAGTCTGGACTCTATCTATATAAAAATAGGTCTTAGAATTGACTAAATGAAAACATAACAATGGTGCGGTATTTAAATCAAAACAAAAGCGGTTGAGTATTGAAAACAAACTCGGCGTGTTCATTTATCTGTCACGACGTGCTTGAAACTTACAGAGCTTATTTAAAGCATAAATAGAGCGTCTTCAAGTTACTCTTGAAACCGAGACTCAAAGGAAAGACTTAGCAGACAGAACCACGGTATCAGCTTGTGTTTCACACAACCTAAGCGACTTGTGTGCGATATTAAACTTGGGTCGCATTGCTGAAGCGATAGCGGTATCTGATAATTTAATTCTATCAATATAGTTTTAAATAAATAATATAATCCCACCAAAAACATTTTCATGTAAAATGTTGCCAAGACGAGCCCATATGACTCGCACTGTCAAAAAGTTATCAGATCTCATGTAGAGCCAAGCTTCTAACACTACACGCCCTAACTCTACAAGGCCTAACTTCACAAACTCTACACCTTAGTCAAAATATGTGGCTTGGCCATTTCGCTACATTCACATCCGCGTAAGGTGAAAAATTAATTCACTGTTAATTACTTTTGTGTTATACAATAGTTTTTGTAGTAACGAACGGCCAAGCCACATATTTTGACTAAGGTGTAGAGTTTGTGAAGTTAGGCCTTGTAGAGTTAGGGCGTGTAGTGTTAGAAGCTTGGCTCTACATGAGATCTGATAACTTTTTGACAGTGCGAGTCATATGGGCTCGTCTTGGCAACATTTTACATGAAAATGTTTTTGGTGGGATTTCATTTCTTTTTGTAAGTTGTTTGTAACAATTTTTTTTTTTATTTTTTTTTATTTTTTTTTTACAAGGAGTACCTATACATATATATATCTAGGGGAACCAAGTTTTAGATTATTAGATTAGACCTCTAGCGTCATCAAAATTTAATTTAAAATTACAAGTCTCATACAAACTCCCATCCCCTAGTTTAAGGGGTTGGGGGATGAAAGTTACAAGTTTTATAATTTTTTTGTTGTTTGTGTGCTAATACTAGCTTACATACAAAATTTCAGCTTTCTAGGACATTAGGAAATACCCTAAGAATTTTGATGATCATCAGTGAGTCAGTGACGAAATTAGCGTTTTTTAGATATAAATAAAATCTGAAGTATAAAAGCTAATGTAATTAAAACTTAATATGTTCAATAAGTCCGCTATTGACAATATATCCCGAAAATTTTGTTGATCTAGCATAATCCAAACCCAAGTTATGAGGGTTCAAAAAAACGACGAAGCGCTTCGAGAAAAGGTAGGTAGTGCCCGTGCGCTTCGCTTGGCTCGTCTTGGCGGGGGCACTACCGTGCCCCCAGATATCTAGGGGAACCAAGTTTTAGATTATTAGATTAGACCTCTAGCGTCATCAAAATTTAATTTAAAATTACAGGTCTCATACAAACTCCCATCCCCTAGTTTAAGGGGTTGGGGGATGAAAGTTACAAGTTTTATAATTTTTTTGTTGTTTGTGTGCTAATACTAGCTTACATACAAAATTTCAGCTTTCTAGGACATTAGGAAATACCCTAAGAATTTTGATGATCATCAGTGAGTCAGTGACGAAATTAGCGTTTTTTAGATATAAATAAAATCTGAAGTATAAAAGCTAATGTAATTAAAACTTAATATGTTCAATAAGTCCGCTATTGACAATATATCCCGAAAATTTTGTTGATCTAGCATAATCCAAACCCAAGTTATGAGGGTTCAAAAAAACGACGAAGCGCTTCAAGAAAAGGTAGGTAGTGCCCGTGCGCCTTGCTCGGCTCGTCTTGGCGGGGGCACTACCGTGCCCCCAGATATAAATTATTAAATAAATAAGTTTTGTTGTACTTTTTTATTTAAATGTTTCTTATAATTTAATTTATAAAAAATACCTTTTTGTAATACGTGGACATTAAAAAAAAGTCATTACTGCATTATAATTTTTTGTTGATAAATACGAACACAAGAATATAATCCTTATTTTTGTCTGTTTTTTTTTTTTATTATTATTTTTCTTTGAATAAATAACTGCATCAAGGTATAAGTGCAAATAAAAAAATGAAGGAACGAGCATTGATCACCACGCTTGCTCATTGCGGGTTGGCGATTTCAGATACCAATTTTTGGAATCCATGTTTCTTCACCAATTGACAATGATGCCTTAGAATTATTAAGAAAGTAAATATTACTTTGAATAAGTTACTTTGGTATTTGCCTTAAATGGGTTCGAACTTGCAAGCTTGTGCACACAAATCCGTTAATTTAGATGTATGGTTTGTATAGAATATGTTTTATAGAATTGTTTCACCGATTGACGTGGAACTCTCGACAGTTTATACTGTACTATGTACGTGCAGAATCTTTGTAAGAACGCATTGATAAATATTAAATGTAATTCTCCGACTTATAATACAGTAAGAGCTGAACACCTAAATGACGCAATTATAACGATATGTTTTAAACCAAGCGCCATTTTTGACGTCACAAGCTCTATTTAGAGTCAACATAAAATTTGATGTAGGTACCTACATGGTGCACAGCTTTGTCAATAATGCCCGGTAAAATGGTGGAACTACTAACGCTGCGCACCGATGCAGACTGAGCGCGACTGATGCCACGTTAAGCATATTATGCTTAAGCCGGGCACGCAAAGTGACACCCAAAATCGATGCTCTTGTGTTGCCTAGGTGTGATATATCTTTATATAAATATAAAAAAAAGCTCGTTTACTGATTTGAGTGATTTTCCGTGGGACAGCAGACGTTTATGCGAAAATATCGACACGTTCCGATGTTATTAAGTTAATATTCGTTTTTGGTATAGTTTTAATGAAACGGTGCGCTCTGTTTTCACACTAACTTTACGATTTTACTTGTCATACTAGTGCCTACAGTTTATACTGGGTATGCGCGCTCTATATTTTACTTGTGTTTTTCTCTAAGGGTACGACATTGTAACGTTTTACGCCATTAAAAATTAATGTATCGTATGTTTTTTGTTTACGTAAAAATAGAAATAATACGTGTCTAATATTTTTAAATAATCTACATGAAGGAAGAACTACTTGAATTAAAAAAAAATGTCTCATCCCTATTATGATTTCTTCCCAGTAGGGTTGGTACATCGGCGTATCTTTGAAATGTGGTACTACTAATACTTCCTAGTGTTTATTAACATAAGTATAACTTAACTTACAAGAACCAGATAATTTGATGCCTAATAGTAACAATTACGTCACAGATTGATTGAATTATAAATACGCTCTTGATTTAGAGCACATTTAACAGGTTATGGCATCATTAAAAATGATCAAGTTGTTTAGTATGTGTTTATTGCGAGTCCCCTCATCTGCCTCTTCAATTGTAGTCTATTGGTTCAAATTTTTGTAGTTATAAGTACTTAAGGTTTAATATCATACAGGAGTTGAGTTTAAGATGCATCTTCAAAAGGAATTTATTGCTTTGCAATATTTTCAGGGTTTGAAATCGTATATTACTCCACGCACGATTCGAGCAGCATGATTCCATTTCATATCTGTTTTGCGTCTTCTCAGAATGTCACAGTGAATAAAACTGCACAGCAACAGATGTATGTAAGTACTAGCTTTTGCCCACGACTTCGTCGGCGTAGAAGTTGAAAATGGTTTTAAACATTCCAATTTTAAAGAGTATTGCATTGCACCAAGGTTTTATGTGAGATCAACGTTTTTTTGATTTTTCAAACATGTGTCAAAATAAACTGTAGTTTAAATCAAAAGCACTCAGGATTGTTGATATTAACTTTGATACAAATCGCCCCCGAAATAACTTTCTACCCCTTTTTAACCCCGTTAGGAGATGAGATTTGATAAAATACGAGAAACGTTTTTTATCAGTTCTGTTAAAGAATATTTATGCAAAATTGGAAGTAGATTGGACCGAGGAACCACGTTGTCCCATACAAACTTTGCCCCCGTTTTTCACCCCCTAATATATTATTATTTCGCAAAATCATATCATACTGGATACCTGCGTCATACAAAAAACGCACCCTCTAAGTTCCAAATATCTACATTCAGCGGTTTAGACTGACGGATCAACGCACAGGCGTTGATCCGTCAGTCATTCAGGACAAAGCGTTATTATATATATAGATAACCGTGCAAAAGCAGCTTTAGATATTTATTATATCCATTAGCTTCTGCTTCCAGTGCGAGCCGAACGGACTCCGTGACGAGTCGGTCTCGCAACTTCGTTTTACACCAAGAAAGAGTTTAGCGGAAACAGCTTCGCGTGTAGAAATAGTCAAAATGAACTCGATATTTAGTTAAGGTAAAAACTCTTTTAACAAGTTATAGTTATTAATACATATTTCCTTCCTGCAGGTCCGGCTTTATAATATGCAACAGTCTAGCCACGACAGATTGGGATTTGAATTTAAGTTTTTGGTTTTTTTATTTAGCCTTAGGTAGTTGAGGTTATGTTGCATTCAAGTAGGTACAGTTCAGAACTTTCCGTTTTGAGGAAAGTTCTTAGGGTTGTACATGGGATTGTTGCTATTTGCGTCTGCTACATGATACTGAAACTGATCGTTTGCTGTCAGCTTTTCACAACCAAAGACCTAGAAAAGCTTCGTAGGTACTTATTGTATTTTCTAATTGTGACTCCGTTATCAATACAGTACAACGTTTAAAAAGAACTTGTGTCGTAGAATTTTTCGTTTAGAAGCCAGCCTGCAGAAACCTATAATATTTTTACTTTGCATTGTTTTTATGTCACACGTTTCTGTGAATAATGCAAGTGATGCAAGCGATTATCACACAGTATGTTAATGAAACAACACGGTAATAATGAATCGGAAACCCAATAAACACGTGAATACCTCATTTCTAATTTACGTGGTCATTTCGCAGTTGACAATTAAAGCATCATTCAAGCTTTGATCGCTACCTGTTGAAGGACAATTACATATTGTATGAATATGAATATATTTGGACAAAATGTTGGTATCATATATTTCGTATCTTATGCCAATTCTTTTTAAATATATCGTTATGGAATTATTAATAAGGGCGATTAGAAATAAGAGTAAGACTAATTATTAGACAGTAAAAGCGCGTTTGGCCGCACTAACTGTCTAACGACGTATATGTAAGAGTGCGATATTTAGCCGGTGTAATGGCGAGCTTGTCTAGTTACTCGGTAAGAAAGACTAGTTAGTCGAGACTAAATATCGCGCAGTCTATTAAGCGCTTTAGAATTTTGTGCCATGACTTACGAATTGACGTCGGGTTTCAACACTATATAAAAGTCTGGCTCCACGTCCATCCGGGATTTGATTCACTTTGCTCTTTGTAGAGGCAAGCACCAGTAGGGGCTTCGGTCAAAGGACTACCTACACTAACTAGAGTTCATGAACAGTAAATACACGGCAGAATGTATCGGCTCGTATATGTAGTGATTCGCAGCTCCGGTTCTACTGAAAATTAAATGTTGTTTGTTTTTTGTATACTTTTACAATTGCATTTTGGATCATAAATTTTATAATTTTATTTATTATGATTGTTTGATTTGTCTTTGATTACTTTTGTAATTACTAGCTTTTAACGTCATTGTTTTCGGCCATAAATTAACTCCTCTCTTTACCCGACGAAAACAAAAATTGTATTCCTTATCTGGGGCCACGGTCGTGCCCTCGCCAACGCGAGCCAAGCGAACCGCAAGAGCACTACCTACCTCGAAGCGCTTCGTCGTTTTTTTGAACCCTCATAACTTAGGTTTGGATTATACTAGATAATTATTTGTTCAAGACATATGTGTGCTTTCTTACACTTAACATCAGTAGGCATATCATCATTCTCATACCACGTATCTGTATAGAAATCTCTAACTATCATGGTTATAGCCCTCATGAACAATAATAGCTCCTTTGTTCTAGGCTATTGGCAGATTTAGTGCGCACACTTCGTCATGGTAAGTCGTAAGAATAAGGGTCGGCACACATGAGTCTAACAGGTGCCGAACTGTTTCCTGCAGCATAATATGCACAAGAATATTTTACAATTTCGTCGAAGAGAAATTATTATTTAAAAAATAAAAGAAAAGCAAAACAGTTCTATCCAGTTCTATAAGAATAATGTCAATATCAATTTAAGTATACGTCCAGATTCCATTTATTGTTCAATATTTATATTGATGCACTTTGAACTGTTTTATTGAAGCTCAATAGTGTGAATTCTGGCAAATACAAAGGTGAAAAGTGATTTAATATTCAACACGGAATAGGTAACATTTATTTCACTTTAAGCGATGCCTGAGTGACCGTATGACATGGAAAATTGTGTTACGCGCGTAAACGTTTCGAAGCTCACATGCGTTGAGCGTGCATTCGAACCAAACGAATAGCGTTGACCCAGCTTCTCTACCCGTCTTTCTCAAAACTGTAATCGTAAACCGCAATATTGTTTAAGAGCTAGGCAAATTGACGAGCTTTAATGCAAATAATGAAAATAAAAGTTACTTAGTCGTCTGTTTTAAATTAGAAAACCATTGTTTAAAATCAGACAGTACAGATTTTTTATACCTACAATCACTAGTCTATTTTCCGATATAATATGCACCTATATAGTAAAAAAAAAACGGAATAAGTCAACAATCTCAACCTTAGCAAATGTACTTTTAAAGTTTCTTTAGATTCGGTACCTACATATTAGATTTATATCTTCAGTTTTGAAGTAATACTGTTAACGATTGTTAAATAGATTATATTATTATACTGTTAAATAGCTTTGCATTTCCGTATTAATTATTATACTGTATAGGTATGTAACCACATTTTACATGTTTGTTTGACTGGTAGAGTCCGCCTTTATACCAAATTTGTTTGTGCAAAAAGTTTAAATTAATTAATTATTCTAATTATAACGCATGACGTGAGATGTTCAATAGTCTGATTAGAGAGATAGGTATATCATATACAGGCTAGTGTAAATATTCAGGGGCCACGTGACGAATCACGTTCTTCTAATTCCCAAGTATGAATGAGAGCGATTAGGTATCGTTATCGGCGTATCCTAAAACAACAATGACACAATCTCTATATTTGATTGCATAACAACATGTTTCAGCGCCCCATTTAACATTCTGTGAAACGATTAGCGGTCGAGACGAGTTCTTAAGACCGCGCGCCGTACATCAAAAACAATTTAATAAGCAAATATAAACCTACGTAGTAAAAGGCTTACTTTTAACCAACGATTTATTGGTCAGGTAATGGACAAGTCTTTGACATCGTTGACCAACATCAATGAAAAAAGAAGATTATATTGGTCGCCTTTTTTCAATTACAAAAAAAAACAAAAAGAATTTTCATTTTTTTATATTTTGTATTTTCTGTTTTGCAACCCAGTGCTTGTTAACATTTAATGCGAATAAGTATAATGCGGTTCATGTCACTTTGAGGTGTAACAGAGTGACAAATATAGTCTTAAGAACTTCTTAAAATTGTTTCGTATTTCGGGGGTTAGTTTCACAATCATTGTACGCGCTATTTGTTTGATATATTCATAGTTTTAGGGTAAATATTCATTAAAACAAACTTGGGTCTTCGTACCTTCCGAAAAAATATTTTAATTTTCATTTTTTTTTATTTCATTAGCATTTTTACTTCTCCTGACGAATGAATATTTTTTTATAGTAATAACAAAGACAAAAAAATATTTAGACAGATACTTTATATGTAAAATATAACTAAAACCAAGGGTAAACTCTACTGTTTAATGTTACTGTTACTGTTTGAGTTAAAGTTGTTTTTGCGAACCTATCTCCTAGACTACATTGTGGACTAGTTATTTATATTATGCGTGCTTCGGAAATTTTGTCACGGGGAGTTCACTCACTATACCTACATGTGACGTCACCCACTGATATCTGTCGAGCACACTGCGTTCCGAAATACTGGGCTAAACAAACAGTCCTTCAATAAAAGGATTATGAAACGACTTACCTTCGCTTGCATATATATTAACTTGTAATACAGGTATGTCACCCATTTCTACTAATATTATAAATGCGAAAGTAACTATGTCTGTCTATCTTTCAAGCTTTCACGGCGAAACCGCTGAACCGGGTTACATAAAACTTGGTATGAAGTAAGCTAGAATTCCAAGGACGGAAATTTAATTACTTTTTGCTGCGATAACAGACATCATATTAATGAAAACTGTCCTACTCAGTGGTAAAGGCCTTTTCTCAAACAGAGATGGAACGAGCATTGATTTAAATCATTGTTTTCTAGTGCTGTTTTCTACCACCAACCAGTGTCGTAGAATAACTAAACAGTTTTGAGGCAGTCAATTTGCTACTAGTCTAGCTTTGAACCATGTTTACGAATTCTGGTATTAAACCTCCAGGCAAAAACGTAATTATTAAAATATTATGTCAAAACGAAATAAATGAGAAAATATCGCAGACCACCAAATCTCTTTCATAAAATACATTCGATGAATTCATTAATTTAATATAATAGGTATCAGGTATCAGAGTATTAACGACCACGATACCAGTGAATAGGTACATTTTTAGTACGAACTACGAAAATGTTATTTAAATTATTGTTGTATTTCCATGTATGAAATTCTAAATTTATAATGAATATAAATGAATAATTGAATATAATGAATTTTAAATGCGAATCATTTAATTATTATTTATTTATTTATCTAAAAAATATGTCACCCTTTTCACCTTAAAATTAACATTTGTATTAGGTAAGCCTATGTGCCCAATACTGTAAAGGTAACTCTGTAAATTTAAGAAATTATAATTATATAAAAAATAAAGGCAAAAGTAAATGTTTTAAAATATGACATTCGCTTGTCTTAGAGAGCGTCGCATTGAAATGCAAAGAGTGCACTGCGAAACAGAAGACAGTTTTTCTTTGAACATAATTACCGGCGCATGCCCTGACAGGCATAGTTTAAACAAAAAGTGAAATACTAAGTCGGAACTATGTCATAAAATGTGCTAAATGAGGGGAGTGCACGCAACGGCTCGCGTTCTTAAGCCTACAGAAATGAAGACAGCAACGATCTAAAAATACTACCAACAATACAGCCGCTAAACTTTTGCAAAGGTCTTTTACTGGTATTTTGTTTACTTATTATCATTTTATTTCGTATTTTTTATGCTTCTTATTTTTCTTACGTTACTATTACTTTCACGCCAAGGTTACATTTATTGCGCAAAATATTTTATATTCACTATCCCTTCTAATTATTATTAAAACTACTAAACGACTTTGTGAAAGTTTAATTGTTCCCTAAGTTGAAGTAAGATAATTGTCAAAATCAAATCCGGGTGCCATTCTATAAATGTTCATCGACGAGCCTGGCGCTGTCCAACGTCAAAACCTTGTCAAATGTTAATGTTTTGAGAATAGCTTCGCTGTAGCTTCGTAGTGCATAAAATTCCTACTAATATTATAAATGCAAAAGTAACTCTGTCTGTCTGTCGCACTTTCACGCAAAAGCTACTGAACCGATTTAAATGAAATTTGGTACAGATATAGTATAGAGCCTGAGAAAGGACATAGGCTACTTGTTGCCGAGATAACCGACATAAACGCGGACGGAGCCGCAGGAAACAGCTAGTTTAGAATATTTATTTTGAAGCCCTTGAGAATATTTTTATGCGAATACATTGCATTAATAATATTAATTTACTTCAATACGTCGCATATCGAGGGTATAGTGCTCAAACCCAATAAGTATGAAATTGTCACTTTCGAGATATTCAATATTTAAGTTTTAAGGACAAAAATACCTATTCTATTCAAATAATATCGTTATAATGAGTATTTGTGGTAAAAGTGTATACATTGAATTAGTGTATAACAGTATTATTAAGTTTCCAAGGTGGTCCATTTTATCATAAAAAAGTGTAAAGTGGCGAAGGGTACCGACTTATTGGGTTTTAGGTCAAAAGAAATTAAACATATTATAATTTAACATTACTTTAATAAATGGTTTATTTTAAGAAACAGAAAAGAAAACATGGTAAATTATTCTTTCGAAGGCTGTTGGCTTGGTGTACGTCTTCATACCACGTATCCATGCGTGGAGTTCCTCTGATATGATTAGTTTTTCGCACATATTTTGTAGATCCTTCTTTTTAGCAATGCTAAATGGTAATTGACCGTAATGTAATTGGACGTAGTTATGGAATATCAGATTAAACGACACCTGGGTCAAATTGAGATTAAGAGTTTTTTACGGTACAGTACGTGATTTCGCAATAGCGGCCTTTTTTCCGCTTAATTCGTTAATACATTTTTTCTATATTCAGACTAACTTAATTTGTCAACAACGTATTATGCGAAAATTACGGTGTTTGATTCGTTAATGCGATTTGACTTGGGTTAAACAAAGCGCAATAGATGATTAAATCCATATAATTTTAATTTGATTTGGTCAAATTTTAGGTAACTTGTTATCATCAGAAACTTTACAACGCTTTTCTTACATTTTTCATCCTTCTCTTGTTTCCAAATAAAATATCAGTTATAAAATTTTTTGAAATCAGTCTGAAAAATTATATTTAAAATAATAATAATTTAGGGCTACGCTATTCGTTGCGGAGAGGGGGCCGGGTCATCTTCCACTTGTTATACATGGACGACCTTAAACCATTTGCTTCTTATAAATTCCAACTATTGAAGTTACTGAAGATCACTGAAAGCTTCAGTAATTCCATTAGAATGGAATTTGGTGTTGACAAATGTGCAGTCATGCATGTAAAACGAGGCGGGATTATGAAATCGCAGGGCATACAGCTCTCGGATTCTATAAACCTAAGGTCGCTCTCTGCAACAGAGACCGACAAGTACTTGGGTATGTCAGAGGCGTTAGGCATCAACGTTGCTGACATGAAACAATCATTACAGACACGTTTCTTTGGCAGCCTGAACAAAGTACTGAAAAGTCTTGTGTCAGAAGGTAACAAGGTGCGTGCCTTTAATGGTTGGGTCATGCCAGTGTTGATGTACTCCTTTGGTACACTCAAGTGGACTCAGATTGAGTTAGACGCCTTGGATAGGAGAGTCCGCACACTACTAACCGCAAATCGAATGCACCACCCACGGTCATCGGTAATGAGGTTATTATTCCGCGAAAATGTGGGGGTCGGGGCTTTTTGAATGCTAAGACCCTCCATAATCGCGAGGTATGTAACCTCAGGGAGTAATTCCTCCAAGTTGACGTGGAGATGTGGTGGTAGTGGATAAGAGCCTCACACCGCTCTCCTTAGGCAAGGAGAACTGGCGCAAACCTGTCGTACTAAGTGTCAAGAACCGCAAGGATGTATAGCAAAGCAAGGAGCTACACTGACGCTATTATCGGACCCTCCATGGACCCGACGTAGATTTCCTAGCGTCCGTGGCTTGGCTACGCTTCGGTGACCTCTTCGGCGAAACTGAAGGGTTTTTATGTGCAATTATGGATGAAATTATCATGACAAACAACTACCGAAGTATATCATAAAGGATGGCACAGTTGACATTTGTCGGGCATGTCACTGTCCGGGTGAATCCTTAAGGCATATAGTTTCGGGTTGTTCTTGTCTTGCTAACGGTGTATACTTGCATAGACATAACCAAGTGGCCAGGATTATCCACCAGCAGCTTGCTTTGAAATACCAACTTGTGGAAATAGAGGTACCGTACTACAGGTATGTTCCCGACCCAGTTCTCGAAAATGGTCGTGTCACATTGTACTGGGATCGATCTATCATCACTGACAGGACTATTGTAGCCAATAAGCCTGATATAGTGGTGATAGACCGATCAGAGCGTCAAACAATGATTGTTGATATCACTATACCCCATGACGAGAACCTCGTGAAAGCCGAAAAAGAAAAACAAATTAAATATTTGGATTTAGCTCACTTTACCTGGTATCAGCGGATTAATGCAAGCTAGTTGCACAAATTTTCTTCCTCGATCACCCATTGTAGCAAACACAAACACTAAACAGAAGAATTTCGAAAACAATTGGCGTAAACAGTATGCGCGTCGCAAACTGACAACAGGTAGCGCAAAAAGTTGATAGGTCTAATTAATTTATTGGGTTCTTCTCCCAACAAAGTTTGAAGAAAGTTAGTTGACGAAGTGAGCGAATACCATATAACTAAACATAAATTGTTTCTTTTGAAATATAATCGTACAATAAAACCCGACAAACACATTTGTTTTGATTTAGCTTTTGGTTTTGTTTGTTTTCTTACCTACGTATGTAAAGCTAAAACCCGATAAATACAAATAGTGGTTATTGCCTTTATGCCGTTGAGTAATTTTATTTGAAATCATTGAACACTCAATACCAATAAATAGCTTTATATGGTTTGAGCGTGAAATAAAAATATTATTTATCAAGTTAACACACTTTATAGGGTTTGAGATTTTAAATTTTGACTAAACGCGGTCACTTTATTGGGTTATTACCTCAAGTACTTTTCTTTCTACTGCGAATTCCACTTATTGGATTATACCACTGGAAAGAGCGTAAAAAATGCATTAAGATTTTTTAATAAAACGATTTTTGATTTTTTGGCACTTATTGGGTTTTAACACTATACCCTCGATATGTTCAATAAGTATCCATTAAAGCATCCCAAAAACCACTACGTCATAATAAAGTAGAATATTACGCTGCGTTCGTTCTCACTGTGATAAATTCATTACGGTAACGAAGTGAATTTTAATACAATCATCAATAAGCCTTGATTCACATGGACGTGGAAATTTGCATTATACGTCCGATTCAATGATGTATCATTCATTTCAGCAGTCATTAGAGTCGTTACAAATGGGCCCATTTGTTTACCTGATGAGATTTTCTATTCAACCGCTGAATTATAACATTATTTGGTTTGTTTGTGACTAGATTGTAACTGTTAGGAAAAAGAGTTAAATAAAAAAGTTTGTATACACATTAACGGTTAAATAAAAAATATACTGAATTATTGTTTGCACGATTGTACCAAGAAGCATGTTTCTTTATTTTTACCTACCAATATTTTTATAGCCAAAATTTTCTTATTATAATTAAACCTGATAAAATAAAAGCAAAATGTCAAAATTTGTTTCATTAAAATGTCGAAATTAAATCATGTGGGTAGTAAAATAGTGTTAAGTAGTTAGAAATTACTTCATATCATGTCGACAAACATATCCGAAAACTATTCCAAGATCAACACCACACGATTTAATTTCGTAAAGGATTGGATATTTAATTATTGCACGGATAGCCAAGTGGTACATAATATAGGTCACTACGCTAACTACCACTGTGCGCGACGAGCTGCGGGTTCGATCCCCGCATGGGACAAGCATTTGTGTTATCCTCAAATGCTTGTTCTAAGAATGTTTGTGAAATTCCCCGCGATACAGGATTAAATTCCTTAGAGCTAGATAAGCGCTTTTTTAAGAAAAAAAAGGGAAAATACGTGTCCAATATTTATCAATAATCTAACTGACGGACATGAAAAACATTGTCATCGTGCCTTTTGCGTTCATATGACACGTACTTGTGCCTGCAAGTGAAACAAAAGCTGTGGGTGGGCGCTAACCATTGCAACTGCGGTTAAACAGTAGTTCGTTATAAATAGCCCATTATTATCACAATAGATGCAGTAACAACATGACACTTAAGTCATAGCGCCTGAATGCGTTTGCGTACAAGTCATATATTATTCGTGTATTTATCTCGACGGCTTGCAATGTGACACACCGATTACATCATTTCAATGACATCAGTTGTACTGGGAATAGTAACAGGGCATGAAAGGTAGTTGATGTTTAAACGGGAAGGAATTATCAGAATTATTTTTTTAATAAATAAATATAAGTTATATACCTACGTGTAACCATTTTTATTCTCTATTTTTAAAGATGGTAGGTACCTTTATAGATCTACTAGGTTATGCACTAGTTATGCAGAAAGTAGTTTATGAATTTCTTGGGATCCAAGCTTACCCAGTCCCCAAGTTTCATCGAAATCAGTTTAGTGGTTTAAACGTCAAAGCGTAACAGACACACAGACAGAGTTTACTTTCGCATTTATAATATTAGTATCAAATCAAAAATCAAAATATTTTTATTTTAAGTAGGGCCCTTTCAGGCTCTTACAAAATGTTAAATGACTCTAGTTGCATTGCAGTATGATAAGCTGTTTATTCATATACCTATAACCATTTCATTACCAACAACGTCACCTAGTTAACAAATAGGACGCATGTGTAAGACAAAAAATACATCTGTTTTTCTCAAGGCTAGCGATTGCCCATTATCTGTAGTAAAGTAACTACAACTAATTAGATATGCGGGTTTATCAATCACTTACAATATTATACAAATAATGGCGATTTCTGCGTTGAAACCACGATTATTAATAAAGATAATAATAATATGAACTATATGTTCTCCATATACTTGAATGTAAAGGCAAATAACTATTAAGACAGTTGGCAAGCGGTGTGTGTTGATGTAATTCTTTTGATTGCCGTAGTTGCCGATAGGAATATTGTTTGTTGAAAACAATGACTAAGTATCTAAAATAAGTAATCAATGGTGTAAACTGCATTAGAGCTCGGCTGTGAATCATACAGAGCTATTAATAATTATTATTCTCAACGACAGTCATTTATTCAAGCACTTGTTTATTATGAGAAATAATTTTCATATACCAAATACCTATCGAGTATCGACAAACTTTTACCAGCAACTTTGTTTATAACACAGAATGAAGTTCCATTTAAAATAATTGATCAACTTGAATCTCTGCAAATTATCACACAATATCACAACATCGTTAAAAAAAAAAACTAAAAAAAATATTCTTTTTTTATTTTTTTTGCTTTTAAATCATATAAAGAATACTATAACAATATTTTGTTTTAGTTGTTTTATTTTTCTTTAGTAGGATATCAATGCAGCGGATTGATCACTCAGTGTCATTAAGATGACATTAAATCAATCGTCAAACATGCATAAACCGTTACCGCTGCTCGATTGTCTCTACTAATCGATCAATCGCAGTCTAGCATTAACCCGAGTAACTCCGTCTGTCAGAACTTTTGTCTTAGAGGCACCGAGCGCTTATTCAGTCACTACAGAGTTCACGAACAGGTACAGTCGTCGACATAAATCAGGTGTGCGAGCGACATGCGACTGATAACGTCGCGATCGGAATGTCTCGCCGCTCCCGTTTGCGACGACGGCGACGGCGACGGCGAAGCTAGAGACGTCGCGCGTCGCCACCGCCGCGCGTCCAAGACCGAGCTGTCGCGCAAATAGGTCACTCAGGACACACTCACCGGCTGTGGGTTCAATTACAATAGCCATTTACCTTTTTCTAGTTCGTATGCGTAATCAATATAAATAAAAATTAAAGTTTGTATTTTTTGTTTCTACGCTTTTAATGTTTTTTATTCTTGCTTTTCCGTTGTTTAAATTGAGACGAAACTTTTGTAGGGTAGGTTCTGTGAGGTTTAATTTCTTTTTTTACTTAACCTGGAATTAGATGCACCTAGTTTTGTGCTAATTATGATGCCAACGTTACAGTTACTGGCTTGTAATAAACTTTTATGAGAAAAAATCTATGTTGGTTCTATTTTAAACGGTTTTTTTCTAAACCATTCAATATACAATTAAGAGGTAATGTCGTTATAATGAATATATATTTGTTTTTGAACAAAAGTATTTTGTTCTTCTCGTAACCCACCTGCTGCCTTACTTTTTTTTTTGAACGCCTGCCGCACTAAAGAATTAAATCGTTGTGTTGCGGGTATTTAAATCGATCGCGATCATAACGATGGCAGCTCGCTTAGCTAACCATCACATCTTCAATATATTATGATGTAGGTACATAACAAATATTTACTTGATGAAGCCCGTGTTTCCAAGAAGTCATTTGTATTTGATTAAACTGCTCAGTTGGCAAGTGAACTTAATGTACCTATACTGCAATAATGTATGTCAACAAATTGTCGTCGTATTAAATATCTACATATTTTAATAATTTATCAAAAGCATTCAATAAATACAATAGGTAAATATATATTACTTGTTTGCCAAAAGAGTATTTTACAGTAGCTAATCAGCTGAACTGTTAGGTATAATATATTGTGGGTTTCAGTGCTACTTGATTAAATTAACTCTTTTATTATATAATTTATAAGTTCAGATTAATATGACCCACTCACAATAAAACATTCACGCTAACTAGACGACGGACAGTCTGTCCGTCGGAAAAAAATGGCTCTACCCTTCATCATAAGTTGCCGCGGTCAACTTGTTCGGCAACCAATAGTAATCAGCAGTCATTTCTGACCGGCGCGCGGCGGTACAAGAGTACACACCTTAGTGTGTTATCATTTCCCGCTAACAAATACTACTCGGTTTAGTATTACTATAACTCCTCGTCCAGTTGCTTTTTATTCATTCCATTAATGAACATGACTCCATTAATAAATAATTGAGCTGGACAATGATAGAGATTTGTGATTAATGATTAAGTAAAATGATATTGGCAATGTTTTTCATGTAAATAAAATTAATAATAAATAATTTAAGGAATTTAAACTCTATTCATAATTCCCTATTAAAGGTAAAATAATTGCCTCAAAATTCTATCTTTCATCTATCTTTAAGCTTTTTATTCGGCAAGACCATATTTTTTCAGAAGTGTGCCTAAAATAATGCCCTAGAATTTTCTGAGACGCCGAAAAGAAGAGACACCAAAATAACCGGTATAAAAATGTCGGCATGATCAGCCATCTACATACTCACTACTAATACACTGTAGTCCTAGTATTAATTTTTATAGTAATAATTTCTTAGAAACTGTAGTCTAAGAAATTATTACTATGAGAAAAGGCCATGCATCAATAGTATGTTATAACTATACTTATTTCTCTATATTTGGCCTCCAACCAAAGGTTATCTGAGTTCGTTGAAACACGACTGGTACACTTATCGGTACTTAGGTAAATGTACCAATATTGCCAATTTAATATAATACCCCATTACTACTGAGAGAGACATAGGCTATGGATAGCTCTGAAAATGATCCCAAGCACGCAAACCTCAGTATTCAATTTCATAGTGAAACTTATTTTATGCTAGCTAAGCCGTACTTATTTTGCTCACGACAACAAAAATTGATCACTTTTACACAATGATTTTTTATTGTTGTAAAGTTTTATGCCTAATTTGTGTGTCCCTCTCAGAGGCAAGACGTCAAAATTACCAGATAATTTATATTGTGTTATAATGTATTTCAGTAAAATTTCTATAAGTAGTTGTAAAAATAGGTAGGTAGCTTATAAATATTATAAGAAAAACTAGAATTCTTAAGAGAATAAAAACCTGTTGGTAATATGAACAGGCTCTGTATTGAAAGAGACATATACAGAAATCACACTTGTAGTCATTATGTACATACTTCTGCTCTGCACGGGTTTACTTCTGAGTGAGAAGAATTAAGAAAACGTACGTATAAAGTATTGTGTAGTTTTAATACTTTTATTTAAGTGACAATATCACAATATCATTATTATTCCTGCACTCACAAAAACTACAGTTATAACATCGCATCTATATTTATTAATAGCCGCTTGATCTATGGTCTTAGATGAGGACAGCGCCGGCTTTGATTTCCGTGAACACAAAGGTTTGACAAAAAAATTGAATAATGTGGGGGTAACTCTTCAAATTAGGTTAATCACATTGTTGGTAGGAACTTTTAAATCAGTTCCCTAACTGTTATTACATTATTTATGTTGTTATACAATAACTGGGCACAGTTGTAAATAAATTTAACGAGAAATTATTGACTAGTACATCATATATATTCAGTTGTGCAGATTGTTAGCTATCTGAAACTATATGTATTACAAATATTATAATTTATTGTACTTTATAGGCTTTTTACACTATCGCGACATAACCGGATTATTTATTGTTTATTAAATGCGCAACAGATAAATAAGAAATTATTTTTAGCACAAAAGACATCATGCAATTATAATGAATACCAACTAAATATCGATTGGCGACATCACGCAAGCCCTTTTACTAAGGTGGGGACAGGTATCGTGGGATTATCGATTATGAAATATAATATCCTACATAACCTAGCCTACCCTTCTTGCCTGCGAAAGCGTTCCCATGTCCTTTTCTCCCATGTCTTGTGTAGATGTCACCTTTAATCCGATATATATTAATACTAGCTGTTTCCTGCGGCTATACTCGCGAGAATGTCGGTTATCGCGACAACAAGAAGCCTATGTCATTTCTCAGGCTCTAGACTATCTGTGTACCAAATTTTATTAATCGGTTCAATAGTTTTGGCGTGAAAACGGGACAGACAGTGTTACTTTCGCATTTATAATATTAGTATAGGTAATTTATACTTATAATTTTTTGAGAATTACTTTGTGGACATCTTTAAAAATGATTAAGTCTCTTTATTTTTTTCAGTAGGACTATAATGGAAGAACTATTATTTATAAATTGTTTTACATTGATAGTTGGTTTTTTTATTCGGTCAAAGGTCAGAAGTAGATTATAAGTAGCAAAGATATTCGATGTTGTTATTTTGACCCTCTTTCGTAATACATCGGGTTTAAAACATTAATTATATTATATTAAAATAAGAATTGATGAATACAGCTTGATAAGAGTTACTACCTACGAAGCAGAGGCTTAGAAGTAACTTTTTGATTAGCAGACCAGTAGACTTATGGCGAAGTATACCTACATTGTTCTTATCGGCTACACAACAAATATTAGAAGAGTTCAATGAAAATGGTGCACAATCAATACAATCTCGAACTTCGTGGTTATTAATACTACATAGTAACATAGCGTATGGTTTGTTTATTCATATCAAATGAACAAACAGCACAACGTCGGTAACTGTGGTTCTCTGTGTTTCGTCTTTTTACTGCCGATGGATACTGTAAATTGAAGTATCGTTATGTATACAATCGCAGCGAGTGTTTGATTAAAAAGTTACCGAATATTTTCTGGACTATATTAAAAATATCGATAATACCGTAATCACAACACTAAACGGTAACCCTAAACGATGCACCCAGGGGTCGAATAGAATGAATATTATGTTTAGTATTTTACGATGCTACTTATCATTGATTATGTGGGACGCTATAAAATGTTGGAGCATTCACAAATCGAATCACTTGATATCACAATACCTACTTGATTTTATTTTGTTTACAAGTCTGGTGTATTTTGAGGACGCATCATTCATGTCTTAAAATCTAAAAAAAATAATAAAGCATTTAGTATGAAATTTGTTGTACATCTCGTTAGTTACAATCGGATGCAATAATGAAAGTTAAAGAATTCAATGGCGGTCTAATAGCTTCTAAGATATATCTGAGTCAATCAAATCAATTTCAAACTCATACTCTTTTAGTTCCTATCCCCTCGCATAGCACTTGTGAACGTCGCCTGCTTAATGGGATGAAAATTAGAATTGATTTATTATCTGCCTCTTTACAATTTGAACGTCTAAAATAGAAACGAATTCAGTAAGGTACAAACAAAAGCTCTCCGATCCTCGGAAATGTATTTAGTTTTTATAATGTTTTCTTGCCATTTGCAGCTTTAATATCATTTAGTCCTTCTTCATTTATTTTGGATTCATCTATAAAAATAGTTTGATTCAAAGACACGGTCTGCAATCGAAGCGACTGATAGTCCATGATTATTGTTTATTAGTATCAAGTGAAGCTAAATTTACGTCTCTGCTATTTCTGTGGAAGTCTATTTAACTAGTTTGGATTGTTTTATTTTAGAATAAGGTTTTAATACAGCAAATTCAAAGTCAAAGATATATTGCGTACAATGTGTACATTTAGGTCTTACTGTTAGGCTATTTGACAACATTGAAAACATACTACCAATAATTATAGTCATCATATTATATAATAGGATAAAAAAGCACAATTTGCTTTATTTTACGCTATTTTAAGTATTGTTTGTTGCAAATTTCGCAAAATCAATTATGAATAATTTTTAATATTTTGTCTGTGACGAAATCGACACGAATTTTGAATCAGCTGTGGTGACTTCACACGCAAGAGAACACTTTAATCTCCTTGGTGTATTTGTTCTTTTCTGCTTCCGTGTGACGTCACGCGCTACAATGTTCGGCGCCATTGTAGAAACAGCATTTTTGCCGCTTTCTCCGAAATATTAAAGCTAATATTAGTACACAAACAACAAAAAGTATCTAAAGCTTGTAACTTTTATCCTCCAACCCCTTAAACTACGGAATGGAAGTTTGTATGAGACTTCGGCAAAATTTGACTCTAGAGATCTAAAAATTAATAAAGGGACCTTGTTATAAAAAATAAAAAAAACGTGCAAGGAAAATACCACAATAAAGGAAAAAAAGTATTGTCATACTGTATTTTAGATGGGAGCAACTGCCTATCTGACCACCACAACCCATTTTACTGGGTAACACAGTATCCCATGGTAAGATTGATTTTCAGAATTGTAATGACTTAACATCTGCCAAAGACAAACTTATGCTAGTCGGGACCAACAGGTTAACGTGCTTTTCGTGGTACGGAGGGATCTCGGTATGTTTACAAATACTTACCCATCCACGTATTAGCCGCGGATAGTGCGGCTTAATCTTCATTGTCGCTCAATCCGGCTTACTAATTAGCCACGAGCCCCTCCAACTTAAACATGAACTGACTATAAAATGATTATTAGGATATATTATAATATATAGTGAAATATAATATGATAATGGCCACGGATCAGATTCAATTGCACAATAAAATCAATCGTTAGTGCAAGCAATTGTAGCATTTTATATTTCAATTTTATTTTACCAGGAAAGATTTAAAACTCAGGTGTCACCCATTAAACTAATTGGATTTTGCTATACAATTATCATTCGTTTGGTAATACAAGACTTGGGAACGCGAGAAGTAAAAAAAATACATCAATCACTCAAAGCTTTTCATACGTAACGATTTTCATACAAGTTTTGAATTATGTACCTAAATGTATTGTACAGGGCGCAGAAGGTAACAGCCTAGTAGTTAAGATCCAAAGACCGCATTCTGTCAATAGATTTGAATTTGAAATTACCGTAGAAAAGAACAGGTTTGAGAAATTTCCTGTTAATTTAATTCCCACAGACTTCTTGTAGCTTTATAGTCTGTAATAAATAGGTAAAGATCTATATTTTGTATTGTTTTCAAAATATTAAGCTCTGTATTTTAGGCGTTACGAGAAATGGTCGCTTTCAGCCTGTTTTCTTAAAAACTCTATTTTAAAAGAAAAAGTTTTAGATTCTCACAACGAGCACTTTCAGTTAATATGTCACACAATACATAATTACCCCCATAAATTTTAAGGGTTGTTTGAAATTGATGTTTTTTTTTCGGTAAACGCCAGCCTTTGAGTTATTGACTTACATATGTGTATTAAATTTCAACTCATTCACAATTTCAAGTCAGTCCAGTAATTTGGTAGCAAATTGGCTGAGACAGACGAACGGACAGACACTTGGTTTTACCTTTTGACGGACGGAACCTTAAAAATATTGAAGAATAAGGATATGAGTTTGAGGTCCTCTATTCATCCTAACCCACACTGAAATACTTAGTAACCTTTTGCATATTCGCATCCAGGATTAAAAATCATTTCCTTTGAAGGTGTAAACACTCTTTTATAAATATTTTCTCGTGGCAAAGGGAATCCAATTTGGTCGTTGAGACACTCCAGTGATGCGTCCTCCTAACCCGGGTAACTTGACCCCTTTGACTTGACTCGTCTAGTACAGGGTGACAGGCACCGATTAGCCGTCGTGAAGGTTATAGGACTGAAGTTTAGTGCTTTTTTTTCACCCAGCATATATGATAAGATGGTAATGTCAAAAACCCTGTCTTACGTTTAAATGCATCCTCTATTTGGATACTAAGACGTAACAAAAACTGGAAGAAATTGCCAATAAGGCCACCCAGTTTTTTCAAGTTCCCTTTTGTTTACAATGTACAGTACAATAAAGAATAAATATTTTAATAAATAATCAACAATCATTTTCACTACATATGTGTTGTGTAAAATTAGCTCTAGTTTAATACATTTGAGATTTATGCGACAGAAATTGGTCAGTGAAAATTCCTACAATGACTAAGATACCTCCGTTGTCGAGTGGCGTACACACCAGATTTTAAGGTGTCGCTTACTCTATGGTCCCGGGTTCGATCTCCGGATGGGTCAATGTAGAAAACCATTTTTCTACATTGTCTCGGATCTGGGTGTACCTTCGTTGTCTCTAATCCATAAAACAAGTGTTTTAGCTACTTACTTTGAGTTTAGAGCAATGTATGTGATGTTGTCCACGTTAAACTCAGCAATAATAGAAACAGTCAAGTTGCATTAGGATAGGCTTTCAACGAATGTTGGTACTTACATAAATGGGTAACGTTATAGAATGAACTAATAATAATGTAACCTGAAACGAATTTTAGGAACTATTTACATGTCTCACCTAAGATATTATAGAATCACAATGATAGGCTCAAATGGAATCTTTTCTAGTTATATAAATAGAAAATATTATGTGTACATAAATATGAAGAATAGGATATGCATAAATATTTTAAGACGGGTTGCAGTTCAATAATAGTAAGTGTTTTAGGAGCGGCGTTGTAAATTATCACTAAAACATTTCATTAGCAAGGCTTTTTATTTAATTATGGACTTAAGTTAGCTTTTCTGGGTAATAGTCACTGTATAAGGAGAAATGGTGGAAGGGGAAATGAATACTGCACATAAAAGGTTTTTACTCAGTGCTTAAATGAAAATGTCACGATAGTTAAGATTATTTTTATTGACCGTTTTTTACCCGACCGTTTAGGCGGTTGTGTGGTGATTTAGTGCCGGTTATCCGGACTCGAAGTATGAAATGAGCCGGTGTATGTAAACACTCTTGTAGAGTACACTTCGCCGCCGGTGAGTCGACCGATTGCCGTTACATGTGTAAAAGTGTCATGATCATATTTGAATAATACACGTACATTATAAATTAGGTAAACACTTTTTTTTTAATAAATACAAGTGTTGTTTAGTAAAATAATCTATCGACAATCGAAATTATGGGCACTTTTTCCGGTAAGTTTAGGTTGACGATTTAGGGCATAACTTTTATATTGCCATACTTTTCTATTGAAAATAAAGCTATGAGGATGAAGAATGCGACATACTTTCAATAACATCTCGTCTCAACAACATCAAGTAACTACGGTTAATAGGGCTCGCCCTGGGAGGACAGTTAAGTGATGGCCGAGTTCTTCACAATCATTATGCGGACAAACACGAATCAGTGTTGGAAGACAATTATAAATAACGACAGTATGCACCGAGCAAGAGATGTTCAATTTGTCCCAATCAGTCTGGGGCGCCAACACCCGCAGACGACAATTAAGACAACTAATATCATCAGGAACCTTGGTATGACACTATAAATTTTACTTTGTTTGAATGGATTAAATTGTTTTTGCGGTGACATCATTAGGACCATCCATGGTTTTATTTTGATACTTCTCGGTTTTATAGTGTGTAATATAGGTAGCTAAGCGACTTGATATTTTTCGCTTAAAAACAGCAGATACCTAACTACCTACTATTTGTATTACCTATCTAAGTAATATTTTTTGCAGAAATACACAAACATTATACCTATAAATCTAACTTAATAATTATTATCTCTTCTTTCTAGTCAACTTATCAGTTGTTTTATATAAAAAAATATGTGTAAGGGCTATTATGACAAATAATACTATTATAACATTGTTAAATACTACTTCAACTTGTAATTATATATAATAAATATCAGAACCGAAACTAACATTTAAAAATATACCAAGCATAAACAAAGGATATACATATTTACGAGTGCTGAATCAAAGCTACTAATTATTATCAGTAGGTATACTTAGAGGCAGACACAGGAATGTTAAGCTCATCATAATAAAAGAGTAACCATGACTTAATAACGGATGTTATAACAATAACAGAAAAGATACGTGTCGCGATCAACATGATGACTAATATTAACATTTAAACTGTCGGGATGAGTATAATGACGAACTCTAGGTAGGTCCCGTTCCAAATTCAATATTCGGACAGCACGCAGAACGAATATATTACCTATATCGATTTTTATGTACGACTTTTTAATCGACTAGAATCTATATACCTACCTGCTCCATAACTAACTAAACTACTCGGCCACGGCATTTTTATTTGGATGTCGGTTGTCAAGGGGCAAAGTCTGGAGTATAAACCTTGGCAATCAGCTGCGAGTCGTTGTAGTTCTCAATTATCATTCCTTCTCTGTTCGACAAGGGTTTTAGTCTGACCGTGAAAGTTTACTTAATAAAATTCTTTAATGTAAACTACAAGGTTGCGTTGATTTACAGGTACAAAGTACAAGCTTAACTTGACTTAGTTATGGAGTTGATTCCCAACTCTTAAATTGCTACCAACAAGATTATTGTAATCCATAGGAAAACAATCTATGTGAAAGCAATATATATTCATTTATTTATATAAAATAAATATCAAAATAAAACGTACATTAAAAAATATAAAATATAGTCTCCAACTGGCCAAGAGATGGATGGGTCTAAGCCGCCGAGTTTAGAGCTCCAGATGAAAACTGATCTTAGTTAGGTATGTATGTGCAAGTATTCGCCGTTAGCAAGACGAGAACAACCCGAAACAAGGTGTCAAGGACCCGGACAGTGACACACCCGGCATAAATGTCAACTGTACTATAATTTATGATTTACATTCAATTATTATTATGGCATTAATTGATAAGACTCAAGTGCAGTGTTGATCGCCATTGCGTTACCTCTAGTAGTTGTAATCGATTGTGATCATTAAGAGAACACTTGGAATAATCAAGTGCTGCGCAACAAAGTCAGTTACACTGGAAACTGGGAAGCATTAAAACTTTTTCTAATTCTCGTTTACACTGTTATTTCACATATGCAACTGGTTGTCTACCAAAATAGAGTAAGTTATAAACGTTAGATGAAAAATAGGTATTATATTATAGATGTTACCAACATATAACAATTTTTTTATAGATTCCAAATAGGTACTGAATCTTTTTTCACAAATTAAGTCTAATCTTATTAGACTCTGTTAAAGTTGTTCTTAGTGAGATTTTAAGAATACGTTTGTTTTTTTTATATAAAACTAACTGTAGCCCCGCCCGCGTAGGTGTCGGTTATCGCGTTAAAAAATAGCCTAAGCTTACGCCATACCAAGTTTAATTCAAATCGGTTTAGCGGTTTACCCGTGAATGTGTATCAGACAGACAAAAGGAATTACTTTCGCATTTATCTTATACTAATATTATAAAGCTGAAGAGTTTGTTTGTTTGTTTGTTTGTTTGTTTGTTTGTTTGAACGCGCTAATCTCAGGAACTACTGGTTCGAATTGAAAAAATATTTTTGTATTGGATAGTTCGTTTATTGAGGAAGGCTATAGGCTATATAACATCACGCTACGACGAATAGGAGCGGAGCATAAATGAAAAATTAAAAACTGTTGAAACGAAAACACGCGAACTAAGTCGCGGGGGACAGCTAGTACCCAATATTTGTATGGATAGTATGGTCGAACAGTAATTGGACACCACTGCCCATAGTCTTAGAGATGTCCTATGTCTGTGTCTTCTGTCGAGTGTGTTTTTTTCCAAAATTTGCTACGTGATAAGCGTTTGAAGTGACATAGAAAACTACTAAATAAAATCGTTACACAAATTATTTTTCGAGTTTCCAATCAAGCGATTTTCTTTTTCTATATCTAAAATTAACCGCAGAACTGCATAATTATACTCCAGAGTATAAGTCAGTTTCGTTTTACGTACAGAGGACCCCATTGTCCAGAAAGATCTGTAACCGAGAGCGATTGAATGTCCTGCATCGACCAACAGACAAATTCTATTTAAATACAAACAGTTGTTTCTTATTCTAAGGCAGAGGTTGTAAACCTGTGGCGCTAGTAAAAGTTATAAAATTTTGGATCAAAACGCCAAGGTAAAAGTAAAAAGTAAGTATTTCTCTTTTTAAGTTGGTCAGATTTTTTTTTCAGTTTTTGACACTTTACTACTAACTCTAAACCGATTTGTAATTGGCACGTCAAATTGAAAAGAATAAATAAAATGTAACCCTAAATGTTTAGAATCCCTTATTTGAGGGAACGAGGCAACGCGTTTCAACAAACATTAGAGATAGGTTTAATTACACGCGTACGATGCGTTATGATTTAGTTATTAATGAACCCTGTAATCAAACAGAGAAGCCCTTATTGTAGTAATTATACTAATTTCAATGTAGAATGTAGGACACTTGATGATGCGCTACCATGTTTTCATCCTGTATGAACTCGTAGTCAGTGTTATCGGACCTTAATGTTTTAAAATTGTATATATCTTAATGTAACAAAGTGGACTTCTAACGTAATGGAAAGTCTAACTTAACTTGAAAGGACAATGAGTAGTGGTGCCTAACTCTCAATAGAAATAGATACTCATTAGTGAATAGGTATTTTAATGCAGAACAAAACTTAGTATTACGACTAAGGTACTTTCCAAGATCTACTATCAACACTACCATAATAGTGATCCCAAGACTGGAGAACTCTCGGATCTTGAACTAGTCAGTGACTTTATTTACCTCGGAGCGTAATTGTCTAAATAAGGAGAAAGTGAACAGGAAATCCGAAGAAGGCCAAAAATGCAATGATCAAATTAACTAGCATTTGGCTAAACTAATGTTGCTAGTGTCACCAAGATGAGACTAGTTGGGATGTTCGTTTTCTTAATCTTTCTTTACGCATCATATGCATGTCCTATTAGTGCAAAGGACCGGAAAATCTATAGTATATAGGTAGTATACTAGCTCTCAACGATATCGTTGCAAGCATATGCATATGGACATGGAAGCATATGCTTCCAGCGATTCTTGGTCACAATGCCCGTCGTCATTTGGTTAGTGTGATCAGGTAACCCTACTCACTGGACTTTTTGTTACAGTCCTAAAGAGCCCTATGAAGAACTTTTATCAGGAACACGACCTTCAGTAATAAAGAATAGGATTATGAAGAGCGGCAAATACATACAAAAAAGGAGCCGCATCCATTTCGAAGACAGTTAAAACCTCCGCCAGGAAAGGTGCTCTACAACATAGCAACGCCATCTATTCATGACCGTTCGGAATTAATATGTTGGTATAACCGCAAATAACTATCATAGCAGGAGAACGTAGTAACTTCAAATATTATGCTACTGTACAAAGGTCTATCTGTGTGCTATATACGTTATTCTACTCTTTTTAGTTATTTACGCATCATTGGATGACCAAAGTCAAAAACTTTTACAGGAGTTCGTTCAATAAGTATTTCATAGTATTTCGTCGGCATAATTAGTACAAGCGGCCGTCGAATCTAAAGTACTACGATAGCGGTAGGTACTTGAGCCGCTATTACACAGACACAGACGAACGCACTTCAGATTCCTAACAACGTATCTGCGAGCTTATTTCTGAGTCTCATTGTATATTTGTTTGAATGTATAACCAGCACGGATTATTAATTGGTTAGATATTTTTTACATTGTAAAAAAGGAAACATTGTATATTTATAATTAAATATGAATAGTAGAAAGAAAAAATTAGAACCTCAGGCAGAACTCGAACCCGCGAGTACTGGTTGGAAGAACCTGTCGTTTTACCAACTAAGCGAAAGAGATCACTAAATAATATCAAAATTTTTCCCTAAACTTGTTACACGTCTTAATAATAATAATATATTAATGTAGTAATAATATTCTTTATTGTGAATTATAGGTTAGGGGCGACGTATGCGACATCTAGTGAACAGATTCTTCGATTGGTATCATCGAGTAGAAACAATAAGTTTATTAAGAAGTCCGAGAGATAGCGCAGCCCAATGGCATTATTTCTACTATTTTCATTAATTAATTACAAGTATTTGCTTCGGGAGCACTAATGCATAATCTATACTAATATTATAAAGCTGAAGAGTTTGTTTGTTTGTTTGTTTGTTTGAACGCGCTAATCTCAGGAACTACTGGTTCGAATTGAAAAATTCTTTTTGTATTGGATAGTCCGTTGATTGAGGAAGGCTATAGGCTATATAACATCACGCTACGACCAATAGGAGCCGAGCATGAATGAAAAATGTTGCGAAAATTAAAAACCGTTGAAACTAAAACACGCGGACAAAGTCGCGGGGGACAGCTAGTTTATAATAAAAATAACATAGTACAACAATATCTATACTAATATTATAAAGCTGAAGAGTTTGTTTGTTTGTTTGTTTGTTTGAACGCGCTAATCTCAGGAACTACTGGTTCGAATTGAAAAAATCTTTTTGTATTGGATAGTCCGTTTATTGAGGAAGGCTATAGGCTATATAACATCACGCTATGACCAATAGGAGCGGAGCATAAATGAAAAATGAAAAACCGTTGAAACTAAAACACGCGAACTAAGTCGCGGGAGACAGGCTAGTTATATATAATATTGTACAATAATATACAATATAATATAATAAAAGTATATGTATATAATAAATTGTACAGGGAAGTTAACCGATATTTAAATTATGGAAACACTATGTACCAACTTCGTTTCTATCAACTAAAGTATTTATTAATTTTCAAAATTAATCGGGCTGGTATCTGGACTTCGTTGTAATCACTATTTACTTAATTTCTTTAATTTACAGTATTAATATTAATTCTAATAGAAAAATGACAGTACTTATAATGTTAATTTGGGTACTATTCAGTTTAGAAGTTTTTATTTAAACTTATTTTAACTACTGTATAATAAAGAAACAACCGGATAATTTTGTAACGAACAATACACACAGATTTTCGTTACTCAGTGAAAAATACTAAACCATTTATGTCGCAAATACTCGATTATTTTTAACACTTAATATAAAATATGCCATCTTATTGATTTCGAGTGCTTTCAAGTGATTTACAAGAGTACTACTGATACCGTGTGGCTGGCCGCCCAAATACGGACTGGTAGAGCAGTTAACCAGTGATCAACATAGGTACGCGGACTACTCGAGTGGTTAGCCAGTGATCAACACACACGAACTGCTCACGCGCGGGTTCCCCTCTGCCCACGTTATTAATTAAATCACGTGCGCTTTCCACCCCCTCACTTTGTCGACCGCTCGAAACAGTCAAACTGCTTCAAGGTCCGTGTTTGTATATACATAGAAATCTTAAATATACTATACAGTCACAGCTTGAAGCAATCCGTGTATCCACAGAAAAATTAAAAAAAAGAAAATTATGGAAATAACTTACCGTCCACTACATGCTAAGCTTAAGCCGCTTCCATATTAGGACGCTGTTACAAATAATATCCATCATAATTACCGCGTGGTAAAAGTTTCTGATGCAAATAATGGGGAAACTTTGGCGTCAATGTCTTACAGACATTATATACACAGAAAATTTTATTTTATCACTTCAACTCCCTTACCAAGGCCTTACAAGACCTTAGCAAGGCCTGCCTTGCTAAGGCCGTAAAAAATTTTTTCACTTCATCGGCTGAAGATGAAAAGAGGATGACGACGTCGGCAAATTAAAGGTTGGACAAGATCTTTTGGCCAACGACAATGCGGTTAGTGGCTATTGCGGCTAATGGCTAGTGCGGCTGTAAGAAGTTTTAGAGACAGTGGGTCTCTTTGTTTAACATCTTGCGATCACCATGCGAAATGATGATCCTATACAGATATTGAATTGCTTGTGATTTTTTTAAATGTCACTGTACTTTTTTGCTAGATGTTTTGTAAAATTTGATTATGAATTATTATTTCGCCAGTTTTGAAAGCTTTCAAAGATTGAACTATGGTTGATACTATAAAAGCCTTACCGTAGTTTTTTTAAACAGTAACCAGTAAAAGCGAATGCCTTTATTTCAAGGCAATGAGGTTAATATTCTTAATTCCCTACTACGAACTCACATTTCAAATAAGGAATACTTTTAATTCGATTTTTGGCTGTAGGTGTCTGTCCTTCTTTAAGTGACCTGGAAAAAGACCATAGCACACATAGGGTGGTATTGGGCGCAAGGGTAGTTTAAAACGTGCTCTTAGAGTAACCTCGTAAGGTAACGTAAGGAGAATTGCATAACAGGCGTCGGACCAGGAGTTCCGTAGATAAGAATACAACATTTCCTGGTGTTTTAAAAAGTTTTAGGAAAAACTGGTATCTCTGTTTCTGTATTCCCAATAGCTCCTAGATCACTACACTAACCTGCAGGACAGTCAGCTTCGTCGGTAGCATCGACACAGTCGTTGAAACCGTCACACCGCTTGCTGAGCTCCACACAACGACTCGCGTCGCAGCGCATGTAGTCATCGTCACAATCTGCAAACAAAATACATTTTACTTTCTTCATCTCTGCTCTTTTATTGAACTGGAAAAATTTGTGTCGTCAAATCGAATAATAATTCAGCCACAGTCATGTGGCTGAGTCGACGCAGATGGGTATACTTTTATAAAGTGTACAGTTTTTTTTTTAATTTAAAGTAACGTCGGCTTAAGAATTTAATTTTTGTAGTGTGGGGCGAGGTTTCATAAACATTCAAAGACACATGCACATAGAACACCCTGACTTTTCACAAAACAATTTTTTGAACAGAGATGAATGACATGTATTTGAAAACATACGGTTTTCTAATAAATATAAATTATCTACGTCGCTGTGATTTAATTATTATTAGGCATTAAACTAATAATATATTTATCGTTAAGGCGCTACACGAATAATTATTTCGTTAGCGAGTAGGTGGAGTCATACGGACTGGAGAGCCAATCCAGAAATGCAAGACAGTGATAACACTAACTGCTTGCTTACGGGACGAAAAGAGCTAAACATATGTCAAGGTCGCGAAAGATTGTCTTAGAAATAATAACGTAAGCGTCAAAATGAAAAATCTGATATTAATCGAAAACTATCGAATGAAATAAAAAATCAATCGACATTAATCTTGGTATTATGATTATGCATCAAACAGTGCGGAAAAAATATTATTAAGTTTAATACTTTGGTGGAAAAAGCAAAAAAAGTGTTTTAATAGACCTGATTTTAAAAACTAAAACTATCGAGGAAAGTTTCTTTAATTGTGTAACTGATCGACATTTATTTTCATCATATCCTCTTCTAGGAACCAAATTTCAAGTCAATAACTTTTATAGTTGCTGAGTAAAAACGATATGAAAATAGCTAAAAAATTTGTGTATCGCCTTAAAATGTTATTTTTGTGTTTTGGATGTATCGTACTGATAAAATATATATACCAGTTTCGGAAGGATCAGTAATGTAATTCCTTTTTGTGGTTAAGTCTTCTGGCCACGCGGTTATCTCATCAATTTCTGCATCTGTGTACTCGTGATTATCATCCCACGGTTCTATACAAAAAAAAAAAAAAAAAAAAAAAACAAAAAATAAATAAAAAATTGTAAAGTTGGTCACAAATATACAATACATTATATACATTTTAGATAATTTGAGGCACTATAGAAAATTTGAGGATTTGCTGCTGGGAATTCATAAATTTTTCTCAATTATATTTTATGAGCAAGTAGTAGGTGCTGGAAAATATACCCTTATTGAAACCACGTGTTAAAGATAAGTTAATGATAGTTGTGACCAACATTTATAAATAGATACATAATAGTAAAATTAAAAAAAAACGTACCAGTGGGCAAAACATCTGTTTCACCTTGATCACCTCTGCTAATTACATTATCCTCTGTCGTGGTTAGATCACTTTGTTCGGAACTGCTTGGGTTTAAAACAACATCGGGGACGTAAATCGTATTATTATCATCATCTTCGTCACCAATTCCGAAGTCATTGCTATTGTCGTCATTGTCGTCATTGTCTTTATTATTGACTGACATATCACTGGTGCTTTCATAATCTTTATTATAGTTATTTGAGTTCCGAGCCGCCTCACCGACCAGGTCTAAAGTCAAAACGATAATAGGGAAGGGTAACAAAAATCAACAAAAAAACAATAACCTAAATGTAAACTAAATATATTTGTTTGTTTTCCCAAATAAAATAAAATAAATAAATATAAAAAGAAACAGTTTAAAATTCCGAAATGTTTAGGTATTGCCACTAATTTGAATTCCAAGGACAATGGGATAAAGTGTGCCCACATTACAACAGACACAAAACTGCTAGTGTGATTTGAAAAGTGTCGTCGGATAGATCATTTCTTATAATACTTCGAAAATGTGGGGTTTGGGATTTACACCATAATTAACATACTTTTTAAAAAAAAACTAGGTTCTCAATTCGTCAGAACCTTGGTTTTTCATTTTTTATGTATTTTCCCCGATTACTGCCTGGACCTTCCCAGGTCCCAAGGATCCCCTGGTCACAAGGTCAGGATCTGATGTTGGGATCCCAGGAAAATCGAATTTTACAGGCACAATTTTCTGATATCCCGATTTTCAAGTTTTTCGTTGATTCTCTTTTAATCAAATAGAATATGGAAACATAAAATATTGTTACAATATTCTGCAATATTCAGGTCACCCAGGTCATAGTACAAAACCAGTCAGGTGATGTCCGATCAAGCATTTTTTGAAACCGTAATTTAACATTTGAGTGACAACGCCCACACATGTCATTGTTAATATTAAGAATTTTAATATTAACAATATGAATAGGTAATTATACTTAATTATAATATTAAGAATTATTCCTTCTTTTATTAGTTTACCGAACACTTCATATTATCTTCACTTATTTTTAAAACATTAAATATATTCAGTTCATGATAAATACAAATAATAATGCTGAACAAAACTTGAAACTAAATAGATTTTTAACTAAAACAGGATTTTTGTCTACTTCCAGGTTTTGGAGGTGGGGACGAAGTCCACACAAAGTCCCCATTATCCTTTGCAAATTCTCAGTATGAACACAAGGCCAAATCTTTAACATTTTCCAATTGTTAATTCGTAGCCGTAAGAAAACACGAAAATCTTGAAGTTATGGTAAAAATAAAAGGAATTACAATACTGACTAGGCTCAGGGCAGTTGAATTCGTCGGTTCCATCCCTGCAGTCTGCATGACCGTCACATTTAATTGACATTGGTAGGCAGACATATTCGTCACACTGAAGTTCATTCTCAGCACACTCTGAAACTATGATAGATACTAAAATTTGAAAAAAATCAACGAATAACAAAAAGAAACAAATAAATTCATTGAAGCATTTGCATGTGTGTAACACTTTTACTGTAGAAACTACAAAGTTTTTGATAATATTATAATTTAGTACTATTTTAAAGCTATGGTAATTTGCCTGTTCTCCGACTTTGTCTGTTTAGGCTTTAAAATTAGGTAACTAAATCCTTGGGAGAGGCCTATGTTCAGCAGTGGACGTCTTTCGGCTAAAATGATGAACTAAATGTAAAAAGTAAGGGTAAGGAAAATCTTGGTACGAACCTGGATCAATCACATTAGCACTGAAGTCGTCGTCCTTCACGCTCGTATTTCCCAAACGGCCGTTATTTTTTATGTGATTGCGAAGAATATCTTTGATATTAATCATGTTCTCGTAGCCCGATGTTACGATGTCCAAGGTTACTTTGCACCAGAAGTCGTCGTTGACAAGAGACCTGAAAATATTTAAGGAACCAATATTATCATGCTGCATTGAAGTTGGAGGCTATACACCATTTTAGACCGTATTGTAAATGAGCCTACTTCCATTTCGTCAAAGGTCTATGCGTCAATGAATGTAAATGTAAATGTGGACAACATCACATACATTGCTCTGAACCCAAAGTAAGTAGCTAAAGCACTTGTGTTATGGAATTCAGAGACAACGAAGGTACCACTAACACCCAGACCCGAGACAATGTAGAAAAGTGGTTTTCTACATTGACCCGGCCGGGGATCGAACCCGGGACGTCAGAGCTGGCGACACCTTGAAAACCGGTGTGTACGCCACTCGACCACGGAGGTCGTAATCTTTTTATATTACTAGAAAATCACACAATGCATCAATCAAACAAAGACACATACCCTTCTGTTGGGCGACACAAAAACAAAGGGCTAAAATATTTTAGGTCATTCAGTAGTCGCAAATTTGAAATTGTAGTCTGCCTAAATGTTGATTGGCAAACTTGCCACTAACATGTTGGCTGGGATTAGCTACTTTTTTGCTATAATTATTTTAATAATACTTACTGTATTCTGACTAGACTTGATCTCTGGGTGCCCGGCAGACTGTCGAACAGCAGGTCGACAGCATTCGCGAGTGAACGAGAGATGTTTAAGAATTCTTGGGAGTCTCGGTTAGAGTACGCCGGAATGTACGGCTCAAATACCGAGAATGTCACACGTAGTGTCTCTGTAATTATTTAAGGTGAAGCTTTAGTATCTATTGTAGTTAAAAAAAAAACATCTTAAAAGTAAGCCTGTATTCAATTCATTTTTTATTTTATATATATCTGGGATTAATACAATTTAACCAAGGGATGGGAATATAATCAATAGTTTGGCAATATTTAAGTCTTTCGGATACTCAGCTAACAGGCAGACTTTACGTTTGTAAATACAAAGAGAGAATGAACTTACTTTCTCTGGGTTCTGGTTCCACCTTTTCCGGTAAACCGGACCCAAAGTTGTCACTGTCGTCATCCTTCCCGAATCTGAGGTATTACAAATACTAATGAGTAGGTACACACATAAGCACTGTAAAAAGGTTGAAGTACTGTTATTGATTTGCAAGAAGCCGTTAAGAAATTACTCTTTTAATTAAAGAGGTCTTACCCAGCACTGTCATCCGTTAAGATGTTCTCCGTGGCATCCTCTGCTTGCTTCTCCGTAGAGCCAAACATTTCAAAGACATCTGACGATAGAGAAATCAAAATTGTAATTTTAACATCAATACATTCGAAATATTATTTTTAATAATAATATTTGTCTTATTAAAAATAACATTTTGAATGTATTGATGTAAAATCGTAGGATTTTATACATAAGATTGTTAATGTAATATAGAGAGAAGATACTTACTTGAGGAGTTTGATTGCCTCAGTTTATCAAAAATTGGCAAGTCGTCTCGTTTAACTTCGAGGTACTCGTTAGATGCATCCTCCTCACCCTCCAAGAAAAAATAATCACCAGAAGATGACACCTGAAAAAATAATAAAAGGCTACCATGAATAAGAAGTTAAAACCAGACTTACAAAACATAAACAGTTGAAATGAAACTTGAGCTCTGTTCCCAATTTTATTAATATTATTTGTGTTCGGCCGAACGTGCGCTTTTCGTCCATTCACACTACTTGTCATCTCCGCATTCACTCCTTTTTAGGGTTCCGTACCTCAAAAGGTAAAAACGGATCCCTTATAGGATCACTTTGTTGTCCGTCTGTCTGTCTGTCTGTCTGTCTGTCAAGACCTTTTTTCTCAGGAACGCGTGGAGGTATCAAGCTGAAATTCATATCAAATACTCAAGTCTATGGTCTCTTGGAGCTGTGAAAAAATCAAACTTCTAAGTCAACGCGATCAAAAGATACTCCCGTTTATGCCGCAAATTTTCGACACTCGCAAGGGAATCAAAACCTACAGGGTACTTCCCGTGAACTCAGAATCTTGAAATTTGGTACGAAGCAACGTCTTATAACACAGATAAAGGAAAAATTGCGAAAAGCATAAATTTTTAGTTACATCATATAATAAAAATATTTTTAATAATTTTAAACTTATTACCCCTTTACTCATGAACGCGTAGTGGTATTATATTGAAATTCTTAACAAATACTCAAGTCTATAATATCTTTAAGCTGTAACAAAATCAAACTTCTACGTCAACGCAATCAAAAGATACAGCAATTAAAGCCGCATATTTTGAAACTCGCAACTACTCGCAAGGGAATCAAAACCTAAAGGATACTTCCAGACGACCTGGAATCTTAAAATTTGGCATGAAGCAACGTTATAAAGTACACATATAGGAAAAATTCCGAAAATCTTAAATTTTTAGTTACATCACATAGTATATTTTTTTTAATAATCATAAACTTACTAGCTGACCCAGCAAACGTTGTTCAGCGATTAAAAAAAAAACAGATGTTGGCCGATTCTCAGACCTACCCGATATGCACACAAAATTTCATGCAAATCGGTTCAGCCGTTTCGGAGGAGTTTGGAAACAAACACCGCAACACGAGAATTTTATATATTAGACTTGCTGACCCAGCAAACGTTGTTATGCGATTAACAAAAAAAAATAAAAAAATAGATTTTGGCCGATTCTCAGACCTACCCGATATGCACACAAAATTTCATGCAAATTGGTTCAGCCATTTCGGAGGAGTTTGGAAACAAACACCGCGACACGAGAATTTTGCTTCCCATTCCCTCTCGCTCCACACCATGGTCTGTACCATAACTTTTACTTATATACCTACAGGTTTGTACGGAACCCTCGGTGCGCGAGTCTGACTCGCACTTGGCCGGTTTTTTTTTCTCATATCATCGTTCACACAATCCATCTATCTCTTTGTCGATCTTTCTCTGCTTGTATATCCATCCACTCCGTATTCATAAGTAAATTTGTTATGTAAGTTTTATCCGTCTTCATTATGTGCCCATATATGATCAACGATTAACTTTACTTTTTTAAGACTGGTACCACTTTTTAACTTACTCTGATATACTCGTTCCTTACTGTGTGTGTCTAGCAGCGTCAAACCAAATACCCACCTAAGCATTCTCATTTCATTTGCATGCAATCTGAAGATGAAAGAATCTGTCATCCTTTTGCTGCCCAGAATTCCAAAGCATACATCATAACAGGTCTTATTTTTGTATGTACCCTTCCCTGCATCTTCACGGGCATTATTGGATCACAAACCATCTGCCATTATTTAAAGCAAGCTAAGCTGGATCTGTGTTTAACCTCACGGTCCATCTCGCCATCACTTTGGATGACGGATCCGAGGCTCCTTAAATAAGAGCAAACTGGCTGTGATACTCTTATCTAAGGAAATTGGTATAACAATGGAGGGACAGCCGAAATCACTAAACAATATGTTCAGTTTTAACTTTGCTGATTTTAAAGCCTCCAACTTCTGTTGCCAAACCACCAGTGCTCTGAATTTCAAGCGGACCCTCGCCAACGAGGGCTTTGTCGTCCGCAAAAAGCATGCACCAGGGGGCCTAGCCCTTCAGCGTCCACTATTAATAGGAAGTGGTAAGAGCTTAGAGCCGAAGCCTGAACAAATGTTCTGGATCTATTGTGTATATGTATATAAGTGGTATTCCCAGTGCGAGAAATAAGGAGTGAATGAAAGCTTTCCTTTCTTTTCTTCTTCGTTCTTTTGTTCAGATAAGAAAATGACGTACAGTTAGAATTAAATGCGTTTAGAGCATGATAAGTTGAAAGACTCGTTGTCTGTGATGAAGAAAATTTTATCACGGCGTTAACCGAATAATATGACCGTATATATCGAATATATTAAATTACAATACTTAGGTATATCGATACCGTAAAAAGCAGTTCATCGAATGTTTGCAAACCAAGCGACGGAACTGAATGAGCTCTAAGAGATTTCGGCAACACGTCAGCTGCTATCCATGAAATTTCGTAAAGATTATTATCCGGCAAGACCCCTGGGTTGGATTATGTCGGAATAGGTAAATAGGTGTTGCGTGATTGGTCCGGTCCGCTTGACATGCCCCGCCTTCGTAACGATCTTGATTTAAGTACTGAATCCCGTTTCAGTAATCTCCGCCTTTGTTTTATACATTTTGTTATATACAAAAAGGTTATTTTCTGTTTTTCGGGACACGAGCATAAGACGGCACTGCGTCTAATAGCAGAAAGACAGCGCGAGGTATAGTGCAACTGCACTTAGACTTACTTATAGATTCCTACATTGAAATATTTTGTACCAATATTTTTATAGTTTGCATTATTTCTATAGTACGGATTGTAAGATTTCTTTTTTTTTTGCATTATTGAGAAAAGAAACAGAATTAAGCCGCTTAAATTTCAAGATAGACAGAAGGACAAAATACAAATTAAATATAGGCAAAATTACAGGTTCATGAGATTCTTCTGTAAGTTCTTACAACTAAACTAACCAATACCTACTATATGATTAAGTAAAGCGCCTGTAATCGGTGATGTATGATATAGTAAAGTAAGTCACCGGAGAGCCACAACATATCCAACTTTTATTTTTATCAATAGGCTATTTCTCCTTTCTTTGATACTTTATATTAAACTTTGGACAAACGAGGGTATATTTTGATGTTAAAGGATGTTCCTTAACTTCAAATGTCATTTCATGTTTTTAATAGTTTTTTTAATAAAGGATGGAGTGTTATGACGATAAATTAAGAAATCGGCAATGATATAAGGTAATTAAGACAATTTTTTTTTGTAATAAATAAATCATTTTTATATAAGTAATTTTGTTTGAGTCTTTTTAAAAGTGCTGTATCTTCTAATGTAAATCCTATAATATAAAACTTATGATATACAATTGTAACCGATGATGCAAGTTTGTATGATTTAGTATGAGTATACGTTTTATATTTCCCTTAGGAAGACATTCGATGTCCTGTGGTTTTCACAGTTAAGGTAGCTAACGCCATCTATGATTTTTCGCGAGCACTAGCAGGAGTACTGCCTTCGTTTCAAACCTTTCATGGTTAGAAAGTTTTCTATTTTTATGTACTGCGGGTAGGCTGATTGTACGAAATTAAGTATATATAAAACATTTGATTTTGTTGCCTATAAAAATTAATTCACCTGTTTCTTGACCCTATATTATTGGCGCTCATTAATGAAGTTGATCTCCTTCTAATATCTTTGATTGGTTTGTACGTCTGTCTGAGTTTGTCTATCATTTGAGTTTGTCAGTAATTTTAACATTATATTCTTAAATCGATAACCAAGTTTTAAATAGGTATTAAAAACAGTTTTTTATCACTCAAATCCATTTATTTTAGGGTATTTTGTAAGATACCTAATTTTATTGATAGTTTTTAATTTCAATTTTATTCAAGTGTTTCAATGTTGACTTATCATTAAGAAAGTCTAAGTTCTTAAAGAAAATTCAGAGAGCCATAAAGCTTCATCTGCATAACACGGCGTGAAATCCGAAAAATAATATAAAAATAACAAAAGACCGGACACAAGATCGTAAAATCGTCATTAAGTCGGAACGGGGAGTCATGATTCGCAAATAAATCGACACTCGAGCCGCAATTAGGGGAGGGTGAGGTCGTTGGAACAAGGGGGATTTCCTTGCAATTTTAGTTAGTCCGACATGATCCGCCGACGAGTGAGAACGACAAGACGTGCAAGCTAATGGCCTCTGCGGTTCGGACGACTCGGCCCTCCTCGATCGAGACCACTGCGGCACTGCGCCGACACTGTGTCGATCCGGTGTCGTTTGTGTTGCCGAAAATCTCTACATTTCTGTCTTTTCATAATTAGTGTAAAAGAAAAATGTTCTTGAAATGTAAAAAATAACACTTGTTATCTTGCATGTCACACTGAATCTGGTTTGTAACCCTACAAATGGAATTTCTAGGGATGATTAATGAACTCTTATAGCCATGATATGTATTTAGAAATGGGTAGATCCTATTTTCTGGCTTTCATGTCGCTAGAAATAGCGTGACATGGTCGCCCATTGTAATAAATAAATTAATGTTTAAAATTGTCTTACTTAATGTGTTGCTTGGGAGGCCTGTTTCGGAGCAGAGTATTGCAATTTATAAATTTGTTAAGGAAGTGTTTTTGAGAAGAAATACAGAACAGTTTGACCACAAGTTATAGCTCAGTACGCTCTTTTGGCATTATATATTCAATATTTTGTACTGGGCTGTGACCCAGTACAAAATAGTGAAATCCCGAGCAGGGTAGGGATTCTACCATTGTGCAGGTTGCTGCTGACTATTACGTACTACTACTGTTCTGTGATTCGATGGTGATGACAGAGTCAGTTAGTCGTTGGAGGCGCTGCATGTCGACGTGGTGTGGTGTGTAGATAGATAATTATTGATAAGGTTATTGTTGTAATTTGTGTTACCTTACGAGGCTGACTTGGCGCACCAGCGCAAAAAGTCTTATTAAATAAATGATTAAAACAAAAAATTGTCTTACTGTTTTAATATTATAAAAATTGCTTATTTGTCAAAATGTTAATAACCGTTACAATTATATAAACTCAGCTCATTTCAAATACGAAAAGGAAAATTTATAACCAATATTACATTATAGGTACACTAAAAATGTCTAAACGAATGACCTTCTGATCCTTTACTTTATTTCAGAAAATGTTTATCAACACCGTCTTTCTAACTAAAACAAACATGATTGTTATTGAAAACTATAGCACCGCTTACGTCAGAAAATAGTCTAAAAATAATACAATTTTGGCGTTACTAGGCGCCGAAATTGTGTTATTTTTAGACTTATTTTTAAACGGAAACTTAATTTAAAATTAGATTATCGTCATTTACCATCCTCGTATCGCATTGTTCCTTATCTATAAAACAAAGATACCCCATTTATAACTTAAGAACGGCTGGACCGATATTGCCTAAAAATAATATAATTTCGGCGTTACTAGGCGCATAAATTGTGTTATTTTTAGACTTATTTTAAAACAGAAACTTAAAAAAATTTGATTATCGTCATTTACCATCCTTATCTATATAACAAAGATACCTGCTGCGGCTGGACCGATATTAAGGAACTTTGATTTGTTGTATTTGTGTGTCCCGAATAGCAGAATAACTATCAAAACATGTCTCGCGGGAACAGGAACTGCTAGAGCGAGTGAAACTGCTTGACACAGCTAGTTCCTTCAATATGAAAGACAAGGTGGCAAGAACAGGAGTTTTCATTTTTCGTAGATGTATTTTATCGCAAAACATCATTTTTATTTTGAGTATATCAAAGCTTGAACAAACAAAATTTATAAAAAATATTTACTATAGCACGAAAAATATTTTTCTGTTGCGCTCCCTGGTCACATGGCATCAAAACACTTATCTACAAGCCATTTCCAAGATTACAAGAAAAATTTAGAAAAACCACAATAAAACCGCATTAGAACCAGACGAACCGTTTTCAAGATACATGGCAACATTTGTTTTCATATCGCAGGAGCCCTTGAGCGCCCCTTGCGAGTTACCACCAAAAAATATCACAGATGAATAACAATCCCATTACAGAAAACTGTATCCAAGTCGATACATCTGTTTTGGAGATACGGGGCATCATACGATTTCCCACACACAAACTAACAAATAATCTCTCACCATAAACGCATATTCCTTCTCCGTTTCGTCGCGGGTAAAAACATTTAGGCTCAATTCGCAGCACAAAACCACTAACTGAGACATAATTAAGCTTTCTTTAAAAAAAATATCAAAATCGGTACTCTCAATATTGGAAGCGACGATGCCACAGACAAATACACAGATAGGTACACACGTCACATATTGCGACGGGGATTGGAAACCAATCGGTGCTTGTGGAAGCTTTCACGAAGCACTAATTGACTCGGATAAGCTCAGATATAATATTCTATTGGTCCGAGTGCGCACATGCTTTTTAAAGATCTAGCCAAACGCCTTGTTGACACTTCGCGCGACCCAAGGGCTGGCTTTTACCTTGGACAGAGGATAAGCATTGCCATACGAGGTGGCAATGCCGCCAGCCTTTTGGGAACACTCCCAGTGGACAGCGATGTGTACGAATTTTTTGATGCCATATTTTAGGTTTATGTTTAATTAGATTAGTTTATTTTATTATTCCTTTTGTATGTATATATCGTTAAGTTTATTTGAATGTTCAAAATCTGTGTATCCGAGAAACCTGTAATATGATAATTATCTGGAATATTGTCATGCAACATAATCCTATTGGAAGAGATTATTAATTTTGCGTTGCATAATACCCATTGCAGCTATCAATAAAACGCTCATATTGCGAAATGATTACTGAAATGACTACTGAAGCTCTAAATTATTCTGTTTAATAGAACAGCTTAATGTACGTTCAATTTGTTTATTGGTTATGAAATATTTTTTGGCCTAAAATTGGGTACATGAGTCAGTAATTCCTAAAATCTTTGTAAATAACTACCTTTATTATTTCGAACTATTAGATGTTAAGAATACTTCACTTTGAAATTAAAAATTACAAATTCACTTACTTGAAAATCGTGCATGGAATAGTAACGAAATAAAATCAAACTGAAGATTGTAATATTTAAAATTCCCAGACTTATTTATGACTTTAGCACAACTTTGCAAGCTAAGAATAAGCACACGTAGATAATAATTCTTTCAACATATCTTCAAAAGTCTGCGCGTTGCATAGTTTTTCATTCTCAGCGGAAACGGTTAGTTTGTTATGCATTTATTTAAGTAATAACGTATGTAAACATTCGTTCGTCGGAATTCCTATGTAAACTAACTGAAAGATGTTTAGGTGCCTACATACCTGAGATGCCGATTGATGTTAACCGGGAGAAACAGAATTTAAAGGGAATTGGGTCAAGAAGTCAAGATCGCACGTAGTGTGTGGTATTCTAAACAATGTTATTACATTTATAACATTGAGAGCAAATATCGAAATGCTTCAGTTTTATTATTCAAGTAATAAATACCTGAATGTGGAAATGTTTATTGTCCCCACGACAGTGATTACAAATAATTACGAAGTCAAACTATATATACTGCTTTGTACCTAAAACTGAAACTAAAATTGTTTGTCGCTTAAAGTAGCCTTTGTCCCTTCCAAGCTTATCCCATAACAAATTTATTTAAAATCTGTTTAGCGGTACCTATATTCTTGAAAGCGTCTGACAGACTTTCGCATATATATAATATTAGTGTGAATATTAAGATCAACGCGTTACCACTGTTGAGCCGACGACCGTAGGTACGCCTAGACATTTCAACTACGGCAATAAGTTCAGAAGTTAAATGACCTTGTTTTGCAAATACTGTGGCACTTTTTTTAAATGAATGTGTAAGTCAAAGGCTTTCACATTATCTCTCACCAACCTAACACACATGAACGCAATAAAAAAAATTGAATTTGAATTTTTAATTCACTGGAAATCAATAATAGTTTTGAACAAGATTTCCACTAAATACCTGTAAATGATGTCTCAAGAGCTTACTGAAATACGTCTTTCAAACAAGCCTCCACGTAGGTATAAAAGACGGTTGCTTTTGTTGAATTAGTAAATAAAAATAACTTGAAATAGAAAATTCTCCCCTTCGAAACTGACCGCCAACCCTTTAGTTAAGTCGTTAAAATTCGTCAAAAATTAATAGAATAATGAAATGGGCAAGAGGTTTCGAGTTACCTCATTAATAGGTGCCTACATAATAAAGGCGGTATCGTCTAATTGTCTTCACAATTAGTAAACGGGATCGCCGCAACGCTAAATAAACTTAAAAGGCTCAGTAATCACTTATGTGTTTTAGAAGAACTGTTTTTTTTTTAAGATATTTGTAACATTATAGTAGGTAAAGTGTAAGCACATAGTAACAACACTTGGATCGTGACAATGTCTTTATTCAAACGAAATGAGGTCCATTTTCGCAATTCCTTACATTATTGATAACAGATTTGTTGGTTAACATAATGATACTAAGTTTTGTGTACCTACATAATATTTTTTTTAAACTACTCACGAACGCAGATTTGTCCCATGCGAAGATCGAACCAACAGTACCTACCAACGTGGCATAGCTATCGATATCTAAATCTAACACTAAAGATACCTACCTAAAACAATGTTTAAGGGTATAATTCTGAAGAATTAAATTTCTAAGAACACAGATGATGATTTTACATTTTTAATATATAGCGACAGCATAGAGGAAAGTCACCAAATATGAAATAGTATCCTAATATGGAATATCTTCATTTCACTAATACTAAAAGTATGAAACGCAATTCTCGACCATCTTCAGTTTCATTCGGTCTACTAACTATCGCACTCACACCATCGAGTCAGTTGCGCGAACGCTTCACGTGTGGCAGGTGTGTTTTGTTTTGTATTCGTGCAGAAAATTTTAAAGGTAAGTAATAAATGAGTATTACCAGCTGTTATGTTTGTATACAAAAGTGTTATACTATTTAGTATATCGGTATTATGTTTATTTGACCATTTTGTGATCTTTTGTCATTAAAATATTGTGACTTAAAAAAATATTTAGAAAAGTATGAACTAGTATAAAATTCCAAATATGGACAGTCGTCGGTGTCTAATTATGGAATATTCCATAATTAGGTCTTAATATTTCATAAGATAGATACTTGCTATTATTTCTTTAAAAATATATGTAATATTTGTTTTTAGAATGTCCGGTTCACAATCAACCAAACGAAAAACCTGGGATGAAGAAAAAACGAAGAAAAGTATCTAGCAGAGCTAGATCTTCTCTCTACAAAAATGATTTAGAAAATAAAAATATAAAGAGACAAGAAAAAGAAAGTAAACTAGTCAAGACAAAGAATAAGAAGAAAACTGCGAAGAGAAACAAACAAACGAAGAAAAATAAGGATGATAGTGAAGAAGAAGACTCTGAGGAACTAGACGTTATCCAGTTTGATGAAGGTAGTGAACATGATGAGTTGATGGACCAAGTACCGCCTGACTCTGCTGATGCAGAATGTATGTTCTGTTCAAGACTTTTTTCCATGGATAAAAGTGGCGAAAGCTGGATTAAATGCTTAATGTGTGGGCTCTGGGCACATTATGATTGTGCTGGTCTAGAGTTTGATACTTGGATCTGTGACTTTTGCAAGTAATTATGTAACTTCTTTCATTGATCACAATATCTTATATTCATTTAATTGATCTCAAAGATATTAATGTCCATTTTTATTATTGTTATGTTGATTTATGCTTATATTCCATATATGGGTACCTATTCCATATTTGGTTACTCATTTGTGATATTGTTTTTTGTGTTAGATTTTAATTTGATAACTAATATGTTTGATTAAAGGCTGTTAATTACTACATATAAATGTATGACTGATTAGTAAAAACATTAAACTGATTTAATTTATATGAAGTTTTTTTTTTATATCCCAAAAACAAAATGGTATTCCATATTTGGTGACTTTCCTCTAAGGTTACATAATTTATGTTTCACGAAAGGTTCGTTTTGTTGCTAGGAAACAGAACCTTCGATTTTAACAGCATTTGTATGTTTAATTACTTGTTTTAATGATGTAGGTACCTCGTTAGTTACTTAGCAAATGCAATTCTTCAATACTTTCATTTAAGCTTAAGGGACAATTAGAGAAATGAAATCTAAGGAGAACTATTTAGGTGTAAATAGTCTAAACCAAAAATTAAAAAAAAAAACGGAATATTGCTCATCTGACTCATACAACGAGGGTTCCGTACAAATATTACTGATCGTCAGGGCTGATTGACAAATAGACAGACTGACAACCAAGTCATTCTTTAAGCGATCCTTTATTTCTTTTGAGATACAGAACCATAAAAAACAAGTATATACCGTTCGAGTAAATATTCTCTGTGTTGGCGGGGAAATCATAAACATTTAAATCACATCCGCAAAGAACACACCCACCCTTAAAACAAATATTTTTGTGGATCACACAAATATTTGTCTAATAGAAAGGAACTCGATTGATTTCGAATTGTGCAGACAAATTGAAATTTAAAATCACTTTGTTATAGGTAAGTACTATAAGAACTATAAGTGTTTAAATCTATAGCTGCTCCCCCTAAGATCCTTATCTATTATTTATCATAGCAACCAAGGTTGCTTTGGGGTTAGAGCACACTGAACAGCTAAATGCTTGAGTGATTTTTCTACATAGAGATAATTCTATATAGCGAGCGTTCGCGTAAACTCCTGGATAGTTAAACCTAAATATATTCTTAGTACAATAAAACAGGCGAGCATAAGTGCGACTGTTCGAGCAATAGCGCTAGTGCTCGGACGGTCGCGTGTCACGCACACTCTCAATAAGAATGCTCGACTGCATAGATGGAACTTGCTCACGTATACTCGAGCATTTTTCTGCTCAGTGTGCGCCGAGCCTTAATCGCTAAACGTCCACGTTAGCTAACAATCCTGTAGTGACAACCGCATGTTTGTTTTGACCTTGTTTCAAGGTAAACGCTGACAGTTCAGGCGCATTTCATGGGTGCATGGTATAGTGACTCGTTGAAGCAAATCTTGAAATCTTTTTCTTCTAATGTGCTTGATTCATCAGTTACACAATCTTCACAACAGATAAATTACGGTATGAATAAAATAATTCGTTTTTTAAACAATAATAGCATTTGAAACAGACAACATTTTGACAAATAATACACATAATATATTTATTAAACAGAAAAAATATATAGTGATGGAATACATTATAATAATAATATCTGGGGACGTACTGCTATACGCTTTGCTATTTTTCATTTAAAAAAACCTTGTCCTTACAATTAAGGAACATAACAAAAAAAATATTATCTGATTTTGTGAAGTCGATGATGTGACCAACGGAAATCGGGATTCATTTCTATATGGGTTTATAGATATTGACATTGTTATAATAATTAAATATAAAAGTGTTTTATGAATACTTAGTCTGCTATAACAAATAAGTAATTAAGTACTACCTAGGCACAAGTTTCGTTCACGTCAATGAGGTAAGATGCAACTAAACAATTTATTATATTGTACAACCTTATAACCTGCCTTAAAACGAAAATAAATCATCTTTATGTTTATCTTCTCGGCCTTTCATTTGACATTTCATATTAGGTATAGACTCTTACGTTCAAATGACGTCAGAATTGATGTCAACGGGATCAATGATATTTTTTAATACATTCTGCGATTTATTTTCAATTTTCAATTTTTTTTCTTTAACTAAAGAACTGATCTCTACCTTATGATAAAAAAATGAAAATTGCATACCTAATGCCATCGATGTCCCAGTATTTTGATCAAAAAGGCTAGTTCAAACAGTCTTTTGAAAGTAGGTTAGTCTATGGATTTTTTTTATACAAAATAAGTAGTTAAATGACATGAAGAAATACAAATCCCTTCAAAAACATTTTAGTTTTTGACTCCGAGGCATGTTGCTCGTACTGCAAAAAAGTTATCAATCAGATCTTGACACGCCTTAACTTAACTGTCATCATAGTATAGATATAACGATCTGTGTGAATCCTAGTCTTATTTCTCTACAGACCGTGCACTTTAGTCAATGCATGTGGCGTAGCCGTTTATATTCGCAAGTAACCCTAATTAGTATTTTTATAAATGTGTTGAAATGTTACGTGTTTTTCATTTGTAACCAATATTAAAAAAATAAATTTTAATTATTATAATTTTTAATAAACAAAAGTTCCTTGCAAACTTTCATACCAATATTTTAAGGAATGTCCAGATTTCCTAATTTTTATGTTGCCAGCTTGCTAATCCTAGATTTTACTCAAAATTTCAGCTTTCAAGGACGATGATCATCAGTCTGTGATTGGGTATTACAGATATTAATAATCTATAATGTTTAATAGCTATGCATTTAAAACCACGAAGTATATACATATGTGTAGTTAGTAGTAGCATTGTGTGTTGAAACTTGAAATTACCAGTAAGAACAAAAAATAAACGATTTTTTTACTTCTTTCATTTTTCCGTAAAAAACGAACATTTAAAACTATCTAGGCGCTTGAAATGGTATCAACACCGATTTTAGACCGTAATGTATGTAATGGATGACGTAGCTATTATAATCGGGCGTAAGGTTGCTCTAATTTTGTATGAGCATGCACGTGGACAATACATTTAAACTCCATCTTACAATCAGTACTATATTCGTAACAACAAGTGGCAACACTGACTTCAGCTAGAGATGTACAATTCACCGGCTATAATAGCTCTAAAATTAAACTCGGAACACTTTCCTATATAGTGTATATCTGTAAGAATAAAATGCATGCCAGTTAACTATAATTATGGCACAGAGTCACAGACTAAAATATTTTGTTTTTGTTGCCTTAAAAAACGAATTTACATTGTATATTATTATTAAGCCTGAACTGGCCCACTATACGGCGAACGGCTCCCCAATCTCGTTCTCAAGTTTCATTTCCAATGTTTATTGAACGTGTAAATTTATATTAAAAAGAAGTATTTATTGTTCATAAAAATGATTACAATTACGTTGGTAGGTATAATTAATTATTTTTACGCAATCTCCTAGTGTCGAAGCTGCGCTCCGAATTGCGCTGTTTATAATTTATTAGTCCCAATTCGGTTTGACCATTGTAAATATACCTACTTAACTTCTTACTGATTATAGGTAGGCGTACATATAGTACATAGTAGCTACAGTTCAACATCAATTAAGAAGGGGCTTGCTTTAGAGTCACAATGTAATACGACTATGTTACCTCGGTGTCAGGACAGTTGAGAAGATTAGCAATAGCATCTGGATTTAACTCGATAGTACAAATGCAATCACCAATGCCAGGCGAGGGATACACAGCCAATATCTATCTATATATAACCATGCAAAATATTCTGAGCAACGTATCAATCCCTCTATTTGAAGGAATTTTGGTACTATTTGTCTTGGCTCATTCTCATCAAAAAAAGGTGCTTAGTTAAGCATCACAGCACTGAATACCCTTTTGGATTTTACGGTTACCCAGAAGTAAGAAGTAATTAGGAAATATAAAAAAAAAACATAGTACCTATCGACGGGCTTTACGATCCAGCAATATTTGGAATCTATACTGATATTATCAATGCGAGAGGAATTCTGTCTTGGTGCGTAGTAAACTAGAATCCCAAGAAAGGACAAGGAATGCTGGTGATTTATATAAAGCATTGTGTTTGCATTCCACTGTTTTCACCACAGGTTTTACCACATCTATGCGCACTTTACTATTGTCGATATTATCAATTTCGTATTTTTGTAACTAAAAATAGTGATATCTCTATGTTAAATCATATCTTTTCTGTAGTTGTGTGTATTTAGATAGCCATTTTTTAATTTCCATGAAGTATTAGAGCTTTGATAAGAGATTGACCGTCAATGGGTTGCCTTGTATGACATCAGTCGGAAGCGAAGATCAATCACTGTGCGTTGACACGAATCAAGAAAATTACAAACTGGTATTGGTTTTGGTATGCAACGAGCCTTTAGTCATCTATAACGATATTATTGGCGTTCTAACTAAATTACTGTCAAAGGGGTTGTTGATCATAGCAACCCGGTAGGCACAGTGAGTAACAGGATGTATCTCTAAACGCATTTTAAGTACCTACTTAATAGGGATGTTTCCTGGGTATGAAAAGTTGAAATGAAAAGATTTTGGCGTATTCATATACGCATGCACACTTCATAATAAGCTACTTTTTTTTAATTATAATACGGTGAAAGCAAAAATCTCTGTTTGACATGCACCGCGCCCTGACATTTGACCTTTGCAATTTCCCAGACCAATAAGGTATAAATTAATATCTTTTTTAAAGTTAACAACTACATAATTAATAATGTAAACTTGTTTTAGTTGCAATAAATTATTTTTGTTTTCTTTTATCTGTTGCAACTTACTTGACTTTTCGATATTCATAACCTGTTGTAGTATTTCTCGAATGGCGCGAGCGTTGTTTGCATTATTATCGTAATTGTTCGTTTTACGATTTATTGTGGTTTTGTAAAGTTACTGTAGTGTTTTAAACAGAAATTGTTTTGTCTGTATAAATGTGGAAAAGTTACAGTGCGTAGTTTGTAGCGAAAATACAATCTGTACAGATAAATAACGTGCAAATCCTTTTGTAACAGCTGTTTGTGCAACTTTTGTTGACAAAGCAAATTAATAAAGTAGTAGTTTTGTAGGCTAACACCCGAACCACAGAATAAGAAACTTTAAAAAAGTGAGTAGAAAATAGTTTGTTTCGTTATTTTTTGTAGTAATTTGTATTTTTTGTGCAATTTGCCTAATGTCTGCCTACCTGGTCGGTCTAAATCAATGCACGCCACTGCAAGTTACGTGCAACTTGAGAAGAACGGTCACAAAGAATAATGATCGGTCTGTTTACATAAAGCCCGTATCAATTGTATCGGGCAATGTGAATAAAACTGCAGGACTAATCACAATTTTCTCGGTCCGCACGAATGACTTACCTGTCTTAGGCAAAATAATAAAACAAGTAAAACTATAGTGTTCTAATTTATTATTATGATGAAATTAAACATACTTAATTCTTCTAAAATACAAATCGCTACCTTTAATTTTTACAAGATTATATTTAACTTGCAATGTATGTATATAATAAAAGATTATTCGGTTTGTCATTAGCCAAACAATTTCAGTGATTGTAACGTCTGTGTGGAAGCACTCACGTAAATTGTTTTTTTTATCAATAACTAGTACTTAATGTTATATTAATGTGAGTGTGTAAGAGTATTGAAAAAATTACAGCTGGTAGCTATTTCAGTACAAAAAATTCGAGTAAATCACAAACATATTTTATTAGACCTAACATTTTTGAAACACTGAAGCATTCAAGGACTTTGACCTCCTTATAGTTGGGTTGATAGGTTTATACCTACTATCAGTATTATTTTATGGTTGGGTATATTTGACTTTTTAGGGTTCCGTAAGCAAAGAGTGCCAATGGGACTCTATTACTAAGCCCCCGCTGTCTGCCCGTCCGTCTGTCCGTCGTTTTTAACGCAAAAATCGCGCGACCGCTCATTAGTGCGCGCGCGCGATTAATGATTAGACAGTTGAAATTTTCAGAGTGTGTTTTTCTGTTGCCACTATGACAACAAATAATCAAAATTTAAATAATAATTAAAATGGGCTCCGACTCCCACTTGGCCGGCTTATTCGTAACAATTTTTAGGGTTCCGTACCTCAAAAGGTAAAAACGGAACCCTTATAGGATCACTTTGTTGTCCGTCTGTCTGTCTGTCTGTCTGTCTGTCTGTCAAGACCTTTTTTCTCAGGAACGCGTGGAGGTATCAAGCTGAAATTCATATCAAATACTCAAGTCTATGGTCTCTTGGAGCTGTGAAAAAATCAAACTTCTAAGTCAACGCGATCAAAAGATACTCCCGTTTATGCCGCAAATTTTCGACACTCGCAAGGGAATCAAAACCTACAGGGTACTTCCCGTGAACTCAGAATCTTGAAATTTGGTACGAAGCAACGTCTTATAACACAGATAAAGGAAAAATTGCGAAAAGCATAAATTTTTAGTTACATCATATAATAAAAATATTTTTAATAATTTTAAACTTATTACCCCTTTACTCATGAACGCGTAGTGGTATTATATTGAAATTCTTAACAAATACTCAAGTCTATAATATCTTTAAGCTGTAACAAAATCAAACTTCTACGTCAACGCAATCAAAAGATACAGCAATTATAGCCGCATATTTTGAAACTCGCAACTACTCGCAAGGGAATCAAAACCTAAAGGATACTTCCAGACGACCTGGAATCTTGAAATTTGGCATGAAGCAACGTTATAAAGTACACATATAGGAAAAATTCCGAAAATCTTAAATTTTTAGTTACATCACATAGTATATTTTTTTTAATAATCATAAACTTACTAGCTGACCCAGCAAACGTTGTTCAGCGATTAAAAAAAAAACAGATGTTGGCCGATTCTCAGACCTACCCGATATGCACACAAAATTTCATGCAAATCGGTTCAGCCGTTTCGGAGGAGTTTGGAAACAAACACCGCAACACGAGAATTTTATATATTAGACTTGCTGACCCAGCAAACGTTGTTATGCGATTAACAAAAAAAAATAAAAAAATAGATTTTGGCCGATTCTCAGACCTACCCGATATGCACACAAAATTTCATGCAAATTGGTTCAGCCATTTCGGAGGAGTTTGGAAACAAACACCGCGACACGAGAATTTTGCTTCCCATTCCCTCTCGCTCCACACCATGGTCTGTACCATAACTTTTACTTATATACCTACAGGTTTGTACGGAACCCTCGGTGCGCGAGTCTGACTCGCACTTGGCCGGTTTTTTTTTTATTTCGATGTTCATTTTAGAGAATCAAGCAAATGGTTTTGTGTATCCTTTATAATAATGCAAAGATAGAAGACTTGGTCTTGGAACTATATGAATACTATCATAATCTTGAAATTATCACATGGAATCCATCCTCATAGGATTAATGATGTCACGTAGTCATTAAGGCGGCAAGATTTTAGCCGCCAAATTGAACATCTATAACAAACCATTACTGAATACGGTCCGGTAGCGATATTCAGTGCAACATGAATATCATGCAAATACGTAACTACATAATGTATATAATTACAATGTACACCGTGTCTATATATTCAACTACTATTCACACTGACAGTCGTCATCAAACTGTAATATAATGCCTAATTATATTTAATAAGTATGTAGGTATGAAATACTACCTTGACTACAACTAATTAGGCATTGTCACTTTAACAAAACAAGGATGTCCGCCAATTAGTGATAGAAAGTAAAATCATATTCTATAATATTATTTCATTATTATTTTCCTACTCTCACTCATCCGCATTTTGGAAGCGTGATATATTATAAGGTTTTTGATGGCATAGGTATAGTATTAAAAAGTGAGTAGGTACAGTTTAGTCCCATTGATGTTTTATCGTAGGTGTATCGGTCAAGTTTAGACCACTTAGCGAGTTGTGGGAAGAGCTGGCTTGCGACGGCGACCCTACTACGATCCCACAAAGTAGAGCGCTCTAACTATGAGCTCTAAAATCAGGACTGTCACTGTTGTATAAGCGAGACGCGGCACTTTGTGTTATTTGCCGTCCGGCTTCTATGTACAATGGCAACAGTCCTGATTTAATATCATAGTACCAGCAGTAAACATGATAGGGTTGTGACTATTATTGTTTAAAATGATTTTTGATTTTTGGATAGTATAGTTGTTATCCAGCTGTCAGTTGTTTAGGTCATTAAAAGAAACCTGGTTTAGTATCAAAAGCTATAATGATTATATTCTCAAAAAAAATATGTAAAACAAATAAGTGATAATATTATTTTGATTCTCTGAGACACCCGCGATATTCTCACTTGAAACTCGACGCCTAATGAACTCGTAGTAAGGGTACTGTGTATTTGTTAAGCAAACAGATTAGCCGGTACAAAAGTGTTCATCGCTCGACGCGTCCCATTCTTATGATGTAATACTGTTGTACGTCGCACTCGCTAATTGACACCAAGAGAACTAACTAGTCATTAGGGATATTCAAAGGGATTGTTAAACCATGGATTAAATTTTTTAGGAGTTTTGTATGGAAAACACTTTAATTAGCGTTTACTAGGTATTTGAATATTATACCAATAGATTTTGTTAGTAAAATTGGTAATTTTAACTTCCACATTATTATTCGATAGCTCCTTGAAATACTTTTTACCGCTTCCTAAGCGCTCTGGCTGTGGAAAAAGACAGCGCACCAAAGTCAAAGCAGCTGCTATTTGCATAAAAAAATGAAACTGTAGTAATTGTAAAGTTATAATAGTTTGCTATTTGTCCGCCATAGCAAACGAAAGAGTATTATTAACTTTGAAGTTACCTTTAGTATGAACAAAAGGCTTTTGTTCAAAAGCTTTTTTGTGATGTTTGGCGGTTAAAAACTGCAAGAAGAAAAAAGATCTTGCAGTCTTTGACCACGAAATGTCTTTCTTTTAGCTATATTCAATGATAATAATATTATGGATAAAAATGAGGCACATTTGTTTATTATTGCTCGCATTTCGAGGATTAATTCCTCCTAATTAGATTTTTTTTAAATGATAGTTATTCTATTGCATATGCTTTGTACTATTCATTTTGACACATACCAGCGCGATCAGATATTAATCGTCAGTAACATCTTGTGTTTAACATCATTAACTGCATACCTTTGCATTTTTACATTTTATTGTGGCCAACCTTTTTCCAATGTGCGGTATAAAATTACAATTTCTGACGAATTACAAAATATCTTTGCATATCTTAATTAAAATTGAGATACATTTATTAATTTTTATTTTTTTGAGATAAATGATTTTTGTTTTATCAAGAAATGCGATTTATAGACTGCAATATTTAGACAGTGAAAACCTTCCTCATACGAGTGTCCTTCCAGAAACACTAATACACCGCGCCAATGGGATCATGGAAAAAATGTCATTACTAAAATCAATACTCCCGGAATAAACTATTTGTACTTATGAATAAATAAACAGTAACATAATCACATTAGCTCGTCCCAAATACACCCAAACACTTACCGATAAGATAAAATTTGATCTTATTGATCCAGGTACCCAGGCGCGTTATCGTTAAATGACATAAAAAATAATCAATAAAATAGACATATAAATAGATGTCACGGACAAATTGCTCATATCACACGGTATTCACAAGGTTTTCTGATCTCGGGTACTCCGAATTATATACGAACATAAACTTTAGTCTTTGACTCCGATTAATCAAATGATTCTAAGACATAATATTCTATTTTTATAGGTATAGTTTGATATAAAGCGTGGAGTGTGTAACTGTTATAGATATTATTAAAATTATAATTATATATTATATTTGAATCAATATTTACAAGTAGTTATTGATCTCCAGAACATACCTAAATTATATCGTTCAGTGCTTGAATATAGACGTCAAAGGCGTCGTACAATCTTTACATATTATATTATATATTATACAGAGATAAAGAGAGAGGAGCAGTAATTAGTAATAAAAAAAACTGACAGTATTTTTATTTTTACACTTTTCAATCAAAATTACATTTAAACATACAAGTTATATTGGTATTTATGAAACCCTTTTATTTTGATACCATACTTGACAGGTTTGACGAAAAATATAGCGCCAAAAAAGCCCACTTTATTTCTATTTACTTTTTTATTTGGATGTACCTATTGTCATTCGCGCAATTAGGACGAATCTAAAAACACTTCTCAGGTTTAAATTTTTGTCGTTTATTATGATTTTTGCTATCAAATAATTGAGGCTAAAAATTGGAAATCAATTATTTAATCAACTCATTTTGAGCTGAAATTTTGTAAACAGTATAAATGTAGTCTCCACTCCTTTTGGAAAGATATAAGCGTTCGGTATTATCACGTATAACTGTAGGTACTTTAATTAATTATAATATAAAATATATATCACAATATTTTTCTATTTCTATTTAATGTACTTCTTAACTAATAGTATAACGAGGGAAAGTTTGTTTGTTTATATGAAAGAGGAAGTAATAATCTTCGGAACTACTGAACCGATTAAGAAAAATCTTTCACTTTCATTGGAAAGGTACATAATTCCCGAGTGCCATATGATATATTTGGTTTTGATGTAATACAATTTTTTTTTATGTGAATGCGGGCTGATGCGTTGATTTATCGGAAAAATCGAGCCGACTGGGAGCTTTCATTGAAAACGCTTTTTTCTTTCAGATATAACAAAACCATGTATGGCGGAATTGTTTGTATAGGTCTATAAAAAGTCCGCGATGGCATATATGTCTATCTTTTAGGGATAGCATTTAGTAACTAGTTTAATAAAAAATAGTCAAATATATAATGTGGTAATTTGAAAGCTATATACAAGATAAGATTTTAAACCTTATCAAATGAAATACGTTAGTTGCTTTGAGCATTTCATGCACTATAAAAAATGCCCTTTACTATATAAAATTAATATCTTTAATAAAGTGCGGGTAAATAAATTCAATTCAATATAAAACCTAAGACTACACCTGTTTATTTTGTTTACGGGGTGAAAATCTAACGGCTTTAACCTGCGCCGAGAGCATGACGTGATGTCGGACTTGCACTGTCTAAAACATCCCGGTCCCGTCCTTTGCCTTTGCCGGAGACCGGGGCTCACTAAAGCAGGATCGGCGGGCCTGCGAGAGTGCATTATACATATGAATATATATCCATAATGTACTAATAATCGAATAGTAAAACCGGATGAAACGCCTCAATCATCCGATATTGTAAGCAAGAGTTACTCTAACATGAAAATAAATGCCGGGCATGCATCCATATCCCTATCGGCTGATGTCGCACACAGTAATGAAATGTCTCAGTACAAGATACGTATTCTCCGTCGTGAAGAAACTCCGATATTATGCAATAACTAAGTATTGTATTCTGAAAGAAATTCATGTAAAGAAAGATGATATCTTTCTATTTTTAGTTCTCTGCTCCTGCAGGTACGAAGGCGATGTTTTATTTAAAGCTTAAAATATTCTTATGTCTCTCGTAATAAGCAAGATTTCAGCTATTTTCGGAGTCAATTTTGTATTGCAGTTTACATTTTTTAGTAGATCTTTTTTATCGTGGAATATTCTTCTTGCTTTTTATTGTTGTTTAATATTATTAGCTTGCCTATGATCTATCCTCAAACCTAACAAATATACAAAACAAAAGGTAAAGCCATTTTGGAGGAGTTCTATACCAAACACTGTGACACGAGATTTTTTTGACCAGTTTGAAATTCAGAGACTTGGAATTCTTTTTGCACGCGATGACACAAACCAAACTTGAATGCCAAATGTGTGCCGAGCGGTTGAATCGCTTGCTTTCGACGATATCCTTGTATGTAGTGGGTGCGTTTATTGACATAAATCACTCGTGCTTTGTAACTTGTATATGATTGGTTCTACTATGAAGCCGATTGTTATCGTCTGAATACGTTTCTAGGACTGACGTTCTTATGTGCACATACGTCGAGATTCATGGTTTTAGAACTCATTTGGAAGTTAGTATCTATAAGAAGATATATAAATAGACAGAAAGGAGCTAGTTCAAAAAATTTAAGATCATACGAAAAACTGTAAATGTATAGTACAATGTACTCTGCTGACGTCACGCTATATAAACATTGCATAATTATGTCGTGTCAAGATAAGGAAAATCCTCTTTCTTGTCTTATCAAATTACCCTCTATAAAGATTTTTAGTGTATCTTAAACTTGTGATCTAGTGTCTAGATAGGTAGTAACAAATATTACCTACTTTTTTATGGATTCAGCGTAACTCGGACCATTCTTGGAATTAGCTTCTTTATCAATAGGACACAACTTTGTTTTTTTTTTACATATTTAAAGAATTATATACCTATATATTAAAAGGAGAACACAATATTTTAATAGTTACTACAATAAATAAGATTATTATTGTCAAAATCAAAATCAAAATATTTTTATTTCAAGTAGGCCTTTTAAAGCAATTTCAAAACGTTAAATGACTAAAGTTGTATTGTAAATATAAAATTCGTTAAATTAAATAAAGAATTAGATAATGGTCAGATAAATGTTGCATTATTATTTAAAACACAATAGTTTACTCACGTATATTCTCCGGATCGCCCGACTAGTTTCAGACTCAATAGGAGTCCCTAATCATGAGCTGAGGCGGCGGCGGTGGTATCACGAGTCGAACTTAAGAATATAGGTGAGTAAACCGTTTTGTTAAAAAAAATTATGAATACTGCTCACGAAAGTTATTGTACAAATGTTGCATCGACTTTATGTATAAAATGTGTGTTGATTCGATTCATAGACATTGTAAATCATCCAATCTAGTTATCTACTTCTAAGAAGCCAATTCAAATTAATCAGTTAGCGCTGTCAAATAAAATATTTATATAATTGATTGATATCTACCATGAATATATTATAATATTATTATAATGTAACTGAGGACTGCAGAGGTCATTTTAGGGTTCGAAGTTTTTTGTTTGAGGATTTAATGAGTCTTTTAACGGTCTGTTAAGTTGGCCTCTCTTTGCTGAGGATGCGATGAATCCTTTGCAGCCGTCTCCGCATTTAATACAATGGTCAAGCAATGTGTAATATCTTCGACAAGTGACCTCATTATGCACCTCATTAGATGGTACTTATTAGATGGTATTCATCCAAGCAAATAAGCCTCTAACCACAATTTTGGCAGTTAGAGATTTCTGAATATTGGTTTACCTAATTAGGATAATTATTATAGTAAGCCTCTTCGTATGTTTATGAGGGCTTAATTATTCGTAAAAACTATTCATGTCATCCTAAAAACAAATCTTGCTTCGTATAGATTCTCATTTCTACGCCAAGCGTGAGAAAATTCCGTAAGAGAATCAGCTTGTTATGGACTGATGAATCATAATATTAAGCAAAAGCCTTGTCGCACAGATGCACAGTTAAAGTTTAGAAAAAGCAGTGCAAATAGGTATTTTATTATAATAATTCTTAAAAAGAGGTGGAGAGACCAACTTGTCTCCTACCGAAAGGACTGGTCCATCCTAGCTCAGGACAGAAGTGCGTGGAAGAGGGAGAGGAGGCTTTTTTCTGCAGTGGGACAATACGGGCTTATTAGATTAGAGTAGAATTCTTAAAAAATACTTTATAATAATATTTAAAAAAATATTAATTAAAAAACGAATGCGTGTGAGACATATACATTATTATTAAGTAAACATTATATTATGTATATTAGTAATGTTGAACAAAAGTTGAACAGATTTCGACCACTTCTGGGCCTCTACAATAGATATTAAATGGAAACCGTTCACGTTATTACTTTCGACGTGAACAAAAAGTTCTGTACAGGTCGCAGTGACGTTAGTGTCAGGAAGTTCTACTGCGATCGGTTTTATAGGTTAAATCAACAAGTAACAGAATAATACCAAAACCGAGATACAGGAAATAACATTAGCTGTGTCTAATGTTGTTGCAAGTTTGTTTATCGATGATGATTATATTACGGCTGGCAATTGAGTTTGATTGTAGCATAAAACAAAGGGAGACGGAAGATGACATCATATTCTTAAAGTGTAAATTTTATCGGTCATCGCCGATTTTCTTTATTGATAATACGAAATCGTACGAAATTGTCGTCACTAGCTTACCCATTGACCTATTTCTTTAATCAGCTCATAACTCCTGACGACTGATAACGATTTGATACACAAGTTATCAACGTAGAACAGTGCCTGAACTTATTTTATAGCATTAGCTTGATTCTGCTTTCTAGAGACATTAAAATGCACAAGTTGTGTACTGTATTTTGTGTCCGACAGTCAAAAAGGGTTAACTTTATGTACTTCTGTACCTATACCATCTCATTTCTGCTTGTCAGTATATTTGTATGAGAATTAGAGTCGACAATAATTTTGGCAACTCTATTTTTCGTCTATCCTTTTCTAATTTGGTACAAGTGAAAAAGATACTGATGGCCATAAATAAGTTTAGTGCGTGCTTAACAGAACGCTACTTACTGGCCGTGTTTACATTATTATGTCGTTTCTGTGGTTTAGTAATTTCTGAGAAACAAATGACTTAATGCATTGTCCCTGGTTATTTTATTTATATCAATAATGGTTATATTTACTTACTTGTATATGTAAAATAATGTCTAAATTCTATATAGACTGGTATTACTCAGAACTATAGGCAACCAATAAAGTGTACATATAATTTTAGTGTTATGTAATTAATTTTTAGAACGTGATTATTTTTAGTTCATTGAAGATTTTATTAGCCGGCGTTCACCTTACAAATATTTCTATACCTAATTCTATTATTATCATAATCAACGAGAACGCGACACTTGGTATATTATTTAATTAATAATACGATTATAAACTACAACATATTTATATTACTATTTATAATTAATAAATACTAATAATGCGACAGTATCTTTGTCGATCTGCTAACAGATTGTCGTAACATTTGTTATTGAGTCAGCTTGAACACCAAGATAGGACATAGGCTACTCTTTGGCCCAAAAATCGTCAAAAACGCAGGCGAAGGCGTTGGCAAAAGTAAGTCTCCTATAAAAACTAATAAGACGAACTACGAAGCATAAAAAATAATATTTTTAACTGTACAAACCACATCGTGTGTAAATATTATTATTATTAACGCGAATCCCAGTCAGTTGTGTTGTTCAATTATCTGTTGTTCTGGAACGGTGAACACTGGGCAATTTGGCATGGATGAGCTGTAGCAACAAGTTGCTGCTGTTTATCGTTTCTACCGCTATAGTCTAGACAGTAGTCATTCCCATAGACAGTAGTCATCTTGTAGAAAAGGTTTTGACAGCAGTATAAATAAATAAATAAAATAATTGTAGACAACATCACATACATTGCTCTGAACCCAAAGTAAGTAGCAACAGCACTTGTAATATGGAATCAGAGACAACGAAGGGGCCACAAACACCCAGACTCGATACAATGTATAAAAGGGAATTTCTACATTGACCCGTCCGGGGATAGAATCCGGGACACTTTTAAAACCGGTGTGTACGCCACTTGACCACGAATGTCAGTCATCTTTATATCGGTATCGTCGAGAATGGATGTCGGAGTGGTATAGAGTCATCAGCCAACTGACACTGCGTGACGAACTCTTGTATGATCCAAACATATTTGTCCTACGATTAAAGTTCAAGTTTACTCTACCAAATTACAGAAAAACGATTGCAATTTTAAAACGTAATAAACGAACAGTTTCACCTTTATAATATTACTTAGTATGCATAAGGAATCAATACTTACATATTATAAGTTTTTCTAGTTGGTATAATTAAACTCCTCAGTAATAATTTTTTATAACTCTCGTCCGGTCTCGTCTAGTCTCTGCGTGGGTTTAAGCAGTGTAAGGTAACATTACTGCCTACGATCGCAGTGCACAATTCCCGCAATATTGTGACATCTTAGATATTATTTTTAGTTTTCATTCAATATATTGATAGACCAAGCAACAAGCGATAGCGAAATAACAACTTGAGGAATGTATTAGGTGCTCTTGGAAACGGTTGTATGTCATTTGAGTGATGATAGCATTAGAGACTATAAAAATAATCAATTGCTACATGTATGACGGAGCTAACTAATAAACGGCTCGACCGATTTGATTATTTTTTTGTCGTGTTTGTAATTGTCAGGACAATTTATGCATAAACATTTTTTTTTTAAATATCCGCGGAAATGTCGAAAGTTTATAGGAAAACGACTGTCGGGTCAGCGAGTATACAATACAATAATAATAGCAACTCTTGGATTCACTTGGATTGGGTCCGCAACTCATGGACTTCTGAATTAACCCATAGTTAATCAACTCTGTGATAAAAATCTATGAATTGGTTCACGGGATTTACGGGATATACGAATATGGGTGACGTAACTACTGACAGTGTCTAAGACATCTAACAATAGAGTCCTGCCTGAGGTTCCTTTTTTAGTATTTATATTTAATTAGAAACGGAAACTTACGATAATAAAAATAACTGATTAATATAAATTGAGAAAGTGTTCACTCTGGTATCAGTAACATTTATAACATACTAGCTGTGCCCCGCGGTTTCACCCGCGAAGTCGTCCCCATTTCCGCAATGCTTTCTCGACTTTTTTTAGTTATTCTCCTATTTAGGGCGGAGAAGAACCTAACAAGTCACTTATCATAAAAATCCAGCCACCCGATCGTGAGTTATTATAAATTGTGTAACCTTTAAATAATCATAGATAAAGATAGAGCGTGCGCATCGCTAGTAGCCCCTTCAGCCGAACGGAAGCACATTTTTATCTAAAAGTACTACCTACACTCGTTTAGTGATTTAAGTGATTATCCGTGCGACCACAGACCTTTTCGCGAAAATATCGACGGTTCCGATATTATTAGGGATTTTTTTTTCAAGATAGTTTTAGTAAAACGGTGCGCTGTGTTTTGACACAAATTTTATGATTTCACTTGTTCATACTAGTGCCAACAGTTCATACTCAGATATGCGGGCTTTTTTTTTTAAGCCAACTTCCTCATTATCTATTTTCTATTCCTTTTGTCGCGGGCAGTTTTACAAACATTCAATTCACATGCACAAAGAACACCCAGACTTAGCACTTGTGCACTTATGGATCACAAATGCTTGTCCCATGCGAGGATCGATCCGCAGCACGTCGCGCACAGTGGTAATTGGCGTGGTGACCTATACCACTCGGCTATCGGTGCAGTCTGCTCTATAGTTTACTTATTTATTCCTCTAAGGGTGTAACTAACACGACTTCGTTTTATATATAGATCAAAGTATTAATAAACTGTTACTCATTTCCAAAGTTAAATTTGCCTAGTACCTCATCATCCCCTTCAGAAGATCAGTTTCCCAAATGTATGGAGAAACAAAAGCAAAGCAGCCGGCACTCAGAACCTTTGTTAGTATGGTCACTTGTTCGAGTTTAGCAAGCATATTGTAAGGAATTTCAGATATTCTACGGCATGGAATATGAGATCGTGACGTGTCGTCGACATGGAGTATTACATACAATACGGCAGTGCTAAGATACGGAGTACTGCCTTAATCCTAGCATCCTGTCGATAAATCTAATGTATATTATACTGACGTAAAATGGTGAATGGGTGGTTTTGTTTCACGACGAAATTTGTTTGTACATGTTTGTAGAACCACAATGTATTCAGAAAGATCCTATATAAAATCTTCAGAATCTGTTGCCCAAATTAAAATCTATTGAGAAGAAAAAAAAAGGTTTTCGTAATTATTATGAAAAAGTTTCTCAGGTTTACATTTAAAAAAATAACCATCTTAATCTATAATGATCAACTTATTTTAGATAGTTCTTACTAGGCACCGTGTTTTAATTTTAAACATTTAGACAAAAATCGATTGAGATAATTTTCCAAAATTTAATTTTATTTACCACATCTAAAGTAATGCACCACTGTTATTGGGTATGCAAATAGTTAGAGTAGTCTGAGTTTTGATCTAGGTTTGCGATTTGTTTCATGTAATTAAGGCAGAAGTTAATATTGAGCTAGTACAACACCAACAACAATTAGTGCAAACCAAACGTTAAAGTCAAAGCCTCACTGAACGGTTTCGAATGAAAATTAGTTCAGAGACAATGTTTGTCTTGCATTAGTACACACTCATACTTTGAGTAGGTACACCTCTATGGAGTTAGGGGCCATTTCATCAGATAAACTACGTAAAAAATACGTTTCTAGAAATAAAGTTATCAGGGATCGATTTTAATAATAAAATGTAAAATGTCAAAGCCGAAATTGTTGCTTTTTTGCCACAGAACATATTCCTATAAAGCTAGAAGGTATTTAAGTACATGCGTTATACCGCCATTCTACTTTATTAATATATACTGGTATTTATGCATAAGAAAACAATTTTATGTCGGTGAAATGCGAATTGGGCCGCACGCCCATAGATATAAATAAAATTAAAAACTAGTGGCCATTTTAATAAAAATCTCGACAGCGATTAGCGATTGCTTAGCAGATTCTAAATTTATTTTTTCTTTGAATTTAAATTTAGAATCTGTTAATCACTTGCTAAACTCCGTCGCGATTTTTATTAAATAATAAAATTTTATTAATAAAATCAAAGAAAATTTTAAATTGTAGATGGAGTTAAAATCATAACAATTTTCAAATTTATCTTTTAAGATATTATGTTCTTATTTTATTTATTATTTATTTAAAACTTTATGTACAAAATGGTACACGAGGTGGACTTAATGCCACTAGGCATTAAGTCCACGAGGGCATTAAGTCCACCTCGTGTACTATTTTAGTAAGTATTAAGTATTTATTTATGTCTCCAACAATAAAATGACAAAAAGATTACTTTTGCCAAATACTTTATTTTTATAAAAAAACAAAACGATTAATTTAAAACATAAATTGACACTCTGTAAAAATGGATAATGAAAACATTTATTGTGCCCTGGATTTTATAGAATCACCAAATTTTTTCTACTACAACCCCAGTTAGGGTAAGCAAACATTCTTGTTTCGTAATTTCGTAACTGAGAGGGTTATTTTAAATATCTTTTTTTATTTACCATTTGATAAGTAGTCAAATAAATTTATTAGACTTATTTCTCATTTATAGAATGATTAAAAAAGGTTGAAGATTTTCTCAAAGTTAAAGCAAATAAACTTGTTTAGAAAATATAATATGATAGTCTTTATTACAACGAAAAAAAGATATATTAATGGTTTTATTCTTAACCTCTAAAAGCCTTGAGACATAAAATAATTCGATCAAAAAAGTAGCAAGTGAAATTGGAGTTATGATCCTTTAATCGCAATATTGACGTAATATTACTGTTGTCAATATTTCACTCAGTTCACAGCAACAATTCTAACCTAGTTTCTATCTTCTCCCCTACTCTTCATTGCACTCAGCAATCGGTCAGTGGAAAAGCGATAGCGAGACTATTATCGAATTATTTCTATTTATTTCGACAAATAATGTAAATAAAAACAAAAAATCTGATCAATTTAAAGTAAATGCGTATTTAATTCTACGTAACACTGATTAGTTATTTTTAGGGTTAGTACCTCAAAAAAAGGAACCCTAATATAAAGGATCACTTTGTGGTCCGTCTGTCTGTCAAGATTTTTTTTCTCTGGGCCGTGTAGCCTTGTGGTATCATTTTGAAATTAATATCAATCACATCCATGAATTCTTGTCTCAAATAATAACAAGCTTGCATGTCAACGCAATATAAAAATACAGCTATTTATGTTGTTTTTCCCATACATTTTCGAGAAACTCGTAGGGAAATTCTGCGTGATGCTAGCTCTAACTAACTAGATGCTAAGTCTAGGCGCCACAAATGCAGTAAAGGCCCGAAATTTGCATATTTTTTGTTTTAAACAAAAATAAAATGAATTTTTAAATTTGATAGTGACATACTGTTACGATCAGCAAAATGTATAAGGAACCCTCGGTACGCGAGTCTTAGACTTGTACTTGTTCGGGATTTCGCTTTTACATTTCATTTTTGTATTATTAATTAATTAGCGGATCCGTATTAAATCTATACTAATATTATAAAGCTGAAGAGTTTGTTTGTTTGTTTGAACGCGCTAATCTCGGGAACTACTGGTTCGAATTGAAAAATTCTTTTTGTATTGGATAGTCCGTTTATTGAGGAAGGCTATAGGCTATATAACATCACGCTACGACCAATAGGAGCGGAGCATAAATGAAAAATGTTGCAAAAATGAAAAACCGTTGAAACTAAAACACGCGAACAAAGTCGCGGGGGACAGCTAGTTTTTAATAAAGAGCGTTCTAGTAATATCCTTAATTAACTTTAACCGATGTATAACTCGTTTTCAACGACACCATATTCTGGGAATACTTCGTGGACTAATAAGTCTAATTTTTTTATGCTTCTATGACATATTTTTCATATTAAAACCACAAATTCCAATAGCATGTTGACTTTACTGATAAAAACTAGAATAAAATATTACGTACATTTTGAAACCACCAATTACGAACTTTTTTGTCTGACGTCCTACTACCTGATTATTATTCCTAGATATTAACCTACTAGAAAAACATCCTATTGAAGTTTTCCGTCACATCTCATTTTCAATATTTATTATCTATTTATCTTGAAAAATTGACCAGGCTAGTTTTTACCAGCAAATCAAGTATTCAGAAGAACAGAATCTTAATATATAAAAAACTTTAAGATTATTGAAATATAAGATCTTTAGTATGTAGAAACTAGCGAAGTCAAATGTTAAGCTTCAATAGTTCATAAGTTATTCGTTTTGTCTGAATAATTGAACTATTCAATTTTAAAATGAGCAGATTGACGGACACACGATAGTAATTTTCCCCTTTGAGGCAGGGATCTCTAAAACTATACAACATACGTAGGTAAACGTTTAAAAAAAATCAACTACATCCATTTGGAGCAATCGTTTTATGCTTGAAATGCCTGTGATTGTTTTTGGCCAGTCAGTGTGCTTTTAGATCAAACTACATAATAAACTAAAGTTCGCAACAAAAAATTGTTACAGCCGAATTTTTATGTTCACACAATATGGTTTGTTGTGTTGCGACGCGCTCGGGTATTGTTACTGTAACAACAGCAGAGCAAAATTGCTCGTTACACACTTCCTACATTTTTGTATTTTGCCTTTCCTTCGACGATCAACACAATGCGTGCGAGCGAATATTCTGTAGACGGGTGCAGTTTCGCGAAATTTCGATGACAGCGCATCGTAGTTCTAGTTCAATTTACGGCGCTAGTTTGGGAGTTGTGTGCTGAAGCATCATTAATAATTTGCAAACAGTTTTTATACAACCTCAGCATGGAATTACACCGTCGCCTCACGTTTTCGCGGCTATAGTTGTGAGTACGTACGGCGGCGCGCGAGCCGGCGCGTCCTCACCCTAAGGGTCCTTTGTCACCCTCCCTGCGCCTCCCACCAAACAATTGCTAAACATTCAACAGACTGCATACATCGCGACATGAGTAGCGAACGTTTCTTCTAAACCCTGTGAGCTTTGAGTATATTTTTCTATTGTTTTAATTGAAGAACAATGAAGGATTTCGTAGTTTTGATGAAATTGTTTTTCTGTCCTAATGATCCACAATAAAACTTTACGAGAACTATGTCCTTATAGTATTTTTTGTTTATTTTAAATAAGGATTAAAAGCCTTACCTTTTTTTAGGCTGCGTGTGTAAGGTACAAAATTACCATAATTATAATTTTAGTAAAAAAAAATACACGATCAATGTTACGATTGCTAATCGTTGTGATCTACAGCTGCTCGAGTGATGATATTATATCAAATCTATGAAATGTCATCTGATAAGGTTACATTAAGCGTTAATGGGATTTCAATTAAGTTCTGATTAATGTTCTTTGGAGCAGACAGATATGGAAGGGTTGAAATTATAAGTTCCACAATATTTTCGAGGGAAGAAGTCCAAGAGATTTACTAACATAGCTCGTAAGAAAAAAGAAAATCGTAATTATAAAAAATATATTTTGACTTTGAAGGGTGTTTTATGCGAACACTTGCGTTGTTAACTTTACTAAGTGAACATGCGTAGATATTATTTAGTTACATATTCTACAAAGCAACATTCAGCATACAGAGGAGGGATTTTACACTAATTACGTATTTAAGGTGTAGTGATCATTCGAGTGCTACACTCCCCAAATCCCCTCCTGTGAGTGAAACCTTAATACTGGGGGTTGACGATTTGACAAAGCGAAAATCAAAACCTCCTTCAAGAAGATTACTATGGGCACCACACAGTTGTACGTATTCAGGTAGATGATGCCCAGTGTTCTTCAATTTTAAATTAAATGTGTTATTTATTCTCTGCTAATCGGTCACCTGCGAGTCAAGAGCAGTGTAACCCTACACTGCTCGTGGCCCGACTCGTTGTTGCCGTTGTTGCACTTGTTGCCCTGACAATATGCTGTCTTAGACATTTGTTGTTTGATACTATTAACAATAAACATATAAATTGATTGCACGATCTAATGTATCTTGTCTGGTAATCAAAGGAATTTGTTGAAACTTTCCAGTTAACATATATATTTCGACGTTTCTAAGTATTTCGATGACGGATCCCAGAATATTTTTGAACTACCTATTCAAAGACACATCACGTAAAAAACGAGAAAATATATTGATTTCTAAATTACGTAATTTTAAAATTTACGTAATTTATTTTTAATGTAACGATACCTTCACTGTCAAAATCTATCCAGCACTTTTGAAGATAGGAGGCAAAAACAAAAATTACAAACATAGAATCATGAAGGATACGCGCAAACCATATCAGTTCCTTCGCAGTCCGGTAAAAACAAAACCGTTTTCACGATTTTATTTTACAACATTGTTGGTGTGATTAATATGTACCACCCATAAAATAATAATATAAATTGTAACATATTTCACTACTGTAACAAAACACTTTCTTAAAATAATTACAAATGAAACAGACAATATTTCACTATACTTATAAATATTAGATTATTATTTTTTTACTCGTTAATACCTAAGTATAATATTAATATAACCATTAATAAAACAAATCAAACAAACAAAGTGTCAATAAAACCTAACCATTTTCAGAAACAAGGAGACTCAAATAATACGAGTATGTATTTACGTACTAAATACTATTTCCTCGATCACTCTACATTGTATTATTTAGTAAAAAAAAAACAAAATTTCATTACATGCATACATACTAAATCGCAAATTGTAAACATAAATAAAAAGTGTAGATAGGTACCTAGTTTTACAAATTAGCAAATATAACCCCTACATTATCAATTAACACAGTATCACTAACAGCTCAACTAATTACCCAAATTTACAATTAAATCCCTATCTTCAGCTTTCCCTGTGCGGAGAGGAGCCGGTGTGACTTACAATCACTTAAATGTGACTAGCTATCTACGGTCACATTATTAACGTTTCATAACCGACAAAATTAAATTCAGAACGTTAATTTATTCTATTAGTTTGCAACTAAATAAAATGAATATAAAATATTTCGAATTTAAATGTACATTTAATAAAATGGGGCAACAAAATGCAAAAGTTCATAAAACAATAAAAACAAGTTCTAGACAAACATTGCTATTAATGGTAGGTTACTTACCTACAAAAATATTTCAAATCTAATTTTACTCTAGTGTTCGCATGCAATGAAAACTTAAATTTTTAATAAACTACTGTGTTTGCTTTTGTTTCGTCAAGTTAGTATGAATATACGGAAATAAAAATCACATTTCGCGCTACTAAAAATTATACATTTTGATTACATTTTGAAATTCATGTTTTTACGACCCGTAGTATGGTGTGTTTTAAGCGCTGACTATGATTAGGCGGATTTGATATCAATAGTCGGACAATTAATCAGAAAAATATTAAAGGAACTAAAGGTTTTCAGACATTGCATATTGGTGTGATGTTGCCGTGCGTGAATTTAATGATATGGATCATGATTGACAACTTGCCTACGTTCAACATATTTTTCATTAACGAGTAAAATAAACACCCGATAAAAGCGAGCTGTTTCGTTTAAATATATTAATCAAGATAACGAAAGTCACTAAATAGCTCATCGTATCGTAAAGGACTCTTTTCATTTTAAATTTATCGCAAATTTCGCAAAAAAGCAATCTAGTTTTTTGATCGAGACATATCGTGTCGGCAGTACAGCTCTATGAAGTTACTCAGTGACATCTGTACGGGGGTTGAGTTTAATGTCGCCAGTGGAGTGCGGCTGGCAAACGCACCTACCTATATCTTAGAGGGTTATTGTGAAAGGCCCTCGCTATTTATTCCTTTGAGTGTTACAGATAAGTCATACTTTTCGTTTTGCAAAGAGGGGTATAATGACACTTTGAATGGCCATTCTATTTTTAAAATCGGTCTTCAGACAAAAAAGGGCGAATGCAAATTTTTATATGTCATACGGAGATTAATATTTCATCTATTTAATAAATTCACCTATTCGAAATTATTTACTAGTGTTTCAAATATCAACTATGTATATTGATTTTGGATTTGTCGTTTCCAATTTATTGATTCACAAACTGTCTTATTATAGTTATCAATTGTGTTTCCTATTTAATTTAATGTGTTCTTTATATCCACGAACGGTCACTTATTTTACTATGTTCTAACATTATTACTTCTAAAGAAATAAAATAAAATAAAATAAAAAGAAGATACTGAATAGTTCGTAATTTATCCTAAGTTTTTCGCGAATGATTCTCATTTAAATAAAATCATTTTACTTATTACATATTGGTATTTTGTTTTAATTTTACTAATTTATGAAATATCGGGAACCTAACATTCGAACAATAAACCCCAAAATAAAATCGTTCATTTTTAGATAATCATGAATTTATAGTTTGTATCTATGTTGATGACATCAGCTTTCAAACAAAAAAAAAACCCGCATAATAATCTGTCCTTTCGTTTGGGAGTCCGAATGCAACTGACTCACAGTTCAACTAATAACAACTCTCATTTTTTTCGCGGTTTACAATTATTTTATGACCGCATTTGAAATACTTCGTCAATCTTTTAATCCAAAAACATTGTAATAGAGATGTTGTATGTGTTTACGCCACAACATCTCGTTAGCGCGAATATAATCCAGTTCGTTCTACTTTATGAAGTTACAGAACCGATCAAAACATATTTTTAAAAGGCGGATGTTATTTTACAAGAGCATCTTGATTAAACGCTTTCTGCACAGACCACGCTATTTACTACAAATTATGTCAAAGGCTATAAACATACAAGACTTGCTCAAAACATATTTTAAATAATGTAATTGTAGACGATTCAGTTTAAAAAAAATGGATTTATAGAATATGAAGTCGTCAATCCACATTGCCTTCTACTGTATGTGAACAGACTATTACTCATAAATAGAACAAAATAATGCAATCTATACAAATAAAAATCAATTGCCACATGAGCATCACTTAAGAACGGCTTGACCGATTTGTCTGTATTTTTATTAGTTGTTGTTGTCGGTCATTATCAAGACAAGGTTTTTTTTACAAAAATTTGAGAAAAACGCGGCGTATGTCGGTAATCATCATCCACGCAGGCGGAGCCGCAAGCAAAATTTAGTTTAAAATAAAAACAAATTCATGTTTACGTGTTTGTACTCTAAAATCATGTAATAATGTCTTGTGTTAAACAAGAACATTATTATAAATAACTAGCTGTGCCCGCGGCTTCGCTCCCGTTAACTGAACACTTACCCTACCTACCCACCTACCCTACCCTACCTACCTAAACTACCTACCTACCTACCTACCCTACCTACCTACCTACCCTACCTACCTACCTACCTACCCTACCTACCTACCTACCCTACCTACCTACCTACCCTACCTACCTACCTACCTACCCTACCTACCTACCCTACCCTACCCTACCCTACCTACCTACCCTACCCTACCTACCTACCCTACCCTACCTACCCTACCCTACCTACCCTACACTACCTACCTACCCTACCGTACCTACCTATCCTACCCTACCTACCTACCCTACACTACCTACCTACCCTACCCTACCTACCTACCCTACCCTACCCTACCTACCTACCCTACCTACCTACCCCACCCTACCTACCTACCCTACCCTACCTACCCTACCCTACACTACCTACCTACCCTACCCTACCCTACCTACCTATCCTACCCTACCTACCTACCCTACACTACCTACCTACCCTACCCTACCTACCTACCCTACCCTACCTATGTCCTTCTCCTGGTTCTGAGCTACCTCCCCACCAATTTTCAGCCAAATCAGTTCAGCCGTTCTTGAGTTATAAAAAGTGTAACTAACACGACTTTCTTTTATATATATAGATGTTCAAATTATTCATTAAAATTGAAACAAGAATTGGGTTTTTTTGTCCAAACTAAAAGCTTGCTGCGGCCGCATACATATATTCATACAGTAATGGCCACTCCGTGTCCTCAAAATGAAGCCTTATTCTTGGATTGCCACTATTGTTATTCATCGACTACGCCGAAGGATCTCCGCGGTCAACGAATTTTAACAGTACAATAATATCACGTATATTTCGTCAATTTTTGCAAGTATGATAAGTGGGATATCACGAGAATGTGTTATGTGAAGTAATAGCTTGTAACAGAGTTTTTTGACACGCTCCTAGCATTCGGAATTTGTTATACTTTGCACCGAATACAAGAGTTCGTCTATCCTTTTTTTTTGTCTAGCAAATATAGACGTACTATTTTGAAAAAATACCATAAACTCGTCGTTTAGGGTATTGATAAAACTTGAATAACTCTGCCTCTAGGTGACTACTACGTACGGTATCGCGATCCTTTAAGTTTACTAAGAATCAACCATTTTTCAAAATCAAGAAATATTAATGTTCGCTTATAAGTCCAATACGGCAAACCTGTAAATGCTTTCAACACTTCAGTATCGATGTTTGAAGTCAAAATCACTTATGACACATTATACCTATCTAGAACTGACTATATTAAACAATGTTTAAAATAAAATAAAGACCGGTTTAGATGGGGCCATCTGAAGAAGTCCTACACTAATCTGGTTGAGAACGGCTAAGAAGCAGAATAAGAAGCAGAAAATAATATACATCTGATAATTAAACTATTGAGGTTAAAAAAACTACATTACATTGGGAAGCCATTTCTGAGAAAATATTTAACAACTAAAATGAATAACTCGAAAGGACTTTTTGAGAATAAAATAACAATTGGCGGTTTATAAAATGCCGCGGTTCACCTTCAGAGTATGATATCAGTGTCGCTAGCAATCAAACAGCAGGATCAATCAATGTGTCGGTCATCCCGCCAACTATTCCCGCTAAGAGGGATTTCTTGTCCGCGCCGAGCTTTTCCGCCGCCCGTCATCTCTTCATATTGAGATTGATGTTAGTACCGAGCCGAGAGCCAGCTCGAACAGAATACTAAGAGGACAGGGCTGCGGGCCATTCTTCCCCAATTAGCCTCCGATCCGCCGGGGTTTGTCCCGCAGTCGACCACGACGCGACACCACGCCGCATACTAAACTGATGTCATAATTTTTCACATAAGCTCCCCCCGATTAAAGTACGACACAAGTTTTGTTAAGTGGTCGATTTCGGCGCCTAGTTTTTTTATTTCTAGGTGCTTTGGACGTTGCATAATTTAGCAAATGTGGTCTTTATAATATCTTAAGTTTAGTAGAGTCATTGTGCATGGGAACGATCTTTAGCTTCGGACATATTTAAAAGCTTCTCATGTTTTCTTTTAGATCCATATTTATGTATTTACTAATATTTAAATTAATTTAATTGAAAACAAAGGACATTAGGTAAATTCTTCTGGGTAACACTATTAAACACTTACAAGTAACGTGTGACGACTAACAAAGAGTTCTCACATCCGTTAAACGCGAGTAAAATTAACATAGCTTTCAAGTAGGGCGTTAACAAGGCATGGCACTTGGTTCATAATAAAATACGAACTCAATTACTCGTTAAGAATATAATAAAAACATGTGTGACCTGCTCGTAAACGAGTGTCAAATCTAAATCACTTAGTGAAACAACCTTACACAGCGACCTAAACGAAATACTGCTGTTTTAAATTGATACTTGTATCTACTCAGCCTAGTTTGGATAGGACGTTGATTTAAATTATATTATCTGTCCGTAGTTCTAGTTTGCTATCTATCTAATAGTGTGTGTTGCCTCTTACTATATTAAAGTTGAGAAGCTTTGAATTTTTCATTTGGTATTTAAAGCAACAGTATAATATACCTACTACGAAAATTTTATATAAAATATAAAAATAAATAATTTCTGCCTATTAAATATATGAGCTCCGGTTTGTAAACAAGCAGCCGTAAAACGCTTAATTATCAAGTAAAAGATAAGAGGTAATTTAAAAAACATTTTGAGTAATATTTATAAATTTATATTCTATTCATAATATTATCTTGAGCGGTAAAATTTTATTAAATTATTAAGTCAAGTATTAAATAAATGAATAATGAGCTGCTAGTGAGAACAAGCTTTTTGACGTTCAATCTGGAAGACTGAATAAGGTTTGTAGTAACGTTTAGAGCCCGTCAAGAGCTCGAAGGCGGAGAACATAAACTGTCAATATTGTTGCGCCTTGCAGAATATGTTTGATATTTAGAAAATCCAGTAAAAAACGTACAAAGTTACATACATCGACAAAAAACCACTTAAATTAGATGACAGTATATCAGTTTGGAAATCTATTTGTTTGGAAATAGTCCTGATTTAAGTGGTATGCTTGTTGCAGTCGAGCATTATTTAGCGCAGTATCCAGGCATGCACCGGACGTCAATTTAATCCCTACGAAACATACCGTTAAGTCTATTTTATTGGACGTAAAATGATGAATACAATAGCTGCGCTTGTTGCATACATAAGGACATACTTTTAGCAAATATATATTTGACAATAATAGGTATGTGGACTAAGATTTTTTTTTATGTCCGTCATATCCTTTTTCGAGAAATTAGACACATGTTTTTATTTTTCATGTAACTCACTTACGGCGATACATTGATTTAAAATGTCACATGATGTCACGATGTCGTACGTTTTGTGTTACATCGTGACGTAATTGGCTCCTAAACTTTGATTCGATTTATCTCCATCATTTTTATTTATTTGAAAAAGTAAAAAATACTTGTCTTTTTATCTTATTTACGACTTAATAGATTTTTACTTTTCATGCCCAGTCTACTTCCCTATTATGTAAATTAATTATTATCTAATAGCAACTTTAAAAAAAAATACTTTTAAAATGATAATGTCTGAGTTAATCAATAATTTATACCGCTTTATCCTCAGTTGGGTATTCGGGCTGAAAGAACTGTAAGAAAGGACTATCGTTATTCGTTCTGTTCCAAAAGGAGGCCGAATGAGAGTCGAATACACATATAATTCACGTACATAAGCTCGAATACGTGTGTAAGGTACTTGATAACTTCATAATTAACCACGAGCCCTCTTATTTCACAAAGACAACTTAGTATGTAGCATGCTCACACTATAATATCTGTGTATTCGCATCAATCTTGTGTAACAACACTAAACTCCAAATACTAAAACTTCAATCAGGTGTAAGTCGCCGTTAAGTATCGCGCTGGCGACAGGAGTGACATTTTGGAACCGCGCAACTAGAGTCATTTAACGTTTTGACAGTGCCTGAAAAGGCCTACTCGAAATAAAAATATTTTGATTTTGATTTTGACAGATAGACAATTAAAATTTTAATAACAATTTATGTTATAGAATTCGGTGGTTAGAAACTATAGTCAAAGTAAAGACAGGCCTATTCCTAAGAACTATAGAATTATAGTGTTCCTACAACATTCACAAGTGAAACTATACTCTTAAATGTTACCTAATATATATAAAACAAACTAAATTAAAAAAATTAAACTCTATTCTATACTGACTGACAAAAAGGTTTATTTATAAATATAAGATGTACCCGAACTACACATATTTTTAAGTAACGCTAAAAACTATTCTGTGTTAGCTGTTCAAAGAATAATGCATTTACATTTGGGCTGCTATTTGAAGCCACCGTTTTATTTTAGGAATAATGTAAAAGGTTTATTCGTGATCCCACTTCGTTTAACGTGTGCTTTATTTAATGTGTTTTACCAATGAAAAGCTATTAAAGGATTGTAAAGGATTTTAGTTCGTGTGTCAAGCTCATTGGCTCGGAAACCAGTTACAAAGTATCCAGAGTGTTACTTCTATCAAGTGTATTGCATTTTGACGACCTCCATTGTCGAGTGTCGTACACACCGGTTTTCAAGCTTTGAGGTCACGGGTTTGATTCCCGGACAGGTAAATGTAGAAAACCACTTTACTACAACGACACTGCTTTCATAACACAAGTGCTTTAGCTACTTTGGGTGCATAGCAATATATGTGATGCTGACATTTATTTATTTGCAACAGTCTGGGCCGCTTGTTTGATTACTAATTCTTTTAGACTTAAAGAGTAGGTACTATACCGAAATAATTGACATGAGTGTACTACGCAGTAAAGCTCATTTAACGTTCATAGACAGTTAATTTTGTAAGTCATACTCGTATGAGTCAACCGTACAACAATAAATGTGTTAAACGTATTAAGCGGGCCTTCATAAATTGATGAATATGATTTGTGTCCGCTTATAAATTAGTTCAATAGGCGGGCAGTGAATAACTTGTCGTCGATTGACGACTCTCCGACGAGAGCCAGAGTGTATTAAAATAAGTGCGGGAAATTTTAACAAATCATTTTAAATAGAAACCAGTTTTGTTCAATAATAATTACCATAAACGTAAAACGCTCAAGCCCTATGACGCATTTCATGCAAAATTGGATTTAATAAAAAAATGTAATAATAAGTCCGTTTAGTTTGCGTGTCTATTAGTACGAGCAATTAAATGACTCATCCTTTGATTTCGTCGCAAGCCAACAATCGTCTTAATCAAAATATTTGGACACATTCCACCATCCATTAAAATAATGTAAATTGACATATAGTACAAATATGTGCATAAAGCATTTTGTAGTTCAACATGAACAATATATTACTGATGGTCAGCATTGGTATTTATGACAATTGAATACCTATGCGTGCTCGCATTGATTCCGTATTAAAGCTCGAATAGCTAAGCAGCTTTCAATGGCATTACCTGAAACAAATTAATTATTATCAGTAAAATCTGGTTAACCAAAATAATTATATTAATGGCAATTGTATTTCGTTTATTTGATGTTTCCTAAATTTAATACGTATTATTCTCATTGTACAAAATATGATTAAAAGTATTAATGAGCATATTATGTTAAAATTATTGGTACATTTTATTTGGTTGATGTATTTTTGAACTTTATTAAGCTAGATTAAAAAGCTTCACTCCTTTATAATAATGTATTGAAAAGATTTCTACCTATAAATGACTAAATAGATACAACCACAATGATAGCGTTGTCAAGCGTCCGTTTGCGTTTCCAGTCAAATTAGACAGTGGCAGGACTGCCGGCTTTTGTTAAGCGTTTTAAATTTGCCCATTTATTGTTGCTAGGATTTTATAGTAAACGATAACGAGGACTGAATGACTTTCAAAAAAATGTTGTTATAAAAACCTTTTAAAAGCCGGCCTTTTTACTCAAATGTCCGGCTAAAGTGACTGGTCTATCCGGACTTTCAGTTATAAGACCTAGCGACGTCACCTACTTCTACGACACACTACCTAATTGTGTCCAAAATCAAAATTAATTTATCATGTAATCCACAACTAAATCATCGGATTAACTTTAAATCTAAAAATCGTAAAGGAATGGCTACGCAACCCTTTCATTATGACGAATGGATTGTGTGAAAGATGATTTGAGAAAGAAAGGAGTGAACGCTAAGATGAGGTGTAGTAGAGATGAACCAGAATACGCATTGCTCGACCCTAAATCATAAGGAACAGGGCAGGGAGATGATGATTACATTGGACTAGGTAACAACGATGGATATATTCTTGTATTATGTATATTGATGTCTCACAGAGCCGCGCCTGAGATCGTCGCGGTCGCTGCAGCCCGCCGCGGGCGCACCCGGCGCGGCTGACGGCGCCCAGCCCACGGACTTATTAAAGATTAACATGTCAATTGACGTACGCCTGTGTTCACACACTATACGTACTGCACGAAAATTAAAACGAAATTGTACAAAAACAATATTCAAAATGTTTTGGTCGTTGGTCATTAATAGAATAGTACAAAAATATTCTATCTTTAATATTTAAAAAAAACTACGTCTTGTAAACTTAAATGGAACTGTATGAGATTTCAAACGTGCAGAATAAAATTTAGATAAAAATTTCACAAAACTGAATTGGTATTTTGATCAAATTTGATCAAATTAAATTGAAAGCTCATGATATCTTATAACAGTTGAATAATTATTTAACTAACGCAAGTTTATTACCTAGATGGCTATGGACCAAACTAACCTATTCAAAGCAAAACCTATCATATGCGAAAGTCTTAAAACTTGTAGATGCGAACGATAAGTACTTCATACTTGAAATTCTCTTACCATTGCATTTAGTTGAAATATAGACTACCGCATTTGTATGGGGACTTAGAAGAACTACTTCAGTTAATAATTTAATATACTTATGAAGCTAATGCACCCGCCGTAGTTTCTATACTTAATACCTATTATTATATTTCCATTCCAAACCATGTTAAATCTTGCTTGTTGCTATAATAATACGTAATAAAATTAGTTGAACAAGTTCCAAAGTAGGATCTTACTTTATGAAGAGCACTAAATATATACTGGAAGCTTCAATCTTCAAATTTCTGGAAATTCTGTGTAGTCGACGTACGGACACTTGTATGAAGTGGAAATTGAAACAGCATCTTTCACTATTATTAGACAATGATTTCATTTTCCTACCTAGGGACTAATTTAATAATTTTAGTGCGTAAACGATTCATTTTTAGAATCATAAGAAAATAATATAGGACTAAATTGTGTTGCACAATAAACCTTTCATAAAACAGCTGAGACGTCAATTAGTTTAAAATCTCCGTTAAGTCTCATGCTGTCTCTGACATTTTAAGGTATTAAGTAACGACAGATATACAAGTGGCGTTTCAGTATTCGGGGTTTAGATACCCAAACTAAACAAACTGTTTAGGGCAGTTCTTCCAACTCGAGATCATTTTTACGAGGAATAATTTTAAAGTTCTTTCAAACAAAATCTGTCGTCAATTTTATACCGCGAATAAAAAATATCTGGCGTCGGAAAAATTAGCCCTAAGTATGGATCAATATGCTATTCCTTCTTGTGGTATCAATATGAAACCACTGCTGTCGACCTAGGTTGTAAAGCACGAGAACGAGTATAATGCAGCTTTTCAGGTAAAGGTTAATTTTTGAAGTTTGACTTTATAAATTATAAAAAAAGACAGAAATAACACCATGAAAAATTTAACGATTACAGGATAATACCTTTATCCAAAAATGTACTACCCAATTGATTACCTTTGACACATTCTGGCGATGCCGTATAAGAAAGCCAGCAATCCGTTGAGTAGGTCTTTCATGGAACAGATATCTTACTACTTATTTTAAAAATAGCATTGTTTATTGGTTGTGCAACGAGACTACCTTAGCAGAATTGTTTTCAAGAATATAAACCAACTGCAATATTATAAGTATTGTTTCAATAAAATTGAAGCTATTCAAGTACCTAGCGTAATAACCCTTATGAGGAAAGCTTTGTGATCTTTGCTCCATACAAACGCTCTCGCCTATTTTCTCGCCAGTGTTTGATTTTAAAGCAATGATTTTCCGCAGTAATATTTATACCAACTGGTTCTATGCCCCTTTTTTCCTTTTTCATGATACGTCACAGACTTATTTTCTCTTCAAGAAAGAGAGATATAGTGAAGGTATTCGCGGTTAAACTAATCTACTAGATTTGCTAACCTTGCATGAGGTCTATCTGTCAATTTCGACCAATCACAAGCCAGTAGCTTGTCCGTCATTGGCGGAAATCTGGAACCTAGTGAATTGGCACATTTCATGTTATTTTAAGAAAAGATAATTTAGTTTTTTTACGTTACACTATCGTAATACACAAAGTACCTTTTAAAATGTAAAAGTTAGCACGGTTACCTTATCGAATTATTTCAAACAAAATCTATCAAACACCACATCAACTAAAAATTTCGACTAGATATTTCTTTTAAAGTTTAGACACCTCAAATGATTTATCGGATATGAAGGCTCTACGCTATAATGGAACTATGAAGATCCATTAAAATGTCTGTGAAATAAAATTCGACGAAGCATTGTTCTAGAACAAATTAGTATTGTTTTTGTGAACTATAAACTCTTCCTGAGATACCTCAAAGAAGAGTTCAATTTTATGAGGCTTGGTTCTACAGAGCTGATACATTTTCGAGATTTAGACGATAGCACCTCATAAAAGTGTATTTTTATCATTTCTAAGGTTTTTTTTTGGATGAGATTTACGCAGTTAGCCTGAGCGCAGGCTTTGACTGCTTCACCGGACTTTTGGCGAGAACCTTTAGGGCTTCCAGCCAGAGCAATAGAAAAACTAACTACGTCAGCAACGTTCACTAAGGGCACCCCCTGTGGGGTTCGGACCTCGACTTAGTGCGTTGCTAACAATCTTAATAAGGCAAAAACAGCAAGGGAGTGCTGGATCTAAGTTTTTATTATTTCAGGACATATTTTTATTGCTAGTTTGGCCAGCTCGGGCCAGCTTGATCTAGGGACGGGCGGGTAACATTTACGTTACAATTATTTATACGAGGACGTAATATGTGGCGGTTGTGTTTTGTATTGCTACTGATAGCTAAATCGAATGCTTCTTGGAAAAGCGTTGTTTTATCGTCGGGGTAGGACGGATTCCAATGGGGTACATGACATTTAAATGTCCGTCATTGCTAGATTATTAGGCACGTATTTTTTCTTATTTTACTTTATTAAAAACTCACGATAGTAAATTTATTTAAAATGTTTCATCGACCCTGGATTCCAAGAACGGTTGGATCGAATTTAATTTTTTGGATTTCTATAATTTCTCAAGGCAAACCAGATATCGGTCGACTTGTTTGATATTAGAATACTTTAGCTCACTACCAGCTATTTCGACAAGTCTATCATCATTCACATTCTTATACAGTGCTTTGCCTAGTAAAGGAATGTACGAGATATTTATGAAAAGAGTAAAAGTCTACAGTTACTCAGTAAAATCTACAACTTTGCGATGTCTAACAATGATAATATTGAGTCTTAATGTACCTAAAGTTTTCTTAGTATTTTTTCACCGCCCTCTATCGACAAGAAAGTTTAATTCAATCATTTAGTGACCGGCTTTCTCAAGCTACACCATGGGCACCTTTTTCGAAACAAATAAGATTAGTTTTCGTAAATCGCAGCTTCCACTGTCATGCGGTCTGAGGTACAGCCGCTTGCATTTTAGTACATTACAATGTGAAGTTCTATGGGCACTTTGTTATTCAAACCAAACGATACGTATGCGCAAATTATAAAAAAAATAATATATATATTTTATTTATCATCATCATCATCATGATGATGATGATGATGATTTATCAAAATCGATATTTTTCTAATTTGACTGAAAGCTGTGCGTATTTATAAGATGAGCTTAAATCTATTAAAGACAATTATTATAGAGAGTACACCACTTGAAAGTATTGCACTTTAGTCGTGAAATAAAAGGTTTTATTAGAAATCAATGAGTCAGTCGATGCGGATCCACGATTGGAAATATCAACAATTGTAGCAAGCAATCAACTCTCACCTTATTATCGGCTTCATACACAAATACGTTTAATAGCTAGCGCAAATATCATTAGTAGCAGTATACCAATATTAGCAGTTCTCCTCCAAGGCTAATATTCGTTGTAAAGATATTAGCATGATAATAGCAACATTTTAAAATCAATAACCTCTTTTTTGTCGTGTTGTGAACGCGCCTTACGGGATGATCCACAATCCAGAATTTGACTCGTTGCGAACACGTTATGAGTCAGAGGTCTTTCCTCGCGACCCAATACGGGCATACCTCATATACGATAACCATCGCTCGCTCGTGTCGCCAAAACCCGTGTAATCCAAACAAATACAGTAATGGATATTCACCGTTGCGAAAATTGCATTTTACCTTCGTAAAACATTATGCACCGGGAGAACTGGTTTGTGCGTAGCAGACTTATTTATAGGTTTTGGTCACATTGTACGAGACTTGTATTATACCGTTATTTTTTAAAACCAAATGGCTCTTTAACATTATAATACAAATTTCAATATTAAGACTGAAAATTAAAATGCTTACATTCATAGTAATTACATCATTACAGTCTGCTAAATTAATATTAATTATGTATTGGACTTATATTGGAATTTTAATTAATTCGAGAGTAAAAGTAAGGTCCTTTTATCCGCAAAATAAATCCTTTGTTAAATTTAATAACACAGTGCCCCATCCCTTTAATAACTACATCCTTTTTATATGCAACCTGGCATCTGGTAACGATGTCATTTTACCAGCAGAATTATTAAAAACTAGGACATGATAGAATACGTTATAAATATACGCTATATACGCTTGTCGGGTGCATCTCCTTTGCGTGTAAAACTGTTTTTTAGAAAACGATACTAAAAAAAGGTTTGACGTAAATTTTGGCACCGCAATGTTGTAAAAAGGGATTATATAAAATTATAGGAAAACTGGTTTGTTATGTGTCTTCCGATTCAAAAAGTTGCCATAGCAATATATGGCCAACATAAATATTTATACGATGCATCGAAGAACTTTTATGGTTTGATTTCAATGATATAATACTTTGCATGACCTTTTTGTCCGGATGCTGATATTACGTAGTTAGACATGACATAAATATTAAGCCTGTTAAATTTAATTTCATAATTATCACACAGGGGCTGCCCGCCCGTCTTCGCTCGGGTGATGTGATATTTTCGAAACGTTTTTTTATAAAAACCTCAATATTTCACCCAAAAATATAAATATAAATTTTCAGTAACTCATTGAGTGTAAATTAATAATGCAAGTAAACTACTTAAGTTTGTCTAGCATGTGTTATAACGCGAGTATTTTCTGTAACCATGCACCCGAGTATCTCAGACCACGCAGCGACCTGACCCCGATGCAACTTACTATAAAATTGAAAGCTGACAAATGTTATTAAATAATGCAATAATAATGGACGGAAGTCGAATTGAGGGTAAGCTTAACAGTGGGACTAGACCATTCACACATTGGCGCTGCTCAAACATCTGGCCCTTTGTTAACTTGTAGACTAATTTCTAACATATGTACATTTTCATAACTCTCGAACTTTAGTCCAAAGCATTGTGAAGTATTCTTAGATTATATCCGGGAAAGGTGGAGAATCTATTGCAAAGAAATAATAATAATACCGGCCTACAAAATGTCCTACTGCTGGGTACAGGTAGAGAAGGAACGATCATTGTGACACGAGTGATTGCATGAGATAAAAAATTACAATAATCAAAATATATCTAACCTAAGCAGCAAGAAACAATGCTGCGCAATAAAGCATAAACATATCTTGCCACATTCACAGTAGCTTATACTAAGATTATCTGCAACTCGCGAAGGTTGTGTACACGACATAAACAAATTCTCGCATCAAATGTCGCTGATCATTCTCAAACTAAACATTAAATATAAACCACTTGCTCAAATATATTCGAACTGACACTTAAAATATTCATTCATTCACATTCAAATGGTGTACGAGTGACAACCAAGCGAGCTTGTTTTGACAACCATATTCTATAGAAGAAAGAAGTGACTATCCCAGACAGATACTTTCACTCTCTAGGCAAAAATTACTCAATACTCAATACAGCAATAACTTTAATATAATTATGAATGTTGATGAGTTGATGAATACACAAGACATGTAGGTACTTGCTACATAAATGTGTGTTTAAAATATGTGGTTGTAATATATATGTTATATAAACATTCTTTTATTAAATAACATAATGCAATAAATAAATAATTTCACCTAACACATATAATTTAATTGATTTAAGAAAAAAATATACTAAATAAATGTGTGTATGATAATTTAATATAAAATATTACATTTAACCTACTTATGATATACAAACTTATCATTTAATTTTCTATCTAACTAGGTTTAGTAATTGTTATTAGAATTAGATTAATGTATTATTATAAGCCCTCTCTCTCTCTCTTAAATTTTGCGTGCACGACAAAGTCCATGATGATCTCATAGTTTTAAGTTATAACCTAAGTTTAACATTGTGGAATGCAAATAAATATTGAAATTGAAATGTTACCTTCAAAGGAACCTACGTATTAAAATCTAAACGCACTGGTATAAGATTACCAAATGTTGTCAAGTTGCGCTAATGAATAGTACAAATGATAAGAATAAGTAAAAGAGATAGCTAATAAAATAGATAGAGATAGCTATTAAAAACGTCCTAATTACTCCTCTTGTATATATCATTAATAATTATCTAATTATTGTATCGAGTTTCGATCGAGTTTCAGATTAAGATTACATAGTTTTGATTACACAAGATAATAATCAAATGATGTACCTAAATGAGTTACTTAGATATAAAGTGCAAAAAATGATGTCAATAAAGAAATTATGAAAACAAGAAAAGTCAGCATAGACTATGGACACGGACAGCCTATTTATTTCCAATGGAACCCGAGACTTATTGACTGATGCATTCACTGCAAAACTTGCGCATTATTCGTCGCTCAGTTTACAACCGAACCAAATGACTCGAGAGCCAATCAGACTGAATTGACGTCATCGGTTCAAGGATTACAAGAATCACCGAATATGACATATTGTTTATTATTGCAGCCTGTACGAAGACGTCGCCGGCGGATCGTAAAGTATTTGAAAAGGGCGTTTGTGTAATTTAGCGGCTAGAGACGAACTAAATGAACGCAAATCACATATCTGACATATATGAACTACTTTATGTTTAAACAGTTTACAAGTAGAATGAAAGAAATAATACCTACACAACTTTTGACAATAACTTCTATGTTGAAATCTACACAATTGCCTAGGGCGCAAATTTATCGACCATAAGAACAGAGTGAAAAATGCTAACTCAATTTGTCACAGTAGTTTTAAGTAATAAGCATAAAAATTACACTTAAACCATGATAATTGATGTTTAATCTCACAAAGACGAGGTAAATGATTTAAATCTGATTCATGAATCAATAACATGTACCCTTTATAGAAGTTGTTTCATCATTGAAGGTGAACTTGATTAGAAGAAGATGTACACGAAATCTCATACAAATCTTATGAGAGTTATTATTTCAGGGATTTGTATTTCTGTTCATATGCACCCACATCAATACGATAAATTCATATTGCTCATCCGTTTAGGGGTCAAAAACAAGGTCATAATAACCAGCTTAAATACTGCACGTGGTTCGAATATATGTCTGGATACTTAAAGGTCTGCCAATACAAATGTTAATTTAAGCTCACAAACTTAGTAATGTTAGATTAGTTCAACAATACAGTAAACATTTAACTGTTATACTTACCTCTAGCTGTATAAGTGAAGTATCTAATTTTAATTTGTCAAGTCTTAATTGTCTCTAGAATGTTCTGACGGCGCTTTGTTAGTTCCATAATGGACGCTCGCTATTGATTGATAATTTGATCTAAAATATTTATGTACCTGCTGCGGCCGCTCCTCTGCCTACGAGACTTTAGTATCGCAGTTTAGATGATAATGTATTTTGTGACTATATAACTATTTAAAAAAAACTTTTTTGTGTTTGGTCCTGGTTGTGATGAATTGGGTTCGAATTGTGGCGTTTGTCAAATGATGTAGCTCAAAGGGACAAATGAATATTAGGGAATATATTGATCACCACGCTACATTACCGTTAAGTTTCCGATTTTTGTAGATTTTCAGCAAGTATGTCAAGTCATGTTTTGTAATAAAATCAACTTCAAATCAGTGACAAAACTTTGACCACCCATAAATTTACATTTTTATTTGGTTACGGAAATCACTCAGTAACACAAGTCAAACATGACATTAACAAAACGTCTTAGGTACCAACAGAACCAATAAAATATCAATTTGCTCAAGTCATTTAACGAACACATGCAATGCACGCGCAAGGTCTCGTATTTCTTACACAGTTATAATCGCATGATAAAAAAAAACCTTACGTAAGTGTCAAAGTTCCATGAAAACAACTTTAGAACGTCCATTAAACGGTGGATAACAAAAACGTGCATTTACATAATTTTGTAGCTCGATATTGTCAAAAAAACGTCAAGATCGTATTGTACATAATATTATGATATAGTAAACACACCACATACAATAATCCTAACGTCCATATATCATGGTGATATCCGTTGCATTTTTCCGGTAACACTATCTATGCCTTGACTTTGACAAAACTGTTGCACAAAGGACAATACACGCCAAAAATGAATAACGACATGAGTATCAAAGTATGACATTCTAACTATAAAAGAAAAACTTGGAACAGTATCGAATTCTTCATTTGTTAGGAATTCATATTTCGAAAAAACAATGATGTAGAGAAGGCACGAGCCTTGATAACCACGCTTGCTCATTGCGGGTTGGCGATTTCAGATACAATTATTGAAATCCAGGTTTTCTCACGATGTTTTTCTTCGCTAATTGAGAAAGAATATAACATATAACTTTAAAAAAGTAACATTTTTACTCTTCAGTGTTCTTTATAAAAGACTACTAAAACTTACTAAATTGCTTCACCGTAAATTATGACTATTCTTTTTTAGTAATAATAAAGCCCTGCACACTGCTTGGTGATAATATATGGTTTACAGACTGCTTGAAGTAGTTAGACTGCTTCGAGCGGTCGACAAAACAAAAAGCAAGCAGGCGGGAGGCGCACGACACGCACGAGAGCGGTCGACAGATCGCGCAATCCGTGTAAGTTCATCACTGAGTATAACTATCGAGCAGTCCTTATACGGGCAGCCAAATTTAAAACGACGTCTAGAATTGAATAAAAAAATTACTTAATCCTTTACCAGCCTGTTTCGCCAGGTTGTGACAGATAGTATGCTATACAAATAGTCTGTATGTAGTGGGAGGGTCGAACAAGCCCTTTGTTTAGCACAGTAGCTGTCGAGCTTTCAGCTTCAAGCCCAAACAAACACGTTTGAATTGGATGCAACCAAAAATCACAAAGGCTATCTTTAACAGAAGACAACTTAAGTCGAAACACAGACTCTCTATCCTATCTCTCTCTCTACCTCTGTCCTGAGTAAGAAGGGTTTTATATATTTCAAATGGTAAAGAGAAAGTTACCACTAACGAGGTTCATCTTCGAACTGTAACCTAAAAGGCTTACTTACTACTGTCATTACTGCGTCTCCTTAAACTAATATATTTATCCAAAATGAATGAGAAGCGCTTTTAAGCTGTCATTTTATCAATCAATTTAAACCAGAAAACAGAGACATCTGAATATTATATTTCTTCATTACATTCATCATTAAATTTACATTATTAAATTCCGGGAAAATTGTCACGAACATTTGTATTTTGAGAAAGTTCAGAATTTTGAATTCATATCGAAAGTATTTTTTTAACGATGGACGGGCAAACTATGCTTAACAATCGATAGTCAGAGCTAGAATAATTCACGACTAGTCGTATCTTTCGCTTTGTCGCTGTCGCACTCGTCTAGTCGTCCCTCGTTCAGTACGTTGGAAACCTCAACATTATTACATTATCATCATATTTGGTAAATTCGTTTGAATCAAATATTTCGACACAAAATCCGTAAATAATGAAGCAGACACTCGCTGCATCATTGGCCAGGTTAAATAATAATTAATTAATGGTTACCACACTTAGTAATGTTAAAACATGAAATTCAAGGAGGCTTATGAAAACCCAAGTGTAAACAATCATTACTAGATTAACAATTAAAAACATTGTAACATTTTTTGTAAAGCGTTTTTTTTATTATTTACTTATTTATACTTCCTTAGTGCCGAGACTTTTACCTCGCAAATTCAACTGATGAAGGAAAAAAATTGGTCATAGATTTGTTCGTCATTAATTAGTTATTGGTGTTATCAAACTTGCATTCGGAAAACAAGATTAAAATGCTTTCTCATTCTAAATTTGATAAGACGACAGACGAAGACAATTAATTCATTTATATACTTAAGTAAAACACGGTTATAAAGAATATACCTAGCTTAAGTATTATGCGCTGACAGAGCCCAGGGAACAGGGGACTGCGCTGAAGCTATAACAAACAATTGCTTCCTGCCACGCGTATAATTGTTTAAAAAAAATGTAACATTGCACTAGAGCTCAGAACTCTCGATTCGGCTAACTAACCGACATATAATACCTTCATAACTCAGCAATATTACGAGAATGCAATATGGAATACCCAAGTATATCCTCTTCACAGCACCATTGTCAGTACATTCAGTAAATCAGGACTCTTTGTCGGAAAATATATTTTATTCCTATGTTGTGACGAATGAGAAAAACCACTAGGGATGGAAAGATCCTTCCATGGTATCGATACTTTTAGTTGGTACTGGTATCGATGACGATCGACAACGAAACAGGATTAGGTATACTTTTCGTCATTATAATTAAGCTGTAAAGATTGGACATAGCGAATTCAACTGCTTTTTCTCATTGCAACGCGTCTTAAGTAGTTTTTACTTAAAAAACATCTACCGTTCTTCAGGCAAGCTTCTCATCAAGTTCAATTGAAAAAGTGTGACTAAATTTAATAAAGTGAGTGTGATTATTTGAACAATTAATTAAATAAATCATAAGAGAAAATGTGACAATTGCCATAACATTACAAGACATGTTTACAAAAATAATAATTAATCAGTTAATTAAGGCCAACAGAACATCGACAACACGAGTAACTCATGCGCAATAATTAACATTAATCATATCAATACGATAGTTGAGAAAATCGTCGTTCCCTTTCAATAATAACCTACTTACTGATTTGTGTGTTTAATTAGTAAGCATTAAAAGTACACTAAGAGGTATTTAGGTCTATATCTCGATGCCCGATCCATCATTCGATTAGTTAGACTATCGATTTTCCATCCTATTGCACTATTCAAAAGCACTACTGTAGCGACAATTAGTCTTTATTGGATCTAGAACGAGATTAACCGGATTACCGAAAACCGAGTACCTATTATTCTGTTTTACTTTTATCAAAAACATATATCTCTGCCGAATAACTCGATTCAGTAACGACACAAAAATAGTTTTGCTCAAAGTTCATACCCGGCACACGTTACTAGATATAGGTTACCATTTTTTTTTAATCATTTACTACATTATAAAGTGCTGCTTTTTAAATTAATTCATGTGAGTACATTAAGTATTTTTATGTAGTTTTTCACTAAGACTGTGTCTAGCCTAACTGTAGTAAATACTCCTCGTCAGTTGAATGGAGTTATTCGGCCGAGTACGAGTACTGAAAAAGACGCCGCATATGCAGAGTGTACCTCTCTGCATATGCGGCGTGTAATTAACTTATTTTCGTCTCCTTTTTGTCCTAACACCTGTATAATGGAAGAGCTTATGAACGCAACTGACAAAGCAATAGTCGTAGCATATTTCTGAGCCGACACAATTTAATTGCTAACGACTCGATAAGAAGGAGAACGAGGACTCGGCGCTTACTTATAGTTAAAATTTAATATAAACACTTTAGTAATCACTGTACTAATCCTGCTCACCCTGCTGGTAGCACTGCAATAAAGCCAATTTTACTCAGGGATATTGTACCTTTCTAATGGTAAAAGAATAATTTCAAACGGTCCTTTTTGAGTTTATTCGTTAAAAACATACAAAATACAAATATATCCTCTTCATAATATTAGTATTGAATTATAGATATAGATAGATGTCTGACTCTGTTAACATTGTTGCTTACGCAAATTGATTAAGATATTTTAAGAACTTTAAGTATTTTATAAATCAGCGATGCATTAAATTTTAAATTACATAAATTATCAACCGTAAACAACACGAAACACTAAACACATTATCTTGTTTTACAATAAAAATTGTAAGCCAGCTAATTTATTCGAGGCACGTCGCGGAACATCACTGCTGAATTAAAACAGGTATAACTATTCAAATGCAATTCATTGGAATCTATAATTATGTAGTTGTAGGTACATAATATTATGTCTTCATATTAAACACCGGAAGAATTCCAAAACGAAACTACTGTATAATTGCATGATGTAATGAGAACATAAGATAAGATTAACAGATGCAAATATGGTTGACATGTCACATAATGCTTAATTAATTATCACTTTATAATGAATAAGTTGGTCGTTACATACCTCCTAAGAACTGTAGGTTATGTGTAAGCGTACTAAAGATAATATTTTAGTATGCTAGGTAATAAAATATTATTGGTTTGATAAAAGTAGGACCAAGTTATAATTTACTCGATATCAGTAACACTAATTCTTCTATCAAATACTATTAGAATAGCAAAGGGCCAACTCTACAGTTTTAAAAAGACTTCTGAATTAGTCAGGAAGAATAGGTTACAGCCATGAATCGATACAAAGGAGGTGAACTAAAAATATATTTAATACATGAATAATATAACAAGTATAATATAGGAGTAGGTACTACTTAACATCACATAAAACTTTTTTGAAAAACCACAATTCTTAAGCAAGAGTGGCTAGTATAGTAGTATATTATATACCTTACAAGTGATGAAGTTTTGTGTATAACGCACACAGTAAATAACATTCCTATGTCTGATATGCGCTTATAACACTATCCTTAATGTAGGATCCCAAATGAAATCGTTCCTAAATTTAGGAAGGTGTAATCTCATTCATCAACTTTCTGGATTGTTCCTGACTGACAGGATCATTTAAGATCCTAATTACGATCGAATTTAGGGAGCTGTAATCACAATTAGAAGGAACTATTTTCAGTCACTGCGCAGCTTTCTTTGCGTAACGTCGTGTGTGACATATCTCTTGAATAAGAAATGTCTAACATATCAAAGGAAAAAGAAGCCATGCAAAGTTACTAGACCTATATAAAGATATTATGACAAATAATAATTTAATAAACGCGTTAAAAATGAGGATTACAAAGTCCTTTTAAGTAATCTTTCATCAAATGATAGAAGAGTCGGCAACTGTAAAAGCACTAAAAACATCGTCTGATTATACTACAGGTAACTGTTCAGTGACAAAATTAAGACAGTGTGATCAGTAGCATCAATAGAATTAGGTTCCAAAATGACCTAAAACTGACTGAATTTAGTTTTTAAAAATCTTTTAGGGTCTAAATTCAGATAAGCGCTGTAGTTAAAACTATCTACGGATACAATATTAATAATACCGTAAGTCAAGTGCCTCGTCCGGATCACGACGATTAGCTGGATGACAGCGCCCGTCGCCCTCGTCTTAAACTTCAAACAGCTCACACATCATCAATCAAGTGATTAGCTCACGGACTGCTATTTTGTAGCTAATATGGCGCTGCCCAAAGTGGCAAGGATTTAATGCCTCATTATTAATAATTTAATTTTGGTAATGAGTCTTGCGATGACAATGTGCTTGGGTTTATCCACCAATATTCCTTTGCTATGTGTTCCAAATATTCCAAATATTTGAATTCGAAATAGGAACCGACTTTGGTAGTGATAGACTTTTTTTCTTTTTAACGACATTCTAATGTTTAGAAGCAATCCCGAAACTTTTTGCATTTCACAACTGATACAAAGATTTATTGAAACATATCACCAAACAATATTCATGTTAAAGAACATCTCCCCAATATTTCAACAGCTAGCTACAATTAGAACCGGTCATATTCTGATTAAAACTGGTGTTTATGCAAAAAATATGCATAAATTTGAAAAGAGAAAGGAGGATGCACACCGCTTGAGTACCCTTATTGTTTTGCCTTCTAAGGGTTGCTACTCCTAATATTAAAAAGAACTTGCATTTTTTTACCCCTGTGTTTTAAATCTTCTTCTGCCTAGCCTTTTCTCAAGTTATGTGGGGTCGGTTTCTAGTCTTACCGAATTCAACTGAATACCGTATTTTACATGGAGCGACTGCAATCTGACCTCCACAACCCATTGTACTGAGTAACACAGTATCCCAAAGTAAGACTGGTTGTCAGAATTGTAATAACTGTACGCCAGCCAAAGGTCCAACGTATGATAGTCAAGACCACCGGCTTAACGTGCTTTCCGAGACACAGACTTTACACTTTAAGTAAAATATATGATTATTCAAATACAAATACTTACACAAAACATATTCTGTCGCCAAATAGGTATTCGACAGTTACATACAAGTTACGTCAAGCATATTTCCAAAAAAATATTTTTATTTCCATTATAACGTAATTCTGCTCGCCAATTAATACAAGTTCGCAGAATTTCACATGGACATGAAACATCATACTTAAAAGCCTCCATGTTTATATCATTTACAGTTGTGCATGCTAATTTGTCAGAAACAGATGATTTATATTTCGGGAAAGTTAATCTCTTGTATGTAATGACAGTAGACAAGTAGTGCTGAAACTCATCAGTGCACACAGTAAAAGCAATTACAATATAATGAAGGAATATGCTGTCGCTACACGGGACATTACGAGATTTTCATTTACTTGAACACTAATAAATGATTGATGGATTTTTGTTTAAGCTCATTATTGATTCTACTGACGGCCGTGTACAAAGCATGATTGTCAATGGTAAGTCAGTTAAAACAGTTTTATTAAATACACCTAGATCTAATACAATTGTGACGGGAAAGTATCGCAACCGGGTTAGATGGCGCAATCTGAAGGAGGCCGACACCAAACCGAAAGTCTCAGAAAAAGACGAAAATTCAATAAAAAAATATTTTAGACACTATTTATGTACACCCAAGCAGAATTAGCACAACAGAAAAACAAGCTGAGTATAAAATAATAAAATAATAGTCAGACATGTAGTAAAAACCCTAATGACATCTTCTAACATCGACTTAACAAGATTTTAATAAAAACTTGTTTAAAAAAATATCATCAAAGTTTTCGAGGGCTGCCCCTGTAGTGACATTTTGACGAGCGTTAACTATGATAGAAATCGCTTAAATGACATTAAATGTATGAAAATGACATTTCATTTCGATAAGTCACGTGACTTAGATTTTTCGGTACAATACATTTGAGCGATTCGATCAGCGTTGACGCTTGTAGAAATGTCAGTTGGTTAGAGGGCTGTAGTGTTTATATTCTATTTGGTCCTGCCCAGACGGGTAGAAACGTTAGTCAAAGCACGAGGGAGAACTCTCGTTAGGTACTATTAATTCATATATTTAATTAATACCAAACTATTATTAATATTTTTAAACGTTCTTGCGTGTGTTTTCGCAAATTTCAGTTTTAAAAACTGACACACAGTTTGTATAGTCGATGTTAAAAGATGTCAATTGGTTTGATACTATATGTCCGTTACTTTTTATCAATATACACTTTATTATTTTATAAGTAGGTACTCAGTCTTTTTTATTCTGTTCCGCTAATTCTGCCGGTGTGTATTATAAGTTTATATATTATTACGTAACTATAAAAAACATCTGAAAAAATTTGCGACTGAAGGGAAAGGAAAGGGTTATTCTAAATACCTACATTCTAATTCTGTACTAAATTTCACTAATTAATAATAAATGATAGCCTCGTACCTAATCATAGTACAAGCGTAAGTAGAGCAAATCTGAATGTTATCTCGCCGCTTCAATAATAGACAAACTTACAGTTGAATACTTGTTTTCAAGCAAACGAAACAATCAAGTTTCAGACTCGTCTCCAAGCGAGTAGGAAGAAATCCACCAGACGACGCGGACAAGTCGTTTCCAAATCTATTGTTATTCAAATAAGGTGCACATTGCAATGCAGTCACGCACATCCGCTGCATCCAGGTTAAGCAACAGAATGCAAGATGTAGGTCGAATGCGTTATCACCTTATTGTTATCATAATTCCTCATAGTTCCCACATACTGAAACGTTTTCTTTGTAATCACAACATTAACATGTAGTGAAGCAAGCTCTGCAGTAGGTGTCGGCTTGGAACGGATAGGTATCTTACTAGTGGATGAGCTGGACATTATCAACATGATACATTGTAATCGTAAAATAAACATAATATGTCGATGGTCCGACTGCGTTTCCCTGCCTCAGGGGATGACGTTCCTGAGGCAAAGGCCGACAGCCAAACGCCATTTTTGTTATTTTAAAATAGGGTTAATTATTGGTCAAAATGGTTACTATATTAGGAAACCTACAATAATTAAATTATTTAAACCTGACCTAAGAATAGTATACAAACATTATTTTGGTTTAAAAACACCAAAATAATACTTATGTTTTATTCCCTTGGAAACTATGACACTTCTTTTACGTTGCATAGAACTAGAACTTTCTAAAGAAATTTGCAAGGTCTACAGCTCACTTTTTGTCTCTCAAACTACAAGACATGGGGCACTACGCACTTTAGGTACTAAAAGTCATATGATAGTACGCACCTTAGATACTCCAAGAACCACTTATATTGCACAGAGATCTTTTAGGGACTAAAGTAGGTAAATATGTTCGCTTCCGACATGTTCCGTTACTAATGGTTTTCATCAAAACCATGTATTTAACTAGTCTCTGTTAAATAAAAACCTACAATACAACTCATTCTAGTATTCGAATCGGTAAAAATAAGTGAATACTTAACTTTTACTAGTACTGATTAAACACGTGTTTAAAAGTTATAATGAGAAATTACATAGTTTGTGTAATGTGCAAGAGCGCTCGGTCGAACATTATTTAGTATTAAACAACATTCTTATCTGTTGTCATTCAGTGGTGTATTAACAAAATTAATTAAAAAATAATTAAATTGGAGGAGGCGGGCTTACATTATGCAATGTGTTAACATTGCATAGTAAAGAGCTATTTAGTTCTCTGTTATTAAAAGCTAAAGAATAAAATTAAAATGAATGTCAATGTCAAGGTATTATAAAAAAATCTAATTGTCATTTAGGCCCCGGAGTCTAACCTTACTCCGTTACCTTACCGATGAAAAAAAAGGTTTTACTCTTTAAAAATATATACCAAGATGTTTTTGAGATATTTATGTTTTTTTTTCAATGTACCTTTAGTAGTTAGTTAGCTTTTCCGCGCTTAGCCTCCTGATCGGGCCATCGTGCGTTGTAGTATGAAGATGTATTTATGCAAGCGCGTATATGTCACGCACTAAAAATCTTAATTTCATAATTAAACTAAATACAGTGATATCAAAACAATACTTATAAGGAAATTGACACTGTTATCTGTGCTCATTTATACTTATTGTGCAAGGCGTCATAGGTCATTATGCTTGATAAACTGACATGAGTAGATAACCACAAGAAAAAAAATCACTAAATATTTTTCTTTAATTTATCTTGCGTACAGAAATACAAAAGATGAATGTATTATGAGGAGAGCATGATAACATTGGATAACCTTGATTAATGGCAATCTTCTTGCTATTTTTTTAAATATAATATGCATACGATTCGCGATGTTTGTGTATCGAATACCGGTAGTAACCAGTCACCAGGATTACTTCTTAATTCTTAGAAAATGTTTTGTTCGTCCAGTAACTAAGCGGCGAGCTAAAGCTGCATAAAACATGATTATAGCCTGCACTGCGTATGGTGACAGCGATAAGTGTTCTAGGAACTTTGATGGAATTAGGTAGATCTATCGAGACTGGACTATGTATTGTTGTATATTGTTATTGTGATACGAGCAATTGGATTAGTGCATGAATAGCAGGTATCTGCTGCTACTCTCGCGTTCGTATTAACTTGACAGAGACCGCGCACAAACAGAAATCGTTTCAAAATTCAGTATATTGTCTATTTACGGTCGTAATGCAAATTAATACAAATCCCTATCAAAAGTTTCGTTCGTTTAGTACTCGTCGGTATATAATGTGCGAGTCACGACACCGCTTCATGAAATGGTTGACCACATCATGAAGTAAATTTTAATATTTTACCAAGTCATGTGTATCACCAGTACCATTCTTTCTTTTTAGTTTTTAACCTGCCTCCTAACATATACCTAAAGCAAATTACCAAAATATGTTATACTACATTGTATTAAACCTAGAGCTATGCAAATGCAATGTCAAACAGTAGATAAAATTTACAATACAAGCCAATTTGGATATGCTTGTTTGATTCTCCTACGTTACGTCGAGTCTTGGATTTTTATTTCCTTGCAAAGCTTGATACCTGAAGCGGCATCGTTTAAATTAATCAATAGCATTCTTGAATCATGTTTGTCAGATATCAATGTACAGTCGCATCACTCCCTCATCGATTGGGCAAAACTTCTGGCGTGGAAAAATAAATATGGCTATGAAACTCCAAAATCGGATAAGACCGTCACGCGTCAGTTAGATAATAAAATTAGACACTTACTTTTTGTTTTTTTAAACTACAAAATAGTAATAGTTGAAGCGAATCAAAGTTCAAGAGTCTAATGACGGGTAATGACGTCATGCTTGCATTGCACTATACCGTCGTGAGTTATTGGTTACTCAAAATAACAATACAAATAATCTTAAATATATTTAATAATATTTAAATAAATTTACTTAATCTTATATATTTTAAAAATGTATATGACGGGCAATAAAAAAAATTTACATATACACCATTAAAAACGTTTTTTAACCTGTATCGAGGATTAAAATTTATCTGACAAAGATAGTTAGTTGTAGGTAGGACATTAAATAGGAAAACTAGTAAAGCATTTCCGAAAAAAATGCGTGAGTTAATCGTTACTCGTGTAAGTAGGTAGTGCAACACAAGACTAAATTCTAAACTAAACGGGACTTCCCCTTTAAATTAAATGAATATAACGATAATTTGATATGATGTCGGCAAGTCCAACTGTAAACTAATCTATACCCAGAGTCACATATACATGACACTATATATAGTTATGCTTAGTTAGGTACCGCGTATAAAATCTCGTTAAACTCGCGAGGGGTCGCCAAAATGTCAAATGCTGTTGGTGGGATACGCGAGTTTATAAAACATTTCTCTGAATGTTGAGTATATTTTTTAATACTTTTAATTATTATTATGGCAAATGTAAGTTACTAATCCGTCGACTGACATTGCTATAAAATCTGACTAACGAAAAAGAGGTGCAAAATTTTGTCAAAAGTTTGCTTAATATTTAGGAACATAAACGTTTCACTCACGGTCATTATAGAGATAGCCTAACAAATAAAAAATCACCTGGAAGTACTTTTGAATAAATTTCAATTGTAATACAATACTAATGTAAAATTTTTATTCATTTATCAGGCACACAAATAACAAACACACAGTTTAACAAAAACCTGACAATGTTTAGATTCCAGTAAGTTACTTCCATATTATTTCAATTAAATCACGTGTCCTCTAAACTAATAGCATTTTTGACGTGACAACGTCTTATAAATTGGTTTGCCGGGTGACACTTCAAGAAACTGGGTAACGCTCCGCTCACGTTATGCGCTCACAATGAGAGCGAATGAGAGGCACCGGGCATGGTTAGCCCGCCTAAGAGCGAGAGAGACAGACATTGACATTGACAGTCGTTGTCACGTAAAACTTTCGCCCGTATACCGACTTTACAGGCAACCAATTTTTTTCATTAGTATTGAAGATTATGAACGTTGCTTAGGACCAAATTTTACACGTAATAAAAATAAACCATAATTTATTTTGCATAGATCGAAATATAAATTTTAATATAAGTTAAATCAAGCAAAAATATATTTTCTAGACAACCCACTAAGGAAAATGCTCATATTGGTACCACCATCCAATAGCTACGCGATGATTTTTGACTCCTCGCGTGACCTAAGGGCTGGCTTTTACCTTGGACAAAGAATTAGCATTGCCATACAACGTGGCAATGCTGCCAGCCTTTTGGGTACACTTCCAGTCGACAGCGACGTGGATGAATTTTTTGACGCAATTTTTTAGAGATTTTATTAGTTAAGTTTAGTTTTGTTTAAAGTGTATATATAGTATAGTTAAGTTTGTAAATATTAAGATATAAATACTGTAAAAATGTCAAAAACAAAAATAAATAAACTAATTGCCATCGAATTTAGTAAATTCAGATAAAATTATAATCTCATTCATTGAATTAATTTAATCAGATTAAAAAATTATCAAGTTTCATTTCAATAAAATAGCATTAAATGATTAAAAATTATATAATTTAAAACATAAGTCTATTTAAGTTTAATTTCTTCACTAGTGTCGTGTATAAAAAGTACATAAGGTAAGCAATGATTTAAAATTAATAGTTTTAATTTTGAAAATTAAATAAAAAAAAAAGAACAAGACGTGCTCCTCCTTCGTGAGCCTACGGCGTACTGCCGCCCACTTCTCGACCGCGCTTGAATTCTTGGTGTTATTCGGTTATTTTAAGAAATAATTTAAATTATATTATATTTTTTTTTTGATAAACCAAACCGAACAAAGTGTTCATTTAAATTCTGTATCTATTGGTATACTTAAATGACATTATAAAAATATGTGTTCTTCAAGAGATGATGCACGAAGGCATTTTGATAAAAGATTTTATAATGAATTTAATAAATATTTACTGCATTAAAAATAATTTAACTTTATTTTAGAGAAAAGTTTGGTATCACAGTAATTTGATATTTCTGTTAAATATCGAGTTCTAAGCTAAGAAATCATAGTTTTCGCGCGTATTTTGATTAGTTTTCTCCAGGCTGTCGAAGGGCGCGTGATGCACGCGATTCGAGATACTGCAGACGCCTTGTTGCGTCAAGTGGAAGTACCAAGAGAAAATTAGCGCAAAAATTTTAATACGGAATCGCGTGTGGGTTTGCGGACGCAATCTCGGACGAAAGAATTGCAGCAAATTGGGCCTTTCTGGACAAGCTTTTAAGCTATTGTGTAAATCCCTTAAGCAAGTGATTCCAATTTCTGACTAATAGAAAGCTATTATCTTTCTCGCCATAATTATATATCCTGCATGCAATAATCACACAACAGTAGGCTAATTGGTATGGTTTGACCTAATTACATAATAGTAGATAGGTTTATAATAGGGTTCGGACTTCTCGAAGGGCGAATGTTAAACCAATAGATACTGTTTCACATACATAACTCACAAAATAGCTATAAACAATATATTTAGTTACTTAATTAGTAATTTTAGACATTTGATGTGTCATGTACGCCCGGCTGCGCCAGGATTGATGAATTGATGGATTTTAAATTGAGAGGTGTTGTTAGATTCGTCCAATTTTTGGCAACATTACGTCTTGTTTTTTTTACGTCATTCGGTTTTACAATACTTGCACGGTGGTCCCACGGTCATCAGGTCAGGACCTGAAGGTGGGATCTTAGGGAAATTGAGGGCAACGCTCAATGTTTATACTTAGGCACGGTTTGCGTGTTTCAAGATTTCGTTTATTCTCTTCTAATTTGAAATAATAATAAGAGAATAATAAGAATGAAATTTATTGTTTTTACGATATTTTCTTAGGACTAGATTAACAAATTACAAGTCATTATAAGATTTACATTTTTGTTAACAGTGGTCCCCAAACTAAGCCAAAGCTTGTATCTTGGGGGCCGGAGTGAGATGTAACAATACATTTATAAGTAAACACAATTGTAGCAGTATAAAAGCAAAGAATTAATATTAAAAAAGGTTTAATTATATAATAAAAAGGATAAAAATTGTGTACGTGGCCTGTGTGTGTGTGTGTGTGTGTATTATTTGGTGTGTGTAGGTGCGCGCGCGCGCGTGTGTGTGTGTGTGTGTGTGTGTGTGTGTGATTCTATTAGAGTTCCTTTCGATGTACGAAACCCTAAACACTAGTTTTATGTTCCTATTTATGTAAATCTAAAAAATGATAATCCTAATATAAAAATGTTTTTCGAAAAACCGTTGCTTAACAAGGATGTGCACAGCACTAACTAAATTTTAAATCTTATTCGATTTCAATCGACTAAGATGTAGTACAAATATATTGTCATAGACACCCAAGATGCATTCTTGACCCCTCAAATTATTAACCTAATTTAAGATATCTTCTTGGTCCAGCAGTTAATAAATCTAACTATGTTTCTATCTAGTGTTTTCATGAGCAGCGCCATCTATTAAAAATATGTGGTAAAAATGATACATATGGTTCGTTATTCGCTGTATAAAGAGTAATTAGGTACGAAGTGGTCAGGAATTGATAAATTTTATTGCGGGTTCGAAGACAGTCTATTGTTTAACTCTTTTGATTATTTTATTCATGGTTTAACTAGTTAAATGTCATGCTGACAGGGTTTCTGGCTGACAGAAACTGCAATGATGGGGCTTGTGTTAAGAAAAAAAAAGTTTCCTTTTAACTCTCTGCTTATTGCATGGTTTTAACAAATACAAGTGCTTTCTTAATCGAATGACGCGCGATAACTGACTCTTATCCTAAGACCGCACATAACTGAGATTTGCTTGATGCAGTCTTCGTAATTAGCTAAATACAGCGAGTCATAAATAGGTACACACAATATGTTTGATAAACTTTGAACTCGCAACACATTAGCATAGTATTTGTTACCAAGTAAATAAACTATCTTTACCGAGGTATTGTACATTTCTTGATGTTAGAATTAAATTAGTTGCTTTTTTAATGTGTTTAATGTTACCATTTAAAAATTTATAAATAAAATGGTCGTAATTACATTGTTGTGCTGCGTATCTTTGAAGACCTTCGTGGTTGAGTGGCGCACTCACCGTTTTTCAAGGTGTCGCTATCTCTTAGGTCCCGGGTTCGATCCCCGGACGGTTCAATGTAGAAAACCACTTTTCTACATTGTCTCGGGTCTGGGTGTGTTACCACACACACCTTAGTTGTCACTGATTCCAGTAAACAAGTGCCTTTAGCTACTTACTTTGGTTCAGTGAAATGTATGTGATGTTGTCCACATTTTTTATTTTTTTTGTATTCTTTCATTTTGAAAAGAAATAAATATGAGATGGTGATTTATTTACTGTATATGCTGGTAGCGCCATCTGATTTGCGTAATATTCGCTATTGTTTATTCGTAATAAAAATGTACACGACGTTTCGTATCTCGAGCCACCTTTGGTCCCTATTACGTACTTAACCTTAAAAGATAAAAAACCGACGGGGTTACTAGACTCATTTATCTAATTATAAAACAATGTAATGATTACCTCCGGTTATAATATATATAGACACGGAATTATTTTATTAATAAAAACTCCTACATTATTAATTTTTGTTAGAGCTTTGTGTTAAATATTCTTTTATTATTTTTACCGTAACAAATGGAAGAAATAAAAGGCAGCCATTGACTGGCAATGGGGCAATGTAAACCGCATAAATAATAATATTATTAGTAATTTATAAACGGATTTTTTTCTGTAATACAAACATGGTAGATAGTGCTATAAAGTAATTCTTAATGTACATACATAGCACAAAATTTAGGCATTGCCGTATCTCGTCGGTGCCGATAACCTTGATAAAAATATACGCGGATTTGACAGGGTCAATAAGTACTAACCTAAAGTCAGAGGTAAAACCTTCCAGTTTCAAAAATATAAGTGTTGTCGATTCGCAAACACTATTATTTCACTCTAGTTAATATATCATATATTTTAATCACTTTAGTTTGAGCCTGCAGTCTATCCATGAAACTACCTATGAAACCTACTTCACGTTTTTCGATGTATTTTTTTTACTTTTGTTAAAAATAGGTTTTGGTATGGTACCAGGAATTTACTAAACCCTCAGGTCGAAGTGTTATCTTTATCTTTTGAATTTTTCAGTGATAATAGGACTTCATACTTCTTTAATGTTTAAACAGATATAGAGACTATTATAATAATATTTTTAGTACACAAACACGTTCTTATTACATAATGGGCACATTACGTGACATATTTTAAGAGTCTATGTAAACTGCCATATCTCCGTTTTCGTATGGCATGGAATTTGTGCAAACATCAAACTCCTTTAAATTCCGTTGCTCACTGATACACCGACACCTGTTGAATCAGTGTTGCGAATATAAAATAATATCATGAAAACTTAAGGAAATAAGAACCTTATTCCCCAAAAAATAAGGAATAGAATAGTTTGAATTTAAGCGACCACAGCTATCAGTCGCTCAACGGCTGATTGAAATGGTGGTGTATGGAACGCGAGACTTAAAGATTGGATTACTTTACTACCTAGTAATTTCTTATCTATGATATTTTCTTGTAGGTCGTCGACACCAGCACTTGCTTTACTTACAAGGCTAATGAACAATACTTTAAAACTTTAGACTAATGTTCGTTCTATCTGGTTGTCATACCGTTTTCTATTTCAAATGTTGCAAACAATTGAGTGTTGCAAGTAAAAGTTTTCGTATGCGCTAGGTTCAGAACTATGAAGCTCATACTAGAGGCGATATTGTTTGACTGATTTATATGAAGTTCTGTGGTGCTCCGAGTTATCCTACTAATATTAATATAAATGTTCAACTTTGTAAGTATGGATGGATGTTTGTTATTCTTTCATGCATAAACTAACAAACGTATTTAGATGTAAAATATCCACATACAGAGCTCGAAGTTAGTCCACGGGAACTGGGAGGCAGCTAAAACCGCGGGATATCATACGTATTACCCCATGTTTCTAAAGGCTTGATCGATTTAATCTGTTGTCAAATCAACTGATCATGACTGTGGTTGGTTGACCAAAAGACTAACAACTAATCACAGCGCTTAACATGAGGTTTGACAGTTGATTAACTAATTTTTGTGTTGATTAACATTTCAGAAACCAGGGGTTATACAACTAATTGCTATAAGGAATTCAAGTGGGTTTAGTTCCGAATATCGTTTGGTACTTCGTTGTTAGTAACGACCTTGCTCACGATATCAGTGTAACACATCGATATTTGCTCAGTCGGCATCGCAACCTCTATGGTTCTGTGGACTCTATGTTTCTTTTTGCGCAAAGGCAGTCTTCAAAGTACCTAGCTAGGTGATAAAATTAATATTGTCGTTATTTTATATCAATGTTTTTTATTTATAAGAGATAGCCAATATAGTTACCTACACCTAAACATAGTTATCAAAATGTAGAGTTCAACATTTTAATAACCCGCTTTGATATTAAATAATACTGTTTTTAATTGCTACTTAAAACTTTGCGATAACAGAATACATAAATTAAAATATTTTTGAATTGATTTTTTATAAGTTAAAGTTAAATAATTTAGATATTTGTTAAATTTGAGATTGGTCTTCTTCTGTAGGTAGTAAAACTTTTCTTTCGATTTGTTAAGAGTGGTTATGATTTAAACTATTTTTCTTTGTTAGTTAATTTGTCCCGCATCGCGAAGAGGGAAAAATGGGAAAGGTTGTCATGTTAGATGTTCGCAGGCGTAATAAGAAAAGCTTTTAAGATGAATGCCGTTTACGGTAAATTGAGTTGCGCATGTGACGGGCGGGTTTATACCTGATTGTTGTATATAAAAATATAGTCGAAACGCTTAGTTCTTAAGTATTTTAACGTGACTAAGAAAATTTGGACTAATTTAACTTAGAAACTTTAGTTGAAGTTGGAGATATTTATGTGGTTCTGGTTAACTGAGTTTTGACCAAGTATTTAAATGCGTACATCATACAACTAACAATTAATTCTGTTTTAGATATTTCGTGTCTTTTGTGTCAACGTAAAGGAAAACGTTAAACACCACTTAACCAAACATTCTAAAAGAGAGCTTTATAATGTAATATTATAGTTGTAGTTAACATGTAAAGTGCGACATACTCTACAAAAAACATTAACTTAAACTAAATTTAGAACTCATTTTTTTTATTGGTTTAGGTTTGTTGATAAAAGGTTTAATTTCAGATTTAGAATAACTGAGAATCCAAAAATAAAATCTGTGTTAGCGTTCAGAAAGTACAAAAACGTGTATTCGACAATTAAACCAGTCTAGTGATGACTCGTGACGTATTCAGCTGGTGGCAACTTAGAACATACTTAAATATTTATGTACGTACTACTAGTGTTTGGACTGAGATTCTACTTTGTTTTAGAACTATCTCATATTGAGTTTAACCTGTTCAGTAATAAAAAATAAAAATAATTTTATTGCTACTAAGAACTGCAATACTTATTATAATTAAGCTTACAAAAAGAGAGGAAAACTGTAAAACAAAAGAAATGGCTCATCTAATGCTGTACCAGGACGATCACAACCCGTCACAGCGCTGATTTTCAGCCATTCCTACCAAAATTAATAATCACAAAAATATTGACAAACTTAAGTTCAAATACAAAATATACCAATAAAGGCTTGCCCTTGCAAACTTGTTCTTGTTCTTTAATTTTGTTTTTAAGGTTCCGTACCTCAGACAGGAAAAAGAAACCTTTATCCTAAACCTTGTCCGTCTGTCGGTCAAGTTTTTTTTCTCTGGAACGCGTGGAGGTATCATTTTGAAATTAATATCTAATACTCGGGTCTAGGAACTCTTGACGAAACGGATTTAAATTAAACAGCCTGTGGTTTTCCCATACTTTTCCAAAAAACTCAAAACCTATATGATAATGTGGGTCGACCCGTAATGCATAAATTCGGCATAATGCTAGGTTTAAGGTCACAGTAAAGAAAAAAGTCTGAAAATTGTACTTAAATGAGTAGTTTTGTAACATTAAATTTTCAAACATCGATGTATGAGAGAGCATTTTTTCGTAACGATTTGCAAAATGTGTACGGAGCCCTCGGTGCGCGAGTCAAAATAGCACGCGTCCGCTTTTTTCCGCGAACTAACTAACTACTAAACTGTTTTTAAGGTTTCTGCATTTGAATAAAATTACAAAAGTTGATTTTCTTTTTAATATACCGAAATTGAAACTTTTGTGTTGAACTTCAAACGAAATTTACAGATTTGGAGGAAAACAATTTGCTAATCAATAACTTGCCATATTACTTTTAATTATTTGTTACGCATTAACGAATGCGGAGCGAATATTTGTATATAATTACAAACTTGCCAAATATGCCTATCGAATAATAAAAAATATTGTTGTAATTTCTACAAGACGGCTCATAATAATATTCTAAATCTTTCAATAACCTATAGGCTTTGATAACTGAACTAGCGCATTCTAAAACGTCGGAACAATAAATCGTTAAGCTCGCAACAGTTTTCCCTTCAAATGGAAAATGAAGCTCTACTAGAAAAATGTGTGCAAAAACTGCATGGCATTAGCGTCTGAGATCCGCGGGTTGCAATCCGTGCCTTCACAATTGAGAAGAATATACACACTACGTATCTCTAGGTGTCTGAGCTCACGTGTGGAGCTAAGCTTTGTTTGCTGTTGATAGGGGCCGGGCAACCCAACCATGTTTGCCCCAGCGACCAATCTCAACGATCAATTAAGACTTTGAAAAATAAACCGATTATTCTTCGTGATCATCTTCGCGCCCATAGATTGAAACCTGCTTTAAAATACTTTTTTTTTCGTATGCTTTTGCTGATAATATTAATTCGGAATTTAGATAACACAAGTTGCGATTTATTTGCTTGGTGTTTGACCTCATTAGAGTTTGCACGCTCAATCAGTTTTATAACTATTGTTTAAAATGCAAAATTGACTAGAATCTAATTAGCGCAGGCAATATGTTAACTGCTGTAACATAACACTAGTAGGTAGTTTGAAGTTGTAAAAATAGCAATACGACAATTAAGTTTTATTGATATACTAAGAACTGAAAATTGTTAGCTATTGAAGTAAGTGGGTATGAGTTAAGTAGGAGTAACATTTATTTGCAATAAATCCCAATAAAAAGATATTTAGAAATTTGTTAAATAAAAAATTAAGATTTTTTTTTTGTCAGATTGAATTAAATTGGTGACTATCTGATGGCGTCGCGTGAGGCCACTGAGCTTTTAAAGATTGTTATTATTTGCTCTATTTTAATGCCTAATCAATATTAATAATTAAAATTACACCTTTTTTTCTTAATAGTGTTGTCGGTAGACCCATCATCTTATTGTTCTTACGATCGTACCGATCAGTTCGTTTTTTATTACTAATAAGTAGGAATGTTAGTAATAAAATTTTATCTGAATACAGATGTCGAATTATACAATGATTTTCATAAATGATATTGAACCGTCATGATTTTCAGGCGATAAAATTACCGTATGTATAGGGCTTACTTTAAATATTATCAGCATCTATCTATTTTTTTATCAAGAGTTTGATACTAGACACGATTGTTTGTGTTAAATCAAAGAATCATTTCACCCCGACCAATATTTCTTCGTAAATCATCTATGAATTATTATACTTATTAACTCATGGTCTCCAGTCGAACTGAAAGCGCATATTTATATTTGCGTACATTTTACTTAAACACGTTCAAACTGAACATCGTTACATTAAATTCTGATCCGCCGCAAAAACCGGCTCTGTCACCGATACCTACTTATTACTTGAACTCAGTCAATATTCAAACTCATACTCACACATCTTTTGTTCAACCAAAATGAGTTGAGCTTACAATTAATACAAATCGTTAGTCTAGACCGTGAGAAGTTAAAAAGTTTTTGCAAAGTATTTTTCAGAAATGCCGCGGACTGTACTCTAGCTAACTTTTTGACTCTCTTCGAAAAAAAACTTACCTGTAGAACAGTGGAGGCGAGGACGAGCAGAAGGGCCGCAAGCGGGACCCCTCCGGTCCTCATGATGGTCCCGGTTATGATAGTAGACGAATGTTGAAAAGTTTACACCGTTAACCGGTTGGCGCGCAGGCGTCGACCGCGCCGCACCACTGTCGGACCGCGAATGATGGCCCGCCGAGCGCTCGGGTCCTCGCTCCTCCGATGCTCTAGCACGCAGCGCAGCGCCCGGCCTGTAGCGCTTCCTACGCGTGCAGCCTCGCCATGCGCCTTCGTCGTCACTCATCCCACACCGCTGCCGTACCGAGAACATGCACTCATTCAAATATTACCCAGCTCATCAAACATAGTATTAAATTTTGTACTTGGCTATAATACATAATATGGATGCAGTTTGGTATGCAAAACGTAAGGCCAGGAACTTGCGATCTGGATCAGCATGGAGAAAAATTCTGCATCTCGCTCCCGCGTGTGAGCCGTGCAAAGTTCTATGACCCCTCTCTTGCGCTTATCACATTGGCGCAATCTTATATTTAAAAAGCGTTAAGATTTAACGCGTCGCGTAAAGAAAATGACTCTTTCCACAATCGTACTAGAGTTTTAAATGTAATGTCATGCGGATTGAAGTGATTAAAACTGATATCGCTATTATTTACCTACTCGTCGCGCCCAATCGTTAGCTCAGTAAGTAACTACCTATTTACTCATTTACCAAATTCGTTTTTACTTATTCATTTCTTAAAAATAGTTGACCCGAGTGGAGAATAAAATGTTTTTATATTTCCTTTTTAAAAATGAAGTAGATTTTGCTCGACAACTGTTGCGATATTTTTTTGACAGTGATATCCGAACGAAAAGATATAAAATTAGGTAAGGTTACGTTAGGCTATCATGAGACATCTGCGCGACACAGTGTCTTTAGCTGGAAAGAAAAAGTTCGTTTTTAGGAGACACAGTTATAGCTTTATAAATCGAGCGTCTGCATCGAGGTTTTAGTTACTTACGGTGCGTGATACGGTCCTAAAGTTATCCTATGTATATTACAACTATTTATTAAGATACCTTCCTATCACAACTAAGTTTTTTTTTAACTGACTAGTTTCTGAACAAATGTGGAAGGCTCGAAGTCTGTTTTAAATACAACTGATGATTTACGAGTCATTTCTTTGCTGTAGTAATTTATATAAGCAGTGCAGTAAGTATATTGATTGGACTTTCAATTAAATGTGTTATTGTAGATATAGCCAGAAAACAAATCATAATGTATTAATGAACTAGCGACCCGCCTCCGGTTTATACGGTTAAGTTTAACATTACAAACCTCTGAATTTATTGGCTGTTCTGAACTATAATATATTATGTATTATACATATAAACCTAACTCTTGAATCACTCTTTCTATTGCTGAAATCTACATTAAAATCCGTTGCGTAGTTTAAAAGATCTAAGCGTACAGACAGCGCCAGCGATTTTGTTTCATACTACGTAAAGATGTAATAACACAGGATTATAGATGTTACAATAGGGATGTTGACTGGGTATGAAAAGTTAAAATCTATTTAGTCCGTCAGTTAGATAATAAAAAAATATTAGACACGTATTTTTTCTTTTATCAAAACAATAAAAAATTACAAAGATACAGCGCTTTAAAGTTTCGGAGTGGGGGCTTATGACACCTCGCCTTGGTAAAAATTGTAGCGAGGAGTGACGTAACGCGAAATTTCCGTTCTCTGTAATTTGATCAATTTTTTTGATGCAGGAAAAAAGAAAAAATACGTGTCCAATAATATTCATTAAAAAAAATTAGGAAACATGCCTATTATCAGTATGTTACCATTTTACATGATGTGGAGTATTTAATAGGTAATAAAAAATAAAACAGTTTCCAGAATCGAAAAATGCCTCTAAAGGACTCTCGAAGTGTTTGGCTAGCAGTTTACTTCCTTTCCTTGTATTGTCGGCACTACAAGTTACATTTTCTGAATCTTCCCCGCTTTACGGTGCTTATACACTTAAACAACGCTAGAATGCTCGGTAAATCGCTCCCGTTTATTTTGAGAATGCTCTAGATTATCAGTACCTTTATATTATTATTTTATACTAACCTAATTCGTATGTTAATAATATGTAGTAGGTAGGTAGGTGTAGTACCTAAGTAAAAATGAAAAATGAAAATGAAAATTATTTTTTATTCAAGGTGTGCTTTTATTTTCAATTTATTTATATATTATTATTATTGAATTTATTTATATAATTTCAATTTATAGATTATTTAATTTATTCAAGGTAGCAATCTTTGAAGGTCAATCATATGAACACAGTATTCCAAATCGCTAATCCTTCCCCGCGTCGTAAGTGCTCTGGCTGTGGAGAAGAAACGCCGCATCAACTGCTGGCAGCACTCTGTCACTCAGTTTACCTAAGAATATATTACATGGGGGACCATACCAAATAAACAAGTGTTTGAAGTCAAAAATACATATTATTTTTATTTTAAAATTTGTACTATCTATGTTTTTAACTCTTAAACATTTTTTTATTATGGTTTCCTTTATTTTTTTTTTACTAGTTTGTATTTCAAAGCAAGCTGCTGCTGGATAATCCTGGCTATTTCTGTGCAAGTACTCGCCGTTAGCAAGACGTGAACAACCTGAAATGATATGTGATAAGGACTCACCTGGACAGTGACATGCCCGACCCTGGTTGACTCTATCCACCATCCTTTACAATATATATCCGGTAGTTATTCGTAATGATAACTTCATCCATAATTTGACATACAAACGCTTAGGTTTCTCCAAAGAGATCACCGAAGCGTAGCCAGGCCACGGGCGCTAAGAAATCTACATCGGGTCCATAAAGGGTCCGATTGTAGCGCCCGTGTATGTCCTTGCTTTGCCATACATTGTTGCGGTCTTTGACGTCAGGACGACAGGTTTGTTCCAGTTCTCTTGTTACCTAAGGAGAGCGGTGTGAGGCCCTTATCCACTACCACCGCATCTCGATGCATCCCCACGTCAACTTGGAGGAAGTACTCCCAGACGTTTTTATTGCTTTTTGCTAAATAGTTGTAACAGCGTAATTAAAACGTTCGACGGAGGTGTTTTATATACAACAAACTCATGTCTTTTTACGTCGCGTCATCGTTACAAACCCTGTTTCTGAAAAAAACATCTAGAATATTTAAATACAAAAACCTTCTTAAATCGTTTCTGAAATGTCATAAATGAATATGAAGACATACGATTACACATAAATATAAAAAAATCCGACTTCAAAGTAAATGATAATCATTTCAAATTAGAAGAGATTGATGCCTATGAGAACTGATGCCTATGATGCCATATGGGACCCCATCATTAGATCCTGACCTGATGACCATGTGACTGCTTGGGAAGTACACACTTTCAAACAAATAAACAATAAGTATGCCAAAGCGGTCCAGGCGTATACTTACGAGTAATCGGGAATCATACACAAAAGAAACTGACGAATTGAGATCCTTCCTTGCGATTGTTTATGGTGAACGTTTTTTGCGATTACTAACTTATACCTAATTACAGTTGGAAATTAATCTGTATCCGGGTATCGATTGATGAAAGAACATATTTTTAAACGCACAGTTAAGCTTGTTTTTGGAAAATTACCGTGATGCTTCCAAACATTACAGTCACCCTCGCCCTTGCCCGGGGTATTTTATATGCGAAACTTATTATCAAGTGTGTTTTTATTATGGTGTTAAATTAATGTATTTTTATAGACTACATACATATAAATTAGGTTTATTTAAAAAAACTTCACTTCGCTGCTAGAGCCCCATAGGATCATTAAATTTATGTTAATAAACAACACAATTAACAGTATTATAAAAATATTTTTAAAATATAAAATAAATTTATAGCACATAAATCTATGTGTAATCGCCTGCATATGATTAATTAAAAATACTTTACAATTTATATGGCCATTTTATCACATTATGTGTCTCACACCAAAATAAATTGGTCGAAAATCGTTTAAACCTTTAAAAAATACCTACCTATTACAAAAACTGAAGATATTTTATAAGCCAAAGAAATGATAGTAAATTAGTTATAACAAAAAACAAAACTAGACTTCCCTTAATGATGAATAAATAATTGATTACACAGTAATGTTAAAAACCAACTTTAAAATAAGTTATAATCATTTGAAATCAGAAATGAATCAATGAAAAACTTGGAATACGTAATACGTGCCTATTAAAAATGAGTGTTATCCTCGATTACCCTGGGATCCAATCATCAGAGTCTGATGACCATGGGACTACTTGGGTACTACGCGTCCTTAGGCCCTGCCGAGCAAAGTAACGCGCAGTAAGATAGGGAGGGGAGGACGGTGCGTCTGTTTATTTGGCAACTGGTCTGTCTCTTTAGTTTCTTCTATAAAATATTGTTGTACTTTTTGATTTCTAACATTACTATATTGGTTCCTCGTAATTCTGTCAACGTACAGTTTTATCAATATCCCTTAATGGGTCTACTCGAACTCTACTATTTTGTCACACCGTTGTCAAGAGGCACTTATGTCACTTAAACTGTGACATGGTGGTAACCCTCGAGACAGAGCATTCGTTATTGAATTTAAAGTCTTTCTTGATTTTCACAATGTTTTTTATTATTTTTAAATTTAAATATCAGTCGAATTGTGAAATACTGAAATAAGAACTGCTGTGGAAAAAGAAAAAAGGTAAGACAAGATGTTCGGATGATATTTTATAAGACTATTGTTTGTATAAAAATAATAATACTTTAAAATTTTAATACTTTGATTTTAATAACTTTAAATGGATTGTGGAGTGAATGCTGAGATGACGAGTGGTAGAGATGAATGGAAGTAAAATACAGATTGCGCGACACCAAATAATTGGGAACGGGATAGAGAGATGATAAAATGGATTGTGGAGGTCAAATAGGCACTTGTTGTATGAATAAAAACAATGACTTACACCGCACCATAGTATTGGAAAATGATAAGTAAAAAAAGTAGTAAAGGTACCAAACTAGAGCTTAGCTCAATAGGTTAGGAATGTCCCAATAATATTGTGGATACCATGGTCTCTCCTTTCCAAGCACCAATACAACTTAGACATAAATAAAGCTACGAAATTGCGTGTTCATATTAAAAAACCGTTTCTGCTATATAAATTAACAGCTTTCTCCAAGAAAGTAACAGTAACTCCATATTTTAAACATTAACAAACTTAAACGCTTAAGACAAACCTAAACTTCTAACTAACAAAACCCTAAAAAAAATGGTGTCAAATAATTCACCCACATCGCTGTCGACTGGAAGTGTACCCAAAAGACTAGCATCATTGCCACATTGTATATACATAGGTAAAAATTAAATGAAATAATAAAAAAATACCCCGACTTAAAACCAAAACTAAATTAGTCAAAAATAGGTAAACAGTAAAAAATCATAAAATAAAACTTGTAAAAGTAATAAATAATATGAATATTATAAACGTATTAACAAATCAAAAATTAATAGTGAGGTTTACATAAAAATCTCGACCGAATACATTATATTAGAATTTATAATACAAGGTGACATAACTATTTAAATTAAATCTGTCGTGTCGGGGGAGCGCTCACTACCACACTACATACCTATACATACATATATATTTGTACCTACTCGGATTACCTACGAATACCTAATGTACTTAATTTTCATTTTTGGTTCAATAATAAATTTTATTGTTCAAGTATTTATATTATTAAAGTAGTTTAAATTTATTATATATTATACTAATATTATAAAGCTTTTTGTATTGGATAGTCCGTTTATTGAGGAAGGCTATAGGCTATATAACATCACGCTACGACCAATAGGAGCGGAGCATAAATGAAAAATGTTGCAAAAATAAAAAAACCGGTGAAACTAAAACACGCGAACAAAGTCGCGGGAGACAGCTAGTTTAAACATAAACCTAAAATACTCTCGACTTCGCGAAATCTTTTAAACAAAAGCAACTAAATGAAAAGCTTTGTGTTATTTTAAGACATCCTTCACAAGCAGTGATGAAAAATATCGTGAGGAAACCTGAATTCCAATAATTGGAATCTGAAATCGCAAACACGCAATGACAAAGCGTGGTGATCAAGGCTCGTTCCTTCTTTAGATGAGAAGCAGCCTTTGCCCAGCAGTGGGACATTTTAGGTCGGTATATTTCTAATTTAGTAGCGAAGGTATGCAACTGGCATGGCACTGGCAGGCATGTAACTGGCATGCTTTGATTGTAACTGATCGCTTAGGATAGAAAAAATGGCCAATGTCCGTAACACAGGAATATGCCTATCTAGTAGGGGGGCATTAATTTACAACTCATTGTGCTTGTATATAAATGTTGCAACAACGTTGTCACCACGTTTGCATGGATATAATCGCAAAAAAAAAATATGCAAATAATGAAATGTAAAATACACCAGCGACTATAGATATGTACCTATGTAATAGATCAAAACAAAGTACTTAATGTGGTTCAAGATTTAAATGAATGTAAATTAATGGTTTGGGATAAAGGCACAATGGAACATGGGTAGGTTTGAGGTTATATCTTACGAGACCACAGACAGACACACACGACAAACTCATAACACTAATCTTATTGCGTCGGAGGTTAAAATAATAAAAAATTAAAACAACGCCGTACCTAATATATATAATTACCAGCTGTTGCCCGCGGCTCCGCCATTTTCTTTTTGTTTCGGGGTTGAAAATCTTATGACTTCAACCCACGCCGAAGGCACGACGTGGGGATATTTCGGACTTGCACCAACTAAAAACACCCCAGTCCCGTCCTGGTCCGAAAAGCCAAAGATAAGAGGATCGTCATCAGTTGCAGAACAGAAGAGGAGCGGAGCAGGGTTCAGTTTCGAATAGAATCAGCGGACCAGCAGCTGGAGGTTCTGGTTGTTAAAAACCAGGACCCTCTCGTCATCCTCAGGGACGTCCTGAGCTTCCACAAAGATGAGGAAATCTTGGAGTTCCTGAGGATGCAGAACAAGAGACTGTTCCGCGACCTCTCAACTGATGACGATCGGGCAGAGATAAAATTTCGGAAAAAGGCGCGTAACTCAATCATGTGTCATGTTGTTGTCAGGGTATCCCCTGTTCTCTGGGGCAGGTTTCTGGAGGCGTCTGAGGTGTACGTCGACATGCAGCTCATTCGGGTGGAGGACCAGTCCCCGCTGGTCCAATGCTCAATGTGTCTGGCGTACGGGCACAGCAGGCGCCTCTGCTCTGAGACCACAGAGAAATGTGGGCATTGCGGCGGCCCCCACCAAAGGAGCGAATGTGCTGACCAGCTCGCCAGCGCAGTTCCCACCTGCTGTAACTGCGTTAAAGCAAATTTGGAAAAGACGGGGCACAATGCTTTCAGCATGGACTGCCCCGTCCGACGCAGGTGGGACGCGCTGGCTCGAGCAAAGACAGCATATTGCTAAGGGCCCCCTCGCACGTATCCTGGCAACACAGAAAATGCAAATACTGGGCAACGACGGCACGGAGCATGAGATAAGCTGGAAAGCAAACAATTTGTTTCAGTTTCGTAAGAAAAAGGAAAAATTAGAAGAGCAGAGCAACAACACCCGGCCGTCGTGGCTCAAACAGCACCACGCATCCAAAAGCGCGCCTTCTCACGTAGACTACGTTGGCCCAAAGAGGCAATACACGACCTCTGATGCCACAAGCGATTACCCACCCACGCAAAAATTTCGATTATAGGGCAAAATCCGCAAGTTCGCAAGGTCGCAAGAAAAATGAGCAAGGCACATGATAGATCCATGTTCTCTCATTTAAAATGCACAAGCATCTGACCCAGCACTCACACACGCGAATCATAGTGGAGCACCACAGCTGTAATGCTGACACCCTCAAACACCCCTTTCCCACAAAACTTTTTTCTTTTTTTAATAAAACCTGCAAAACAAAAAGTCCGCTTACCAAGGACTCTGACCTACGTGTCAGAGGGATAAAAGTTCCAAAACTAAAAAAAAAAAAAAAAAAAAAAAAAAAAGTCCCGTCCTGGTCCCCGGCCTTTGCCGGAATCCCGGGTTCACTAACGCATTCTCGGCGGGGCTCAGCTCCGGTAGGATCCCGCGGCTCCGCCTGCGTGGATGTCGGTTATCACAGCAAAAAGTAACCCCATAACCTTTCTTAGTATGTAAACTTACCCCGTAGACCCTTTTAAATTTATCTATTTTAAATACCAGAAGCGATAAAAGTATTTATTTTAATATTATGAGTATAATTTTGTCACTACCAAATAAATGTACATTAGAAATAAATTACCAATTTTTATTCTATCTATGGTTAACTATTTTGGCGATAATGGTTTACACATATAAGATAGATAGATGCTATCCCGGGCTTTCATGTAGGACTATTTAAGGTTATCATTTCCATTATACATTATACATGTAACTCTAACGGTTTCTGTAGCGCACGCCAGAATATCTCGCAAGGAGTTTTCCTACTTACTTGACACTTATAGTTATATTTTGGACAATTAACACAATTTTTAATAAATTATTAGCCTTTGTGTTATTCTTATGTATAAGCTATATTATTGTTAAGTTTCATTAAAGTCCATTCAGTAGCTTTTGCTTGAAAGACTAACAAACATCCATTCATCCATACATCCTTACACACAAACTTTCGCGTTTATGATATTAGCACAGTTTAAAGAAACATATGGTTTTATATATATATAGACTGTGATATTAGTAAGGATATACTTTTTACGAACTTAACTGCAATTTCAGGCTTCTTACTTAAAAAAAGACAGGCTTCCATACATCCATTTATGATTTACTAGCTTTTGCGCAAACCCTCGCTAAAGAACGCAAATTCCTATCTAGGATGTTTTGTGAGCCTATTGAGATTAAAAAAACACCATAATTTCAATAGAGAATATGGCTGGAATATATCAACTACTTGGGACCCAATAATACATAAATTAAAAACCAAACCCAAGAGTAGCGCTGCAAGACCTCAAGACACAGTGAGTTCATAATGCGTAGCGTAGGTCGGAGTTTATACAAATAATTATTTAAAAAAAGAAGGCATAATGGGCGACATCTACTGTCAAGTCAAACCTCGGTTTGCCCGTGACCAACACATGCAAAGGCGTTAAGAATATTCCTTGTATGTTAAATACTATTAATCAACCAACTTACCATGGAGCTAAATCTGTGGCTTTTTATTTTGTTCTCTTTGATTCTCATTTAGTTCTCTTTCATCTTACAGCTCACTTACGCTGAAGAAAATCCCGAAAGACTTAGGTAATAAAGATTTTGTGGATTGTGTGTAAAAACAGATTAAATAAAAATAGTAAAACCTAAGTATTCCCAGTTATCCATAGAAGCATCCCGAATTAGTAGAGCCTTAAATTTAAATAGGCTGGTTAGGTTAGGTATATTGGCGAACTTAACTTACTTGAATATACCAGTACCAATTATAAACTAAGTAACTGTATACTGTAGGTAAGATCGACCGCACATTATTGGTACACACTTTAACATTGATAGCTGCGTTACTCTAAGGCGGTAAGGTTCAAATTACTTCTTAGCACTTACGTCTACTCGACGGTACCATCTACAACTCCTACAAGACATATTTTTGCAACGTGGGAGCGCTGTACTAATGGAGCACATAATCATATCAGCGCGTCGATGTCCACTTCCTAATGAGGAACTCTTGTGCATTATTAGGCACTTTGAAAGGATACCAAAATGGACCTCTCTTCTCTTCATGTTACCATAATACAGACTCTGGCTAGTTTGGGATCAGATGGCCGTGTATCAGTTATCTCAAAATATTAAAAATATAGAAGAATCTTAATTTTAATTTATTTTACACGTCACACATATAGTAAAATACAATTATTTATATTATATTCAATGTTTGTATATTTCGAGTTAAGTAAAAATTGAGTTTTCTTACAGCAAACCAGTGAGTGATAGGGAGATTAAAATATCTTTTGAAGGTCTATATGAAGAGTGAACAACCACATATTAAAATGCACCTATATAAGAATAATACATCACATACACATTTAAATAGTATACATACTTTTTAGTCGAGGTTCGAACCCCACAGGGGGTGCCCTTGGTGAACGTTGCTGACGTAGTTAGTTTGTCTATTGCTCTGGCTGGAGGCCTTTAAGGTTCTCGCCAAAAGTCCGGTGAAGCAGTCAAAGCCTGCGCTCAGGCTAACTGCGTAAATCTCTTCCAAAAAAAAACATACTTTTTATACAAACACAAAAACTTAAGCTAAATTAAAATTAAAACTTACGTTTATAAAATTAAGTAACTAAATAACTAACAAGCATCAAAAAATTCATCGTCATCGTTACCAATGACGGGAAACGTGCCCAGAAGGCTGGCAACGTTGCCAAGTTGAACCGCTATGCATATTCTTTGGGCAAAGTAAATGCCAGCCTTCTGGTCACGGGTATTATCGACAAATCTATACATATAATAAATCTGTAGACGAGACGATTCTATACATTGAAGTTATTTTCACAAAAAGTTGTAGGGACATAAAATAGTATTAGTAGAACCCATTTATAACATTTTTGAATTTTTTGTGTTTGTCTGCTCGTCTGTTTGGTTGTGCAGCCATCACGTCAAAAGCACAACATAAATTGATAAACCTGTGATACACAAAAATCGTGTGTAATTCGACGTTACATTTAAGTACGTTAGATTGAATTTGCATCTAACCCTATATTACTTAATAAGGCTCCAGCGGCTTCAAGTTTGATTCACCGACTATTACGATTATATACTATTCTCGGAATTTAAATACAAATGAAATGAAAATAGCTAAAAAAATTGTGTATCGCCTTAACGTCCGCCTCTATAGCTCAGTGGTAGAGCACTGCTCTCGTTAACTAGGTGTCGTGAGTTCAAACTTAACGGGCAAGTTCTATTTTTCTTTAAAAAAAATATTGTTTATTTACCATTAATTAAAAATAATTTGTAACTTAACCTGCAAGCAAGCTCGTTTCTTATTTTCTGTTAATTTATTTTACTTTAAACTTACAATCTTATTTTTTAGTAGTATTAATAAACAAAACTTACCAAGCAAGTTTGAACTCACGACACCTGGTTAACGAGAGCAGTGCTCTACCACTGCACTATAGAGGCGGACGTTAAGGCGATACACACATTTTTAAGCTATTTTCATTTCGTTTACACTTAGCAACGATAAAAGTTATTGACTTGAAATTTGGTTCCTAGATAGGAGAGGAAATTATGAAATAATGTCGATCAACTAGACGATTAAAGAAATTTTCCCCCATAGTATTATGTTTTGAAATCAGGCTCTATATAAACCCTTTTTTGCTTTATTCACCAATACCTATTTAACTTAATAATATTTTTTGACAACTATTTGATGCATAGGTAATCATAATATTTAGATTAATGTCGATTGATTTTTTATTCCATACGATAGATTTTAATTAATATGAGATTTTCCATTTTGTTCCTCACATTATTATTTCTTAGACAATCTTTTCCCACTCTATTAAGGAAATGCGCTGACGAATTAACCTTGCCATTTTACATACTACTTAACCAATCTTTTGAAAAAGGCTTTTTTTCCGATCTATTAAAAAAATAAGCCCTCATAAAACCGATCCACAAGAAAAATAAAAAAAACGACCCAAATAACTACCGTCATTACTCTCCTACCAGCAGCCTCAAAAATATTTGAGAAACCTATGTGCGATCGTGTATATGCATTTTGTGAAAAACACAATATTATATTCAATGATAGAAAAAATGGCTTACGCATAAACCGATCAACCGTTTTGGCTGTTTATCTGGGGGCACGGTAGTGCCCCCGCCAAGACGAGCCAAGCGAAGCACACGGGCACTACCTACCTTTTCTCGAAGCGCTTCGTCGTTTTTTTGAACCCTCATAACTTGGGTTTGGATTATGCTAGATCTACAAAATTTTCGGGATATATTGTCAATAGCGGACTTATTGAACATATTAAGTTTTAATTACATTAGCTTTTATACTTCAGATTTTATTTATATCTAAAAAACGCTAATTTCGTCACTGACTCACTGATGATCATCAAAATTCTTAAGGTATTTCCTAATGTCCTAGAAAGCTGAAATTTTGTATGTAAGCTAGTATTAGCACACAAACAACAAAAAAATTATAAAACTTGTAACTTTCATCCCCCAACCCCTTAAACTAGGGGATGGGAGTTTGTATGAGACCTGTAATTTTAAATTAAATTTTGATGACGCTAGAGGTCTAATCTAATAATCTAAAACTTGGTTCCCCTAGATATATATATGTATAGGTACTCCTTGTAAAAAAAAAAAAAAAAAAAAAAAAAAAAAAAAAAAAAAAAAAAAAAAAAAAAAAATTTACAAACAACTTACAAAAAGAAATGAAATCCCACCAAAAACATTTTCATGTAAAATGTTGCCAAGACGAGCCCATATGACTCGCACTGTCAAAAAGTTATCAGATCTCATGTAGAGCCAAGCTTCTAATCTCTTCGAGATCTTTTTTGTAGACAATTTTACGATCTACAAACTTTGTCTGAACCATTTTTCGATAGCTCTCGTTGTTTCAGAGATATACGCAAAAAACGCAAATTTGTTACTTTTGACCTCGAATAAAAAACAACGCACAAGCGGGATCGATGGGGACTTTTGATATGTCATTTGTAAAGACGCATCCAAGGCCTGCACAAAAATCCGGCTTGTTGGGACTTAATGAAAACTGGAATCATAATTTAGTCTATTTTGACTAGACTAAAACTATCTCCCTAACCACATTAAACGAGTCATGCGTATTGTTCGCCGATGATATCTCTATCTTAACATCATGTGATAATATTATAAATCTAAACCAAAAATTAAGTACTATACTGGACACTGTAACACACTGGATGAACGAACACAACCTTGAAATTAACTATAATAAGACAAAAATAATAACTTCCCACCCCCGACAAAAAATGCCTTTAAGCATAAGTTTCAAATACAATGGAAAAATATTAGAAGTAGTAAGTAAATTTACCCTCTTAGGCCTAGAAATAGATTCACATATAGACTGGAAATCACATATTCAAAAATTAAGATCGAAATTATAAAAGTTTTCATATGCTCTCCGAGAAATCAAGAAAACCTACATACAGACCTAAAAGCAGCACTAGTAACATATCACTCGTATGCATTCGCATGGCTCAAATACGGAGTTCTATGGGGAAATAGCACAGACTACATTATTTACTTCACAGAAAAAATGGTTAGAATTTTAATAGACATCAAAGATACAGACTCCTGTAAACCCCACTTTAAAGACCTAAAAATATTAACTCTGCCCTGCCTCTATATATGTACTTGAAATTTGTAAATTTGGCAGAAAATATCCGCAATTTTATACCAAAAGTGGAGATATCCAAACAAAAATTGCACTTAGACATGGAAGCAGGTTAAAGTTACCCACTTCACGATTAAAAATGCACTCTTCTAGTACATTTGTTATGTCCATTAAAATATATAATAAGTTACCGGAATACATCAAAAATATAAATTAAAATAATATCTTTACCAATAAATTAAAACAATTTCTGATAATCAAAAGCTACTACACTATTGATGAATATTTTAGCGATAAATTTCAACAACAGTAAAAACTATACATAAATTACATTCCAATAAATTATATTACAATAGCAAAAATTACACAATACCTACATTTCATTAACAATTTAAATTTTAAAACAAACATCTATTTCATTAATTTTAAATTTAAGTTTTGTTGTTAGAACAAAAAGCGCATTCATCCTCTCTCATATTAATTAAAAAAAAACTTTGCTGTGCCCGACAGAGTCCTTAATTGATTCGATGTTTTAATATACCAACTATATGTACCTACACATTATGGAATGCAATAAAGTATTGAGTATTGCATTATGCTACTTTTTGACGAGCGACGGGTGAACGAAAAGTTCATACGGGCCGAGCCGTGGGCAATGGCTAGTGGCTACATAAAATGAATGAAAAGTGAGTGTTAAACTCTGTGACTACGTAAGTTGCTTCTTTAAAAACAAAGAAACAATACAAAACACAAACGCTATTTTGTCTGAAAAAATATGTGTTAAGTCTCAAAGCTTACATTTACCACTAGAGGCGCTGCTTACATTTTTAAGAAAATTAACGACATGACACTGAAAATAAGGTCGATTAAAAATTATATTTAACCTACTAAGTAAAATGCTTTATTTGACATTTATAATTATAATCAACGTAAATGAAACAAAAATCTGTCGTTTGTTTTCGAAAACTGTTTGCTTATTACCTGCCTAGATGGCGTTGACGTCGAATTAGAAGTCGCAATCGTTTTGTTACATCGATTTGGTTGGTCGGCAGCCGATTCATAGCATTTTAACTTGTAGAAATGTATTGTTTTGTATTTTTGAAAGGCGTCCCGCACCTATGGTGTTGGGAGCTTTATAAAAGCCATGAATAACTCAACGAAATGCGTGAGCCGCAGATCAGCTCACGGTTCAAGTACTTGAACCGGAGCCGTGAACCAGTTCACAGATCAGCTCAATTTTCATTTCAGATTTTTAGCTAATGGGTATGATTCGTGTTAGGTTAGGGTACAGGAACGAGTGGCTCAACTCAAAATAAGTATCGGTAGTACGATATTGCAGCGGTTTGCAAACGACTTGTATCACAATTAAAACCTTAAAAGCATGAACTTTACTGGTTATTTAAAAAATAATATGTTTTGAAGAAACATACATAATACTATACCTGTGGTTTTCGGGTATCTGGGTTATCCTTATTAATATTATAAATGCAAAAATAGCTCAGTCTGTCTGTCTTTCACGCTTTCACGCCAAAACTTCTGAACCGATTTAAATGAAATTTGGTACACAGATAGTCTAAAGCCTGAGAAAAGACATAGGTTTATTTTGCCGCGAAAACCATCATCCACGCGGGCGGAGCCGCGGGAAACAGCTAGTACATACTATAGATAAACATATATACTTACCTAAAGTCATTCTGAAAGCAAATTTCCTCTGATTCTCTTAAAATATGAAAAAGGCTACAATGTTATTGAAACAAAAAGCAATGGGGTATCGTTTGTTGAGTCACGTGGAGGGACACAATCTTAGACAAAAACAGGGGGGTCGGTGTGGGCCCTTATTGTGACCATTTTAAATTTTATTTCATGCGCCCCTGAAACCTTTTGAATTTACAAAAGTTTTTGTCAGAAGTTACTCTGACGTTGGCAAAACATTTTTTTGGGTAGCTTATATGACCAGCAACACCATTGAAAACAAACCTTTGTCTATTTTTGAAGCAATAGAAATGCCTTTTGTTAACAACAATTATGTAGAATTTTCATTTTATAAAAAACAGTCGGAATGAATTCATTTGTAAAAACGTTTTGTTAGTGTAGGTACCTATTTTCAATTTTCTGCGTTACATAGTCAGCAACCGTACCAGTATCGCCATGTCCTTCCATAGCTAAGAGACACTTTGTATTTATCCTGTACCTAATCTGTCATGGGCATTCTCATTACGACATAATAACAGATATACCGGCCTATAGGTTAATATCCCACTTCAGAGGTGAGTTCGATCGAACGAGTGTTGCCACCCGTTCTGTATTATATTAGTAGTATCGTTCTTTACTTATTACAGTCAATTATACTGTTTGTTATAGGAAAACATAACGAAAAATAATTAATTAATAATTTTCATTGCTAAATCATTTGTGGCAGTTTTGTTTTTTAAACAATTCTTAACCAAAATGTATTCTTATAATTAAAATAATATAATAATAATTATAGCAAAAAATTAAAAGACGATTTGAAAACAATCACAGAACCTTTAGGTAGATCAGCTTAGACTTTAGGACGGTAGGTATAGAAGATTAACATGATTGGAGCAAACAAACTTGAAAAAAATATTACAATTCGACGTTATATTTTGAACGTAGGTCGTTACCAAAATGTCATTAAATTCTCGACACACTCAATGGCTGTTGTAGTGTTGAAAATTAAATCAATAGGAATTTCATTAAAAAAATTAGAAGAACTAACTTTCAAAAACGAATTAAAAAGTGAGAAAACCACTTGTATTCGTAATTTAATTTGTCATTCCAGTCTTAGGCGCTGTGCCCACCTAAGCAACGTGACAGAAACATGATTTTCTACCGGCATGCAGCATGACTCTGGCATGACATTCAATGAACCCACCAGGGTGACATGCCAGAGACATGTCAGAGTACATAGGCACACGAGACAATGTCGTCGTCTGATGAAGATCAAGATGCTCTTGCTTATCTACAAATTATAAATATTCAAAACAGACAAAGACGCTTCTGGGTGCATCCCATGTGGAAAAAGTTAAAAACTGGTGGCGCATACATCGTTATGAAGGAATTAAATAGATACCCTGACAGATTTAAGACATTTAGAATGAAAAAAGAAACATATTTTATTATACTTGACAAATTAAGACCTAATATAATCATACAGACACGGTGTTTCTTGAATTAATTCAATAAATTTTATATTTCGTGTCATCATCAAAATTAGTTGAGTCATCAAGTACTTACGAGCCGACATACGTACATTCATATAGGTCAAACACATAACTCTCCTTTTTTTGGTTTCGTAGCAGTCAGGTAAAGATGGTGAAAATCGTGATTTTACATTTTTTTTTGCCAATAAGCCACTGCATTTATCCTGGGGCTTAATTTATTACAGTATATACTGAAAAGGTATAAACGTAATACATGTGTAAAGAGCGCACAGGATTACTGCCATTACAATGTCGACGTACACGCTTTGATAACGACGATCCATGCACTTAAGTTACGTAGGTACCTAGGAGACACTAGCCAATCACACACAACTTAGATATTTTCTATCACGGGAAAAGGAAGGATTTCTAATATTGACTATTTGAATTTTGAATAATCTGATTTACATGACATAAGCGAGAGCAACCTACATAAGTGAGATAGGACTGGTGACAGAGTTAGTGCAAGTAATTAATTAATTCTGTAAGTATATCTGCAAATATTATTATCTTTTTTCCGAGAACCGTACCTACTGACATGGTCAAACGATACTGCTTGGCTCTACAGCACTTTAATTGACCACATTATTATCAGCTACTCTACATTTGCGTACATTGCCCTACACTGATATAAGACTTATATAATATAATATGGAAGATATTTTCGACTTCTATATGGACGAACTCGCGGGAAAAAGCTAGTATATTTATATTATATTTTCAAAGTAAGAAGCATGAAATTTAATACTGATCGGAAAAAGAGAATATTACGGCGATTCGTTTTTTTCCGCGACGCAAAAAGTATACGTGTGTTATAACTTGGACGTATGTCTGTCTGTGGGCACGTACTTCCCAAACAAGTTTACCGATTTAATTGTTTTTTTTTTTATATAGCTTATGTAATCGAGATGGACAGAAGTTGCGTTAGGATTTCTAAAAATTTAATAATTTACTGTGTACCTATAGTTAATGCCCGCTAAGAAATGCCGAATAAGCTCGTAGCCATTCTTCTTAAAAATATGCTATATTATGTAGGTGTATCTTGTGTAATTAACATTTCATCATTTTGTTTGCATCTATTGTGGCCGAGTGGTTCAATAAACGGATATCTGTGCACAAGGTTGCAGGTTTGAACCCATTACAGGCAAGGACCAATGTGACTTTTTCAAAGTTATATGTACTTTCTTAATTATTCTAAGACATCATTGACAATCGGTGAAGGAGAACATCGTGAGGAAACCTGGATTCCAAAAATTGGATTGGATTCTGATATCGCCAACCCGCAATGAGCAAGCGTGAACAATGCTCGTTCCTTCTCTATATGAGAAGAGGCCTGTGCCCGGCAGTGGGACATTTATAGACTAGTATTATTATATTATTATTATTAGAAGTATAAAAATAGAAATGAAGGTTTCTGTAGCAAATATGTACATACAAACATGCTGACCATTAAAAATAAAAAATCCTCCCCATTTCTAGTCTTTGGGGTGTAAGGAGGATCGGCACAAATGTATGGAATCTGGTATCGGCACCAATCGGAATGAATGATGCATCATTATATTAAATTGGTGTACCATTGGAAAGGCATTTTTGTTTAGATTAAGAAAAACCATGGCGCTAGACCCGATTCCCTGTCCGATCGAAGTAATACTACTTTAAAATTAGTGACTTGTAACTTTACTTATACACAGTGTTTATTTGCCTCAAAATCTGTGCAATTATCATCAAAATCAGTCAAGCTAAACCAGCGATATGATTTTTTTAATTCATTCCGATTTTTATACCCAGTATCTTCTCAATCTATATTTCAAAATGAACAATTTACAAGGGTTTGTTGCCATAGTAGTTTTTTGTGGTCTTAAAAAGAGCTATCCAACGATGGTAAATTCATTTTAATTGGGTGCCAAAATTGGCCATTCTCCTTTCAATCAAGTAAAGCAAATAGTATTTGTTTTTTTTACCTCATTTCGCCCTTATTTATTAATTTCTAATCAGAAGCTTGTAATTTTGAAAAATACAAATTAAGAAAAAATACTATATAAACATCTATCCCCTTTTTCACCATCTTACAGGGTAGATTCATTACAAGCCTTTGGTGATTTCCCACTAGAAGCAGAGAAATTACATGCTTCTAACTTTGAAAATGACGAACACCCGAATCTAACTTTTAACCCTTATTTCACTCTTATTCAGACAAAAAAAAACTCTGAATACGTGTTTAGTTATTACTTACCTAGCTAAGTAGTAGTAGCTTGCATATTTACTGCAACTAACTTAAAAAATACTGATTTCATAACAACTGTTCACCCTCTTTCCAGGTCCAGGTTAAGTAATTTTAGATTAATAATATAGATGATTTGACCTGACTGATTCATCAACAAGCCCCTAAACGACGTGGGTTTGAAATTTAGGCAATTAGTACGTTTTAGTGATTAGTTTTCTTGATAATTTAGCTTTCTATTGATGAAAAAATTGTTAAAATAGGTCGAATATTTTCCGAGCTTATTCGGTACAAACAAACAAAATCATTTTTCCTTTTTATAGGATTATAAATAAGTATATATCTATCACTCTTGTCTGTTGGGTTGTAATCAAATCCATCCCCGTCGACCTAGGTTTCAAGGATATTCACAGTGACCTCGAGGTACACCGTATGTACTGCGGGCGCGGTAAACTGCCCTACGGCGCGTATAAGCGCACCAATGTTAGCCACTGTCACCGGTGACAATTGTATAAGCACTCTCAACGCAATTGTTTCGCGCGTCCCCGTAGCGTAAAGTGCCTCGTGAACACAGAACGCCTGACTTTCCCTGGTCCAAGGACCGCACCCAGTGCGCTAAACCCCCTAGCTGCATTCTCTAACAGAGTCACCCAGCAAACTATAGCGGCTGACCAACAGCTCCTAAAAACGTCGCGAAACGGCCCATCGCTCGTGCGCCGTCCCCAAAAACCCACATCCGCTCAGCCGCGTCTTAGTCCGCAACGCGCAACAGGGGCTTGCTGGAATCAAAAAACATATCTCCGCGCGTTCCCGGCCCTCGCTTCTCCTCCGAAGGATATCCCTATTATCTCTGCGCTCCAAGGTCTTGCTGTCCCACGTATACCACTCGCCGCGTTCAAACCCGCACCAAAACCGAAACCCGCACATGCGTCGCCGTTTGCCGTGGCCCTTATGAGTCCGACGTTCTCAGCCAATATCACTGTGTCAGTTAAAAATTACACTAGAGGTTTACGAGTCGTTTGACTTTAATCGCATCCGCCTTATGGCGGAGGCGATTAGAGCCAACCCCAATCCTCTGCACACCCCTTTCATTAGGGAGCAGTTCAGCGACGTATTCGCCGGTTACAAAGTAGCCGCGTTCTAATGGCTTCATCCTCGATCCTTTCCCGATTCTTTATTTCAAAAGGTTACTGTACTGGGTCCTTATCAAAGCACCTATGATGTCGCACATTGAAGCCTCTGTCTGTAGGCTAGGCATGACCGGTCATAGACCTTTGTTTTTAATTTGATTTATATCCCTCCGACACCTCAGGGGATCGATCTGACCCGGAAGCTCTTCCAGCTCTAGGTGAATCCGTCCTTCAGGCCGTCGACCTAAATGCAAAACATTGAGCGAGGAATTGCCACAGTCGTAACAACCGCGGCAGACATCTAGATCTCCTCAGCTCCGAATTAAAATTTGATATCATCGCTCCGATGAATCCCACTATTTTCCCGCGAACGTTCAATCACCGCCCTACATCTTAGACCTTTAGACGTTAACTTAGCGGTCCGGTCCATTGAAGTTATCCATAAATAAGATCCTGGCCACCGACCAGTGAGCAAGTCATTCAGTCCGCGTGTAGGTCCCCCAGACGCTGGTCAGCCCATCCCCACTAAGATAGACACGAACTGGATCAAGCTTGGGACTCGCCTTAAGTCAGTCCAATCCACGCACCTCGATTAAATCCCAGACAATGTAGAATCCGCGAAAACCCTATAGGCACGATCGACTCCCTCACCTGATCCGCGCCGGAGTCCCGCAAGGCTCCGTCCTTTCTCCATTACACTTTACATTGCACTCCAGCGATATTCCACGTGGTGGAATTCAAAACTTCAGTATTTAAATTGTTTGAAAAACATCAATATATCCATTTTTTTCGGATCTCCATATATAGCAAGGAGAAATCGAATTCCGTAGGGAATGATCGCAGCCAGCTACTGCAAAGAGCAGTCAACACAAATTGAGCAAGAAGAGGAAGAAGACAGCAAAGAAGAACAAATAAATAACAATGTAGAATTCGACGAACAATTTGATGATGACTGAATGGAAATTTCTAACTGCCACAATAAACTTTCTAGGTCGAAATATATCGATCGATCGATATCCTACTAGGGAACAACGTTAAAAAATGCGCCAGGTACACTACCTCAGGGGTAGTGTGGAAATAATTGAAAATACGGCTTTCTTACGATTTGAAATCGAGATCACTCGAGAACGGTGGCTCGTAGGAAAAAGGATGGATATATTTATGGTAGAGAATTTTACGATCTACAAACTTTTTAATTTTTTAGTAGCGCTCACCGTTTCAGGGATATACGCGAAAAAAAAATGTTTCCTTTGACATCGAATAAAACACAACGCACAAGCGTGATCGATGGGGACTTCTGACATAGTATCTGTAATAAGGTATTCAAGACCTGGTACAAAATTCAGCTTGTTGGGAAGTAATGCAAACTCAGCACTTGTCCACTATTTTGTCTGGACTATAAGTCGAGGTCCGAACCCCACAGGGGGTGTCCGTAGTGAACGTTGCTGACCTAATCAGTTTTCCTATTGCTCTGGCTGGAGGGCCTAAAGGTTCTCGTCAAAAGTCAGTTGATTCAGTCAAAGCCTGCGTTAAGGCTAACGTAGCTCTATTAAATAAAAGTTGTATATCTATGTACGATAGGGAAAAAAAATTAAAGCCCTGCCCTGCAGCAGTCTGTTTTTTTATGTTTTTAACTAATACCAACTAGCATCTAGCTGACCCGACAGTCCTCCTGTCAATTTTCAGCATTTCCCTCGGATATTTAGCGAATTTTCTTTTTTATACAAACCTTGTTCTGACAATTAAGTACTAACTCAAAACCAGACCACAGCGAGTCTGACTCGAACACCGAGGGTTTTGTTCATAGTTTTTTTATGGTTGCGGTTAAATTTCCAAAAATATTGTTAATTGTGCGGTTGAAAAAATGCTCTCTCATTAAAGTACATCGACGTAGGACATTATCAAAGTAATTTTAAAAGTTTTGCTAATTAACAATAATTATTTTTTTACTTGTGACGTTAGACCTCGTGCTAAATTTCATGAGTCTAGGTCAACGGGAAGTACCTTACCTATACCTTTTAAGGTTTAGGATATATATATTATGGGAACACGATATGTGTTTTTCCCATACATTTCCAAGCACCTTTGAAAGAAATAAAATTTGCTGTATTTATCCTTTTGAAGAAATGGCTGTATTTTTTATAAAAGTTTGAGTTATCTAATGCAACAAAAGTTTATAGACATGAATATTTGGTATTGGGTAATTTCAAAAGGATAACACGCGTTCCTGAGAAAAACAATCTTGAAAGACAGACGTTCAACAAAGGTATCCTGTATGGGTTTCTTTTTTCTTTACGGCCGGCACTCTAAAAACAGCTAAAGCGATCGAGTCGTTCTAACGACGTAATGCTCTGTCATACATGTGGAAATTGATTTTCATATACATGTCTTCGTATATCTTTGATTATTATATGACAATAAATTTTTTATTGTAAAGTAAAGCTTATGAATTTACACATAATATTTTTGTGATTCGGAACCTACACCGCCATCTATCGAACTCAACTTGGTACCTGTAAACTATTTGTTCTGCACGGATGCCTAAAAAAACTAGTTTCCTAATTGTGACACGCTGTTATTACGCGTTAAAATACATAGTTACCTCTATTTTGTGCATATAATGTCTATAAAATTAAATGATCTTTTAATAAATTGCAATAATAAAAAAAAATACTACAGGTAATAAAAAAAATGTGACTTATGGTTATAATTTTAAATTTTTAACTCAACGAACTCAACCTTTCTGTTAAAACATTGTCATTGTTTAATTGTACTTATCTCTAAAATTCTAATATTGAAGACGTTTTGAAATTTACTGAACCACTATTGCCCACTAAAATATTTTCATATTACCTACTATTTTGGAAACTATTATAAGGTAATAAGAGAAATGCATAGCAATCAATGAATAATTTCTGAAACAAACCCAAACAAATTTTTAAAAGTAAGAAATGAAGTCTTTCATAAATTTAATGACTTTGTTATATGATATGATTGTAACTCAATATCCTTGTAAATTATCAGCACCTATTCTTTTTTATTATATCGTCATTGAATACGATTTTTACGAAGATATTCGTTAAAATGTTATAATTTAGTTTTGATACGGCAACATTTTAATGGATTTGTTCTACTGACCTATTGACATCTAGAACAATGTCAAAATTTTAACGTCATATTTTAGCTTTGAATAGAAATACGAGGAGAGGACTATTTAATTCTACACCGATGTAACTTGAGTAAAATAAATATCTGTTATAATAATTGATATAAAAACATATTCGTATAATGCTGTGCCACGCAACATTTACGCATGACGTCACAACAAGTACTTCGTCAGTTGGTTTTGCTATTTGTCGGGAAGTGTGTTTGAGTTTCTTTGTTGAAATAGCGATGTTTTATTACTATCAATCGTATCGAAATAGAAAACAATTTATACCTGTATTTCACATTATTACTGTAACACGACTGTCAAACATTTTATACATTTTCTTCTACTTGACAGGACGTATAATACTAACTACGTTCTTGATTTGAGTACTAACTGTTGCCCGCGGCTCCGTCCACGTGGATGTCGGCTATCGCGGCAAAAAGTTGCCTATAAAAAATTGTAACCCCATAAAATTTAGCTACTTTAAATACCAGAAGCCATAAAAGTAATTCTTATATATAAATCTTTTGATTTATGGATAATTGCTCATTTAGTTGTGTTACTACCTAATTAACACTACTAAATTATGGGCTGGGCTTTAAAAGAAACAATCAATGAATCTCTCTGTGAATGTAGCCCTAACAATTAAAGGTGGCCATTTTTTGCACTCACGGTCTTATAGGGATACACACTATAACTGTAGGGATGGCCGGTCCATAAGAATAAAAGGTCTTAGCTTGATAATGAGACTATGACACTATTGACGTTTAAATTGAAGTTTCGCGGCATTTTTAATCTGTTCTATTTTGGCATCGGCTTTTTAGGTTTGTTGTTTTACTTGTTTGAATTTTTTTAGATTCATTATTTTCTTATATCTAAAGTGGTACTTAAAACAATATTAAGCATGTTGCATGCCATTATAACAGAAACTGTTCTTACATGTATGCCACGTATTACGTACAGTAATATATGTTTACTAAGTTGTTTACATCTTATGGGACTCTTTCGTTTGTGTATCGTAATTAAAGATGTTTTCAAATTTCTGTGAACTTATTACAATTAAGTCCTGTTCGAATTTCTTTATTAATTCTAATGTTATTTTTTTCTGACTTATGGTTCTTATAAAAATATTAGATTTTAATATTTGATAGGTATTGCATGAAAATTTATATTGAGATTGGTGCAAGTAATATAAAAATATTTTTTTTCTATATTATTAATTGAGTTTTTTATAGCTATTTATCCATCTACCATTTTATTATGAAATATAAATGCTTTAGTTATATACATAAAAGTATATTAGCGGACTTAATGCCTACGGTATTGTCAACCAGTCAACCATGAGGTTATATCATGTCTCTTGACTGAATAATTACTAGTAATTACCTACCAGACGTAGGTAATTACTAGTAATTATTTTGTTATTGATTAGACTGTTGGGGTCTGATACAACTTCATTTAAATATGTGTATTAAGTAACATGTAGTTTAGGATTTGATAACATTGATTAGTTGGACTGTACTGTGACAAAAAAAAAATATCCTAATTTTGTTCGGAACCAAACAAGCTAAAGCTCTTGGGGCCAAGCTAGGATTTTATCCTTTAATATGAACAACACAGGAGTGATGCCTGAATAACATTGATAAAGCACACGGGCAACTGTTAGCATTAAAAAGTCTCTCATGTAGTTGCCCATGGCATGCTGGACACTGTTTTCTTGGTCATTTATACATGACTTTTATGGTGAAAAGGTTAAATAACTTAGTACTTAGTAGTATGTAATATTAAACAATAAATATTTTATTAATATCGTCTATGTCTTATGAACTATTTTGGTAATTTTCAGACACACCAAATAGATGCACAGGAAAATAAAAACCTTGTGCCTTGTTTAGATTCAACCTTTCTTGGGACCAGACTCAGTGCTTCTAAACAAAGTGCTGTATTACCTTAATGATCAGTTAGAATGTTTATTTGGTAAGAATGATAATTGAATATCTCCAATACAGACTATGCTTACTTGAATTCTTTTATTCAGTTTTTTGTAGCCAAATTGTTTAAATAAGCTTCTATCAAAAACACTGGAAAAGAGAGGATTGCCTTTGCCCTGCAGTGGGACAAGAAAGTCTTGTTAAATTAGATTTGCTTAACACAAGGATAGCCCTTACATTAAATAATTATGTAATTTTAATTTACATTTTATCATAACCTTGACTTGCCTCAAGGTAATAGTGACTAATTTGGATTTTTTTTTTTATTTGAATGGTTATAATTCCTATGTCAGAGCCACCAGTCGTTCTTAGCCTTATAGTCCACTAGCTGTCCCCCGCGACTTTGTCCGCGTGTTTTAGTTTCAATGGTTTTTCATTTTTGCGACATTTTTAATTTATGCTCCGCTCCTATTGGTCGTAGCGTGATGTTATATAGCCTATAGCCTTCCTCAATAAATGAGCTATCCAACACTGAAAGAATTTTTCAAATCGGACCAGTAGTTCCTGAGATTAGCGCGTTCAAACAAACAAACTCTTCAGCTTTATAATATTAGTATAGATTAATTTAACAATATGAGTGTGGAAACAATGTTTCAACGATTGTTATACAAAAGCTCTAATTTTATTTCTGCAAACTGTTAAGTTCCTTTTTTGTACAACATATTTCCAGCCGAGGATCCTGAGATTCGAACATGATTGGAGAAGCTACACCTCTTGGTCCGACCTTCCAGCAGAATCTACTAGATTTTCAGCAATGAAGAACTCAATCACTACAATGAGAATACATTGAGTTTGACAAGGTGAGTGAAACAATCACTGCCACACATTTTGACTAAGGTGTAGAGAACTTAAGACAGGATTCAAGCAGAACTCTATATGCTATTATGATAGTTAGAGAGTATTAGGTTAGGATGTGTAGAGTTAGGACCTTGGCCCTCCATAAGATCTGATAGCTTTAGTACATACTTTTCTTAGTGTTTACTTTACATGGAGATGTTTTTGGTGCCTTAAATACTTAGTTAACATAGGTATAGTCTTCTTTAAAAACTTCAAGTGCTGTGAGTGAAACACAAAATTTGTTTTGTATTGATCCATCCTAATCTCTGATTGATTTAATATATATAATAAATAATACCGGCCTATAATTGTTGATTCTTCTCATGCAGAGAAAAATCAAGCTTTGATCATTACACTTGCTCATTGCGGGTTGATGATTTCAGATTCCAGTTATTGGAAACCAGGTTACTAAACAATGTTTTCCTTCACCAGTTGTCAATTATGTCTTAGAATAATTAAGAAAGTATATATATTTGAAATCTGTAGTGGGTTCGAACTTGCAACATTGTGTACACAAATCCATTCATTCAATTACTTGGCCACTATGATCATAACGCCTGATGGGTTTAGCAGTCTTAATTTTCTATATTTATTTTCCTGAATGCACATTACTTTTATAGATTTTAATTCTTAATATAACTAGTACATTGATAAAGCATTTTCAACTACAGCTCAATAAAAGTTATTTTAAATAGACAGAAATAATACCCCAGCTGTGTTGGCTTTAACAATAATATAAAAAAAAAGTCGTCTTTTTTTCTTGCAAAACCTAAAAGCAAAAAGCAAAGTGAGCAAAACGAATCCTATTTCAATACTGAGTAAATCAACTGATCTGATCTTATTCCTATTACAATATGAGTGTGGAAACATAACTACAATTTTTTTTAAAGTCCGTTCCGAGCCTCGCTCCGTTTTTAAGCTGTATAAAATTAATTTCCTTTAAAATATTTCCAGCCGAAGATCCCGAGATAATTATGCGAACGTGATCCGAGAAGCTACCGTGTTGGTCAGACCTTCCTGCAGAATGGACATGGTGTTCAACAATAAGGAACACCTCCACTACAACGAGGTTACTTTAGTTTTGCCAAGGTGAGTGCAAAAATCACTTCCACAAAGACCGATCCAGAGTAACATCGTTTGCACCCATTACGTTTTGACCATTTGGGATAATTTTCTTGGAAATACATATGAACCGGCTCTTTCTATGGGAAAATCTACCAAGTCTACTTATCAGCAAAAGTCGCGTTTCGAAATATTCAGATTACACAGCTCGCATTAAATGTCCATGTTCATTTAAAAGCTAAAAACCACAGTCAAAAATTGATACAGCAAAGCAAGGTTGATAGTAAAACCCACTGTACAGATCGATCTATGCTACGATAGCCTGCAACAGCCAGTCAGTTTCTTGTGGAGCTTTAACACAACGAAAGTCCTCGATACATGCTTTTTTAAATGCATGCTCCTTTTTCGTTAGATTCGCTGTGAGTTATCCCAAAATAGTTAGTTCTTCGTTAGTCCATGTACAAAAACTTATCCGAACATATAACTAAATATTCATGCAGCTAAGCCATAGTCTTCATTATAAACTTCAAGTTATCGCGTTCAAGTAAGTGCGTGCGAGTGGCGCGTGAAAACCTAGCTTTAAAAAGAGGATTGATGGAATTGCCTTTTAACTGCCCTTAAGTGTAGCGATTACGCTTGAACGTGAGGTAAGGTCCGTGTGTTCTGGACCACCACATATTAACGCTGGCCAGATCGTGACTACGGTCGATAGAAGTCGAGGAACCTCACTCGACGTCCAAACCTCGTCTTCCTTTCCGCGTCACTGGCAGTGGGAGTGTTCGAGCTGTAGTGGTAGTAACACTCGATGGCCCGGCGTCTCCAGTATCTTCTTCACGCGTCACGTAGGCCGGTTTGAGAATATCGATTGGGAAGTAGTTCGGCTTCCCTTGTATGTCGATGCTGAAGAACTTTGGGTGTTTGTGTATCATTATGTACCTTGTAGGTTGCATGCATAAGGTCGACGTGACGTACGGGCGTGGAATCTGCATCGAAATGTCGCTACGCTATATGTAGGTAGCATCTTCAGTGACGAACTGTGCCGAAGTAGGTCTTGCAATTCGGGATCCTGGTCCTGAACCCTTGCAAGCTTCTCTTAATTGATGCCAGCTACAGATATCTCTTCCGTCCGCAACAACGTCCTCACATCCAGGTTATTATAACGAGGAATGATTTGTATTTTGATATATTTGTAACGAATAAACTCAAAAAATAGAGGACCGATTTTAAATATTATTTCATTATTAGAATACTATATTATGCCTGAGTAACATTACACTATACTGCTGTGCTAGCCGCGCGAAGCCGGCGGGTCGCTAGTCCTTAGCAGTTTTATTCATGTGACGTCTAATATCTAGTACTGTATTTAATGTTTATACTAAATTATTTAAAACAAAACGGTTTACTCACGTATATTCTGGGGATCACCCGACTAGTTTCAGACTCAATAGGAGTCCCTAATTATGAGCTGACGCGGCGGCGGTGATGTCGCGAGTCAAACTGACAATTCGACTCGCGACTTCTGAAACTAGTTGGGCGATTTCGAGAATATAAGTGAGTAAACCGTTTTGTTTTAAATTATTATGAATACTCCTCACTAAAGTTATTATACATTATACTAAATTGTTTACTTACTTCAGTGTTTTGTATTTTCCAGATTAGAAACTACTGGGGCTGCACACGACAGTGCCAAAAAAGGAGCTGTATGAAGACTGCGTCTGAGAGGAAACTAATGGACAGACAGATCCTGCAAGCTAGTCAGTTCAAGAGAATACTAAATGTGGGTAAATCTGAGTTTGTTTAGAACGTCTTTTTAAGTCATTCATTGTAAATATCAAATGATTAATGATTAAACGAACTTACATGTAAGTGAAGTTCTATCACAATTATATGAGTACCTTTTATGCCCACTCCACGCAGACACATATACGCCACTTATTGCTAGTACCTGTTTGATCCATCTACTGATGGTTTGTGTACTGGCAGCTCTATAGGGTCGTTTAAATGTTATTAAAAGGTTTTGTATCGAATCAGGCCTTAAATCTTTCGTAACCAATAAGTAATCTTTCAAAACTGAAGCGGGACTTATAGTTATGTTGTCAGTGAAGTAAGGTAGAAATACAATCGGTCGCGGCCTGCGGTTGACGTCTTGATGACGTCAGAAATCAAAATTCTAATTCCATCTGAAGAAATAGTAATATTTTTAATTTTATTAAAGTATTGGTTTGCGACTTAACTATCTCGGGTCGATTCTGGATGAGACTGGCACAGGACCTGAGAGAATGGCACATGAAAAGAGAGGCCTATGCCCAGCAGTGGGATGACAAAGGCTGTGGATGATGATGATTGGTTTGCGCCCTGAGCGCAGTACACAGAGCTAATAAGATAACGAGTTTCTGTGCTTTTTTGTAATAGTCTCGACAGTTTTTAGCTTTTGTAATGCTAAATATTTTTGTCTTTCAAGACGTTTTGTATAAATGTCCTGTATCTAACCGCAGGGCAGGCAAATGTAAGGACATCGATCAAACCGGCAAATTCGTCAATAGTACAACGTACCATAGATTGAAATTTATGTCCGCTTATTATCAGGTAAGGATAACGACATATTGATTGTATTATAAGTAAATCCCAAAAACTTAACTTGTTGTGTTGGCATTAATAATATTTTTTCTTTGTTGATTACAGAACTTAAACTTTGAAGTAATTTAATTGTTTCTGTCATGTAATTTAAAGTTTTTTGTACATGTGGCCGGTATATAATATATCATCTAAGTATTTGGTCGATAATAAGCACCGATATCTAAGGTGAGCCATAATATCTTTTCTTTTATTTTAGCATTGCGTTAAATTCATAGGTAACATTTTTTCCGTTTTCGGTTTTGAATTGAAATCTAAGATATTTTCTTTGTGATGAATAGAAATCAAGAGGTAAGTTTCCTTTAGATCTGTTGTAGTCATAAACTTTTATAAGAGACCAGTTTGCATGCTGATCTCCATTTTGAAATGCTTTTGTTCTACAAATTTATTTAAAAGTTTTAAATTTAAAATAAACCTTTTGTTACCGTTAGCTTTTGGGGCCAGAAATATAATTAATGAATTGATGTTTATGTGGTTCTCACTCAGAAATCGCTTCTAGTTCTAATAAATTTACGATAGCCACGTGTAAGTCGCGGGTTTCTTGTGAAAAAGTATTATAGGGTAAAATCGTTTTGTAATATACGGTTATATTGCAAGACGTTTTTAGAGGAGATCCGAACCGGTCTGGGTTGGTTTTAATATTTCTAATATGTACCCGGTTATTGTAGAAGTATTGCGAGCGGCCTGCATGTGCCTGTGCAGCTTGTAGTGTCTGCGCCCCCGCCCCCGCGCCCCCGCGCCGCGCCCCCCGCGCCCCCGACGGGTAGCGAGGGGAGCGCGGAGCCGCACTCGTAAGTACAGGTGTCGCCTTCTGTGCCGATCTCGTTATATCAAGTCCTCGACGTTCTATCACCCCAGAAGCTTTCATAGCCTCCGAGAGCCTCTCACCAAAGAGAGCACCATCTCTTTTTGATGATCTTTAATTAATGGCAAAATTGTCTTATCAAAACAAGGAGTTACAAGTTTGGTTCTTACTAAGTTTCTACGTAACGTATGTCCGTCAAGATCCTACACCCATCTGAAAAGGCTTTTATGGCCCTTATTTTGTCATCGCCGAGAAGTAGTAGAGTAATAGCATTATTAATCGCGGAAATGCCGAGGCCTAACTGATTCTGTTTACTCTGTATATTTTTATCTCGATTAACTGTAACATCTGATACCGCTGCCTTTATTTCCGGATTTAAGGTCTGCGCTTTAAGCAATTGACAATTTTCGGGTACATGATAATCTTTAAGTAGTTATTATCTTTATAATCCTTGACACAATCCTTTTTTCAAAATACAATTTAACATTAGAAGTTCTTTTCAGAGATGACCTTCCTCGCAGCACAGCCGTTTAAGATCAAACTCCCGTTCCTGTAAAATCCACCCAATCTATCGTTTCAAAAAAATGACCCACAATGATAACCTCTTTCATAAGCTCAGTTAGCATTCCTGAACTGGTCTTTCAAAATGAATTTCTCAAGTCTCTTCTTTAAACAGTTTTGTTTTATTCTAACCTTGTTATAATAATAAAATTCTTTATTTTTTTCTAAAAACAGCATAACATTTAGTTCCTTCTTAATGATAATTTTCTAAACTTCTTCATCTTTGGATATTTGGCTTCATATCTGGTTATGTAAGCCTAACCATTGATTATATTTCTGTATCTGGCAGTAGCGGCAAAGCGGCGGTAAGATAAATTTCTCGTACTAGAGCTGTTACTAATATTTTTTATTGTCCCTCAGGTAGATTAATAAAAATAACATAAAGCACGTATTTTTTCCCTTTGTTTACGCAATGAAAACCTTGCGACGATACATTGATTTGAAATGTCGCATGAGGTCACGACTTTTTACGTTTTGTGTAACTTCGTGTCGTAATAAGCCCGAACTCCTGAACTTTGATTCGCTTTATCTCCAAAAGTGAAAAATAAGTGACTATTTTTTTTTATTGTTTAACTTACGTATGATGAAATAATGTTTACTTTTTATAAAATTTATTTTTTTGGCCCAATTTCTCTTTTTTCTTTTAATGAAACTGACGGAACTACTAATTTAATTGCCTTCACCGTCGCCTGAAAGTCTGTTTTGCAAGTTCTCTCCACTCTAGTATCTCTGACGTAGTTTTGTAATCTTTAAATTACAAAAGTTGCGCCCGCCAGTATACCGTTTATTATTTTCCGATCACAATAGGGATGTTGACTGGGTATGAAAAGTTAAAATCTATTTAGTCCGTCAGTTAGATAATAAAAACGTATTAGACACGTATTTTTTCTTTTATCAAAACAATACAAATTTAGCTTTAAAGATAGAGCTATTTAAAGTTCAGTAGTGGGGGCTTATGAAGCCACGCCGTCGTGTAGATTGTTGCACGTAGTGACGTCACGCGAAATTTCCATTCACTGTATTTTGTTCGTTTTTTATTTGCAGGAAAAAAAGGAAAAATACGTGTCCAATAAAATTCATTAATCTACCAGGCGGACATTAAAAAACAATAGGAAACATGCCCATTACAGTTTACGAACCTGTGTTTACCCTGTTTTATATTTTGCAGAGGTCTGATCTGTAGGAACATTTCATATTTTATTGTCAATAGTGTCGGTATTTAAGCCATGTACCAAATTTCAGTTCCTTGAAAATTAATCTGCCTAAGCTTACCACCTAATTTACATGCAGTTTGACTGGGCTACTATAGTAATTATATATGTGGGCATTATATGTGAATGTGTTATGGTGCTTACAGACTAGTGAAACGTAGCATGAAATATATCATGCAATGAGAGAATCTGACGATCGTCTGAGAATCTGAGGTATTATGAAATTCCCATAGTGTGGACGCCTTGCGCGCGAGAACTGTGCATTTCACGCACACGCTGCGGGCAGAGCGATCGGTTTTTCGCACAGAAAGGTTTGTAGTGAATGCGCGGTAACTACGTGTCCACACTTGCAGCAAACATGCAATAAAAGGCAAATAATACATTTCATGTAACTTTTCACCAGTCTGTGAGCACCATTATGAACTGTGCTTTACAAAATGGAATAGGATTTAGGCCCTTTTTGTAGCTATGCTGTCGTGCGTTTTGTAAATGCGCGTCAGCGTTGCAACTAACGCGCGTTAGTCGCATTTGCAACTCCCTACTATCGCATCTACTACAGCATCGCGACTGTATCGATGCAAACGCGAGACCGTGTTGTAAGACATCTTGCAACTGGCATTTTTGTGCCGTTACTAAATCGCATTCGCATCGCGACTGAGAGTCGTGTGGGCGAGGGCCAACTACTAGCGACAGCATCGCTACAAAAAGGGGCCTTAACAAAGGTTTTTCTTTTAATATATCTATTGTTGATGACTATTGTTATAGTAGCTGAAAATGTAGAGTTATTTATTATAGTTTTATGATTGTTACCAAAGAAAACAATAAAGATCTAAACAACTTTACAATGTTTATTTAATTTACAAAATACTTCACACGACGACGATACGACACACATCTCAATTTTATATTTACTTAATTTTTTAAAGTTAGTGTAATTTCTTCTCTTAAATGTATTTACCGAGTAATATACCAAACTTGTACTGTATTTTGTGCACGTACTGTTCGCCTGGGTTCAACACTGAATTGGGGAAGTTTCTCTGTGTGCAAAAAGGAATTAAATTAACGTAAGACATAAACAAAACGTGACAAATTTACTTTGTGACGAACTTTCAATAAGCCACTTGCAAAGTTTAATGATCGTCTTTTGTTTTGATCAAAAGGGTTTATACTGTTTGTGTATTTTTTTAAAGTCTTGATCATATGACGACGGTTCAACGACTAATTCTGGGCTTTGATCTATACAATAAATACTGGACATTTTTGACTCGCATGTGTCTGCTTATAAGTTTACAATGTAAAATATAAATATACTGACATTATTGACGGCATCCGGAAAGTTCTGGGGCATGAGGCAGAAGAGACCGTGGCGCTTGTAGAATGTTCCCTGCTTGCCCATCAAAGGTATGTATCCATAACTCCTTTTGCCCTGAAAATTATCAAAAGTTATTTTATTATAACAAAAACATCTTATCAATACCTTAGCCAATTAAAAACTTATTCAATAATAGCCCATCCACATTCAAATTTTTGCACACGTGACAACTAGAAAGAATATAAATAAAAGTTTCAGAATCACCTCGCTTCCTTCTTCTTCCGCCTCTTCACCTTCTGCACTAGACTCCTCACTGGATTGCTCACTGAACTCCTCTGAACTCCTCTCTTCTACAGACTCTTCTTCCGGCGGCAATTCCTACGCCAAACGATTTATTGAGAAGATGCTCTGGTTTGCAAAGACCTGCTCTTGGCCTAAACCTTATTACTTAATGTCTTTACTGCTTACTGCAATATTCCAACCGTCTACTTTGAGAGGTCTAAGATGTTCTTATCCCTAGAGATTTAATTTAGTGTCCAATAAACATCAACATCGCTTTGCTTGACGAAATAATTAACGAGTTTTACTTACTTCTCAAAAAGTCCTTTTATCTTGCTTTCAGAAGTCTAATCAAAAGAACGAAGACTTACCTCTACGATCTTATCGGGATCTGGCAGCAGGTTGCCGGTGTAGAATTGCATGCCAGGCTGGTTACTATAGACTTCCAGCACTCGACCCGTATATGGATGTAACGCCCTAGATAAAATACTTGTGTCAGTCAGGACCAATCAAAAGAGTATTTGGGGTGACATAGGCTGAGCTGATCGCACATATGTCAGCTTCGTACGCGCCGCATTTTCTGATGGCCTCCCACAAACAAGCAGCACGCGTACGTGCCGAACGAAAATCTTTTAGTAGAGGCGTGAAAAATATCATCAGAATCGTCACTGCCAATAAGGAGAAAATCAGTGATTGCAGCGCCACCTACCGGGTCCAATTGACCATTGAAAAACTTTGTGCTAAAATGAAATATACGCACAATATTCATCCAAATCGGTCCAGCCTAGAAGAATTATCTAAGTATACTTCTATAGGAATATTATAAAGAGGAAAGATTTGTATGTTTATAACGAATAATCTGAAAAATTATTGGACCGATTTAAAAAATTTGTTCATCAATAGAATGCTCAATTATTCCTGAGTAACATAGGCTATATTGCTGTGCCGTGTGTGAAACCGGGGCGGGTCTAGTATCTACTAAGATAAAATGGATGATTTTAGGCGCCCGGCTCTGCATCACGATGGAGGTACCTACTTGGGTTCAAGGTATTGCCCTTTATGCATATCAATCCCAAGAGCAACTTTGAGGCTATCATATGATAATTCTAGCTACTACCCCACAATTCAGCGCGTACTGTGCTGGTGTATTAAAACGTAATCGCAAACGAGACGGTGCTCATAAACGATCTTATAGGTGGGTGTGACCTCAAAACTATATAGTGAAGTAAGAGATTTTTACATTATAGCCAGTGTAATGATATCAACAATAAAACATGATAAAATAGATGAGGACAACGGTCTCACCTAGCTTGAAACGTCAATTCTTGCTCAGTACCTCGCGTTATGCAAAAGTTAATGTCGTAGCCTCCCATTGGTATTTTGGGCAACATAGTCCTGAGGATTCGAGGTACTCGAAAATCGTAAAAGGTGCCACCTACTACTTTCTTTTCACCTAAAAAATAAACAGGTTTTTAATAAAGGTTGGCCTTTTTTTTTGGAGTAGGTGCAAATAAAGAATAGCCTACCCGGTACCCAGAAAATTAACCTATGGAACTAATAGGAACCCGCAGAAGATGATTTGAATGTGGACAACATCGCATACATTGCTCTGAACCCAAAGTAAGTAGCTAAAGCACTTGTGTTATGGAATTCAGAGACAACGAAGGTACCACAAATACCCAGACCCGAAAAAATTTAGTAAAGTGGGTTTCCTACATTGACCCGAGCGGGGATCGAACCCGGGACCTCAGAGCTGGCGACACCTTGAAATCCAGTGTGTACGCCACTCGACCAAGGAGGTCGTCGTTTAAAGAAACTAAGCAGTATTTTTTAATAAAATAAATGTAAGATCTAACAAGAAGCTAAGTTTACGAGAACAAATGCTTAGGAATATAAAATAAATAATCCAAGAATACCGTCCAGTCTACTACTACAATTATCTTACCTGTAACAAGTCCTTCGTCATCTATCGCTGTATACTTGTCAGCGTTAACAGTAAATATGTGGTCCAACATCAAATCCGGGCCCGTGTGCTGTAAATTAATAGAGGGGCATATTAACTAACTAGCCCGCGGCTTCGCTCCCGTCAACTAACTACCTACCCTACCCTATCTACCCTACTCTTCCTACCCTACCCTACCTATTTTTTTTGTTTTTATGGCTTCCCTGTATTCTAGCGAAAAAAACAAAAGCAGAATTATTCAAATCGGCCCTGCCGTTCTCGAGTTTTAGCGAGACTAACGAACAGCAAATCAATTTTATATATAAGATGCAGAAAAAAAAATCACTGTCTTAGACTCCTCTTTGAGCATCTAAATGCTCATGTTAAAAAATCGTGAACTTACGTGTCCCGCGAGATTGAAGAAAGGTGCCATGCTCAGGTTGATGATAGTAGGTTCGCTGGTGGAGCACTTCATTTCAATGTTGAGGCTGTTGTCGCAGGTAACTTCGAAAGTAACCTGGGCCATCACACACCCAGGATATCCCTCGTGGAACCGATCCGAAACGTGGCTCATGACCACCTTAAGTCCAGACACGTATGAATGCCAATTTACCTGCAAAAATTAAATCAGTTTACATACGTTAATCTGCTAATTTAGGTTTATCATTGGTCTCTAACGCTTTGAAATACGTACGCAAATATATTACATATTTCTTGTCGATTTTTCTCTCATTTGTAATAAAGTATTTTTAGGCGACCATTAAATTTAAAATTTAAATTTTTGGCGGGATGCCGAATACACGCGGGCATCACATATCCACACGTAAACGTAAAAAAGTTAAGTTTTGAACAACCTGGCGACGAGACACTAGGTTATGAAACAAACGTGAACGGTCACACAGCTATATCTGTGTGTGTCATATTATACTGTGTGCTAGGTAAGCTAGCTATGGTGAAACGCAACTAGAGTAATAATAGTTTCATAACCGTCCGAAGACGGTCTTTTTATAAGGTATAATTTCTAAGGCACTACAAGTGCCAAAAGTTTCCATCTTTTTGGTACCGAAGCTTAATTTCAGCGGACGACTAGACCAAGCCTGTGTAACAAAACCATAGCGCGATTCAATTCTTAGTTATACTGGTGAAATCTCTCGCACTACACCATACGCCGCTAGGAGCATCAGCACTCCAAAACATTTTTTTCATATTTATTAATTTATATTTTTTACTACTATATTTTTTACACACTTTAAAAACATTTTTACTTAGTTTGCTCTTAGTAGAATACTGTAGCAGCTTATCGAATTGAGGAAAACCTAACTAAGACTATCTTCAAGATATCTTTGTTTTCTAATCACGGGGGATAACAAATTAACTTATTAACTGTTAAAGTAATGATCTTTTGATTTGAAAATTATCATAATGAAAATCTGCTAAACAAAAATAAGTCACACACACGTACTTAGGTGTACGTGTGTTTGACAGTTTTCCATATTTTAAGGCATTTCATAAATACTTCAGAACATTATTAGTGAAAAAGCGAAAATGGGTTTTGAGAATAGGGATGTTTCCTGGGTATGAAAAGTTAAAATCTATTTAGTCCGTCAGTTAGATAATAAAAAAATATTAGACACGTATTTTTTCTTTTATCAAAACAATAAAAAAATACAAAGATGCACCGCTTTAAAGTTTCGGAGTGGGGGCTTATGACGCTACGCCTCGCTAAAAATCGTAGCGAGGAGTGACGTCACGCGTAACTTCCGTTCTCTGTATTTTGATCATTTTTTGTTTGCAGGAAAAAAGAAAAAATACGTGTCCAATAAAATTCATTAATCTACAAGACGGACATTAAAAAAAAAATAGGAAACATGCCTATTGTGACTGTACATAAATTATTAAATATATTTAACTAGCTGTTTCCCGCGGCTCCGCCGCCGGTTATCGCGGCAATAAGTAGCCTCTGTCCTTTCTCAGGCCCTAGACTATCTGTATTTCAAATTTCATTTAAATCGGTTCAGTAGTTTTGGCGTGAAAGCGCGACAAACAGTGTTACTTTCGCATTTATAATATTAGTAAGGATTTATAAAGCAACATACACCATGTTACTTAATATTCTTGACAATTATTTCTTTAACTAGCTGTCCCCCGCGACTTTGTCCGCGTGTTTGAGTTATATACTAACTATGTCCGTATATATTATATACGGACTATCCAATACGAAAAGAATTTTTTAATTCGAACCAGTAGTTCCTGAGATTAGCGCGTTCAAACAAACAAACAAACTCTTCAGCTTTATAATATTAGTATAGATTTACACTTAGTCGTAATTGTTTTTGTTAAAGCTTTTTTTTATTTGATTTATGTCAAACAATGAATACCTAATAATTTCTCAATCAAAGATTTATTTGGAGTTGACGAGTGTTTGTTGAACTCACCTTATCAAAACCAACGTATCCTCCGTTGTAGTGATGGTGTCCCTTATTGCTAGACAGCATGTACATTCTGCCGGAAGGTCTGACTACCATGGTAGCTTCTCGGATCACGTTCGCGTATCGGCCTATCGTGGCGCCAAAGTAGGGGTTCCTGGGCTGGAAATATTCTAAACAAAACATTTTAAGTATATTACGTTTTGCTCCGAGAAATGTCTTACGATAATCTTGTTATCTATTCTTAATCTAAATAGTTACGTTTCTGAAGATTGCAGCAAGTCTTTGTTATGGCATCGTTATGTTTAAGTTACTACTTAGCACCTACTGCTGTTTTTACCGACAAAATACACTCAGACTTAAAACAAGCATTTTTGGATCACATAAATGCTTGTCTTATGCGAGGATCGAACCTGCAACACGTTACGTCAGGATAAATTTTATCTATACTTATAATAATATGTGGAATAAAATTGACGTCTCACAGATTTTGAATGAAAGAAGGAAGAACAGTCAAAAACTCCTTGGATAAAATTTTCTGGCGGTGGAAAGATCAGCCCTAACTCGAATATTAAAACCTGTACAGATACCTGCGGCGGCGTGCGTTACATTTATTTTATTTAAACCTTTAGCTTGTGTGTACCTCCTAAAGTGTCAAATCCAGCGATGACGTCGTCGGGCACTCCCTTTCTGTCAGGAACTGAGATTGCCGTTATAGTTGCACCATATGTGATAACCTGCATGAATTTTATATATCATAAATAATTATCACAAAGATTTTTAGAAAGTATTTACACTTAAGAATAGGTCTACTCTAAACTTTCTAAGAATGTTTGTTGACCTGTCGATCTCCACAATGGTATAAGCCAGTGGCGCATCCAGGATAACAGTTTTGACTTGACTCTTCACTAAACAAACATCTCACAGTTTAAAACTAAGGAAAACACTAGGTCATATTATGAATTATGAAGGTTAAATATTCGTCAGTTATATTAATACAAATTTTTTTTTTTTTTTACATAACCAAAATCTTACGACGATTCATTAATTAGAAATGTCATGAAAATGTCATGTTTTGTGCACGATTGTGACCTCATTAGCCCCACTCCTGAACTTTGATTCGCTTTCTCCATAGTTTTTATTAAAAGTATACCTATATAATAAAATTTATTTTTATTAAATGGCATAAAAATACGTGTCTAATGTATTTTAATTATCAAAGTTTTCAATAAATTTTAACTTTTCATACAAAGTCAACATCCCTATTGTTATATACTATTATTATAGTCCTATAGTATATACTATTATAATACTCCCTTTGGTTATGTAAAGTTCTCTTTAAGTTTTTACACTGTAAAATGTAGATCCGTCGCTGTTAGGTACAATTATACTATCTATACTAATATTATAAAGAAGTAAAGTTTGTGTGTTTGTTAAATTGTAAGGGGTAATCTCGGGATCTACTGAACCGATTTTAAAAATTCCTTCACCAATAGAAAGCCACATTATTGCTGAGTGTCATAGGCTATATAAAAAACCGAAAAATAAAAAGGCTTTTACGTGGTAGTCCGTTTTGCAAAGTGAATCGGAGAAAAAACGGTCGAATGAAAGCGATTCTTACGAACGCTGCCTTAACTATGAAAGATATATTTTTGAGTTCTAGAGAAAAGATGTGGAGCTTGAAAATGCCTGCAAAAAAGTCAACGACAGCATATGTCTAACTTTTACATTTAAGTTACAAAAAGTAGTTTTTTTTAATATTAGTATAGATAATTTAATTTTTAATATTAATAAAATAATTTAAATCGTTAGGTCATATGAACTAAAAAAGGATTATTAACATTCTGCCCAACGAAGTGGGCAGGGGTCAGCTAGTAAGCTATAATTATATCTTAATAAGAAGAATTACCTAAGTTTTTCTATCATCATTCAGACTAAGTAACTTTGATTTCTACCTGTACTGTCATCCGATTTTTTGTTTTCCACGTATACCGTCTGACGATGTCGATGTTTGTGCTCGACGCACAAGGACTATTCTCCTCCACGTCCTCCTTTTCCCCGTCCTTCGGCGCCGGCTTAGTTTTAGCGAACACACTGGACCGTCTCCTCTCATGCCTCTTGCTCTTTGGCATGAAGCCGAAGCCGTCTACCAGGAGTTCTACATCCGGCACCTTCTCTGGCTCAGGTTCTGGAACCACTTTTGGTTTCTGCTCCTCGGCAGCATCACCAGTCCCATTATTTGTCGTCTCTTCAGGCGCTACGTCCGTCATTGTGTTTTGTGTGGTTTATTTATTACGAGAAATTTAGATTATTCCGAAATAGAAATCTCTTTTTTTAAGCCAAAATTTTTAATAAATTATATAAAAAATGTACTTAAAAATTAACCATGTGTGTTTTTTGTTATTTTACAAAATTATGTGACATTTCGATTGGTTTTTAAAAGTAAAAATCTAGTTACGTTGGATACAATAAAAAGTATGTAATAAGGTTTTAACCGGAACACATTTTGTAAGCCATTTAACCTACATTACATTACCTACCGTTATAATTAATTAATTTATCCACAGAACACCGAGAGAACCAGCCAAATTGCATCCAAATCCATAGTTATCTATAGGTAATGAATACATAGGTTTGAACTAACAGGGATTTTGTTGTAAAGCAAAAATACAACTTTGCAAAAACTTACGTAAACGTAAACTTTTTATACATAACATAAGCTACAGTTGGAATCACAAAACATTGATTGTATCAAAATTCTGAGGTAACACCGTCCAGTGACCGGACAAATACTAATGTTGTTGACTCCTTCAAAAAAGGTCTAATTATTTTAGCGGGTTTGCTCAAACTTGCAAGTCTTTGTCTTGGTTATTGGGCATTTAGCTAGGCATTCCTTACTAATATTATAATGCGAAAGAAACTCTGTCTGTCCGTCTGTCTAATAGTCTAGAGCCTGACAAAGGACATAGGCCTATTTTTGCCGCCATAACCAACATCACGCGAACGGAGCCACAGGAAACAGCTAATACTTAATAATGCCAAACATTTTGAAACAAATCTCGTTTAGCCTTGAAGTGACCTCAAGGCGGTTCTGCTCGCCGATGTTCCAAATAGACGAATCAAGGGCAATCATTACAAACTAAGTCCTACATCATGGAAGTATTTATTAAAATTAAGATTTTACAAATACAAAGTAAAAAAACATGTCGGCGTTAGTACACTCCCGAAGGCAACGTAAAATATAAATAATCGAACTGTGGAATGTATGATAAATGATTTGTGCACAAGTGAAATACTGACGTATAATAATTTAACAGTCGTTATTTTGCAATTATTGCAAACATAATTATACCCAAAATACTTTCACGGTTTGTTTATCCAGGTCCATGGACTCGCTCTTCCACTTTTCAGCTTCTAACATGTCGGTGAACTCCTCAATGTAACCAACTTCTTTGCACGGCGACGGTGGTATAATACTTATTATAGGTATACCTATCTCTTGGAATGAGCTCATGGACGAGAACCCACTTTCATCTTCAATGAAATGTGTCACATGATTGTACCCGTTCCTTTTATCCATGGGTCTAGCTTTAGTTTCTGTTTGAATTTTGCTACTTTCATCTTTATGGTTTATATTGACTGTAGCAAATTCGTTTTCTAAGTCGCAAGAAAGTGGTGAAGACGACACAATGAAGTCTGTAAAGCATCCATCTTTTTCGTCAGCATATTTATTCGCGAGGCCATTGAAGGCCTTCTTACCGTCGTAAATTGTATTTAAAATAAATGCATTATTCGTGTCTTCTCCAATTATATTTAAAGAACAAATCGATTCGTTATGTTCAAGTGTTCCAGTCTCAGAAATATTTTCATCTTTCAATGTATCATTGCTATCATTGCATTTACAGGCGAGATCGGGTATTTTAGTACTAAGTACAGTATTGGCAAGAGTGATCAGTCTAGATATTTCTTCGGTGATCTTCTGAGTACCGTCAGTATCAAGCGTCAAAGATAATTTGGATTGTTTCCTGAAAATTGAATTATGAACATTTGTGTAACAATGTAAATTATAAAAATAATAATCTATCGTTATACATATATAAAGTGTTATTACCAAGCACCGTTGCAATCTTTTAAACCGTTAACGTTGCTAATGGATTTACTTATTTTCCTTGTGCTTAATTTTTTGCCGGATGCGAGAGAATATTCATGCTTGTTTACATGCAAAACAGATCGGGATCGTGGCAAGTCGGTATGAGCGCCCGATGGAACTTCTGTAGTTGGCACCGTTTCCTTATTATGTCCAGCCTCAGGGCTCTGACACTCAATGTGTTCTTTGATTCTACTTAGAAAAGTCACTACCTGCTGAAGTAAAGCTATGTGCATTTGTCTGTTCGCTTCTGTCTGAAAATAAGTTACATTCACATTGGCAAAATTTATAGTGAGATAAAGTAACAAAACGCAAGCAAACAAGGCGTGGATGGAAATCTTAAATTCGCCATGGAAAATGTAGGTATAACTACAGTAGTCATTCGATCGCATTGCATAACATCGTATTTTTTATAAAATGAAATTAATATTGATATTGGTGCACCAATAATATCGCAAGCTGGAATTTATATTATAGATATACCTGTGCAAGTTGCCATCTGAGGGTTTCTATTGCCATGTTCAACGCGCTGACTTCGGTGTCTCGTATATTATGATTCTTCATTTGCTTCTCTGGAGCCTTAGTAGCCACGTCCCCATTTTGTTCAGTTATTATTATTTTGGAAAGTTGAGAACAGTGCTCAATCTTTTCTAGAGCCTGCAAGAAAAAACATAAATCTCATTAACTAATGACACGCTACAAAAGAAATCGCGTAGTTTTGCGCGGGACAGTCATTAGAATCGAATTCAAGGCGGAAGGCAAAAGGTCACGCAGCTAGAAAGATTTCACAAAATGATCTTAACCGCAAACAATTTTAAATCACAAACTAAGTATCAGTTAGGTATGTTATCAAAAAAACATTAATTTTCCCATGACTTAAATACCTACTATACTACTATTACTACATTTTAAAAAATTATAAAATCAAAAATCTCTGATACACATATTGTGTAGAAACTAACAATAACTGCATCTACAATTATCATCAGCCATTTGTGGTTGTATAGGTACTTTTAAGCCGTGAGAGGTTAATTGTGCTTTTCATCCGAATTACGCAACTGCAGGCTAAAAAAAGCAAACAATCGATTCCACTAACGGTCTTCTTATTATCAAGTATGTGTAGTCAGCAAAAAAGTGGAGAGCAGATTGGCAGTGTCACAGTCATCCCACGCTTTTGCCTTGTTTCATATTGACCTCTATGTGAACAATGAAAAAGTCATGCTGCTCCCGTTATATTGTTATAGCAACAACATGAATAAGTATCAAAACATTGACTGCGTGTTATTTAATCTTAAAATCAAACTAAAACTTCAGTATTATCACAGATTAGGTATGAATTATACGAAAAAAAATCAAATTAGCCAAGTTGCGTCAAAACAGTGATTCAGTTTTACATTTTGTATTTGCATCTTTTTTATATAAGTTTTCTAACATTTTTTTTCTAACACTCACTTTATACCTGGTAGTCCCGTTGTGAGTCATCTCAACTGAATAATCGAATAAAGTATTAGACAGACCTATTACTACATTTAATTTACTGCAACGGTTTCTGCATGCACCTCTTTTGTGTATGCAGCTAACAATATCCACATGACAAAACTGCGTAACCCCGCTAAACAGATGGATATGAACAAAAAACCATTGTATAATAAATGGGACCGTAGTTTGTTTTATCAAGTACGGTTAAATTATCAAAAACGGTATAGCGGCCTCATTATTTTCTAAACATACGTTTGTAGTTACATCTTAATTTCAGAGTATTTAAAGTTCTAATAGAACTATTTACGAATAATTTTTCATATATTTTTTTAAATTGTTTCATCAATATTATATGCGATGAGAAACCGGTATGTGGGTCAATTTATCGCAACCACGACGCGTCAATCTTCCTCTTAATAAATAAACTGTCACTCTACGTGAAAATATTTATAGTAGTGCTCGCCTAGTTAGAAACACGGTGGATAAAGTAACAGTATGAGTCGTAAACGTATTTACGATTAAGCGTTTTAAATGCCACAATTATCTTTTGTTTACAGTTCGACTGTAACCTAACAGTTGTTGGTTACGAATTCTTTTTTTGTTTGGATTTGACTAAAGCGTTTGACAATATTTGGCATTCCGTTACAATGTTTAATCTACTATTGGATCGTCAGTGCAAAATTTTATGGACCTCGTGTTTCAGAGATTGAGTTGGATGTTCCGGTCAGATTAGTTGGGTGTCAGGTTGCGGGGTGGTGCCCGGTTGCTCTCAGTTTCTCAAGTATCCGGATCGCTGGCATGGAACCAAACACGCGTGATCAAGGCCAATGGGCTACTATTCTCAATTTACAATATAATTTCCATCATTAATACGGTACAAGTTTAAATAAAATACATTAGGGGTCTTACTCAGATAATATATAATAATAGGTTGACCGACAAAGTGACAAGTAAAAGTTGAAATCGTTTTCATGATTACTTCTGCTATTATTTTAAATATTATATGTAGGTGGTCAAGGCACAAGTACAAGTAATGTGAATAAGTGCTTGTTTTATCTACAAGATCATCAACCGATTAAGAGCTTCTACGTTATAATTTTTAGATAATGTGTAATTTAATTTACTTCCGTATCAAATATGATCCCATCAAAAACTTTAATGTAAAATGAGAGCCAAATTCAATATTATGATATATGCCGCGGTTGTTGACTTCAACGACAAAAAATCTAAATAACCGTTTGAGATGTGTTTATGAAATTTGGAGCACAAATGCATCTCGCAAGTCTCAATATATGAGCCAAATTTATGTAAACCAGTTGTTTAGTTATGAGGGGGTCAAAAGTGGCTCCAAATGGTTCGTGTAATATTACACACGGTGCTGCTCGCCAGTTCTGTTACTTTAACTTGGCTTGACACGCTACCACGTGTCTAGATATACATTTTATATATTTCATAACTTACTTATTGTTAATGAGTTCGCCATTAGGCAGTTGCAAATAAATTATAATATTATATTACCAGACCAACAAGGAAATAAAACCTATTCACCTATGTTTTAAAATATACCTACCTAATATAAGTAGGTAAATTTACTTTCCCTACGGAAGCGGGTGCAGTAAATCCTAAAGGTAGTCTGGCGAGTGCCAAACTGGTTCCGTAGGTTGGTTAGCAGGTGGCAGGTGCATTATCAATGTTATTTCGATATTGCACAAAGATTTACCAATCAAATTCGCCCAGAAACAATACGTGACGAACACTTAAACAAGTGCTTACTTCGTCGAGTTCATAAGGAATCGTTTTCTCTAAGATTACATAAGCCTGACTCATGGCCCAAAAACTATAGTGCTATTCGATTGGATTGGCGGTCTTTTGGCTGCGTGTTGATGTGGTGGGGTCGGCGTTTGAACGAGTCGAGTTAACATCGTGGTGAGGCAAGTCCGTCATGCATAGCCGGCGACGCGTGACGGGCGCGTCCGGTCTGGGCCCTCGGAAGCATTAAACGCCCTACCCTGCAACGTCGAATAAAGGGAAACAGTACCTACCGACAGACATGCTTTTTACATTTTTTGTACCTTAATCGTTTCCGGACGTATAGATAACATATGCTTCTGTGCGTAAAAGCATGAATCTTACCATAAAAGCCTTAGAACCTGCGACAAAAATATCTGCTAATAAATTTTTAGTGAACATCAAAATATGGCCTTAATTTAATTTTGATGCAATTTATAAAAATAAATTGCTGGTTTTTAAAGATGTTCGTTAATGATGCTTGGTCGCATAAACTAGGTACGAGCTACGATAGTTAAGCGGCAGTCAATTGCGTAAATATTTTTACGCTCGCGACCCTATCATATTATACATAACATACATTTAAATAAATATGTACCACATAATAGTTCGGACACCGGTCAGAGACCAACTATTATTACTGTCGGTTGAATCACCAGTTTCCAGACACAATTGCGGATGCAATATGCAGATTTTATGATACCAAGAAAGGTATTGTATTGAACGTTATATTTTTCTTAGAATCTTTTGGCGTTCAATCAGAAACGAACTTCAATTGTTGAGGAATAAAGACTAGGAAATTATTTCTATCATAATGTTATACAAAGTAGCACACTAGGTAATGTCTCGGCTATATTCTTTGTCCTGACTCGAGCAAGTGTTTCACAAAAATCTTAAATATGGTGGAACCAGTTCTCTGTACGTGTGGATTTCTATTGTGCAGCAATAATACAATAGTAAATCTCACTATTCTTCAAACCAGTTTTCGCCTGAAACGCATCTGTTTTGGAAGTCATTATCAATTATTTGCAATGAACGTATGAGAGTTTTTTAACTGGTTGACCTGCCATTAGACCTGTAGAGGACCTGTGTAATTAAAAGTAATTTTGAATATTACTTATATGAACTCCCCCAATTAACGCCTTTTTATAATAACTTAAAACTGACCTTGTTTCATAGAAATAAAACGAAACATTGGCCCTGAATTTCATCATAATCATCGCGCTGAAGTAATCAAATTGCTTATTCTTTCAACATAGAATAAAAAAAACATCCAAATAGAAGCATGTATTATAACAACAATAACAATAACAATAAGCATGTACCTATGTAGAAAAATGACACTTGACGACATTTGCTGAAACAGTAGATAAGTGTTTAATATACTATATATACTAGATGTATATAAAATGCTCTGTCTTGAATGACTGATCAACGCGGAGCCTAAACCACTGATCGTAGACATCTGAAACTTGGAGGGTGAGTTATTTGTATGACGTAAACATCCGATAAGAAAAGATTTTTCGAAATTCTACACCTAAAAACTTAAAAAACGGGGGCCAAGTTTGTAAGGGACAACGTGATTCCTTGGTCCAAACTACTTAAAATTTTGCATAAACATTCTTTAACAGAATTGATGAAAGATGTGTTTCGTATTTTATTGAAACTCATCGCATAACTGGGTTAAAAAGGGGTAGAAAGTTATTTTGGGGGTGACTTGCATCGAAGTTTATATCGATACTCCTTAGTGCTTTTGATTTAAATTAAATTTTATTTTGACACAACATGTTTGAAAACATAATTCGATTTTATTCAAAAAACGTTGAACTTCATAAAACCTTGGTGCAATGCAATACTCTAATGTCAAAAACAATTTCCGACATCTACGCGAACGAAGTCGCGGGCAAAAGCTAGTATTATATATATAGTAATATTAGTTTGCTTTAGTTAACTTAGTCTATTATTATCTAATCTATCTAATTACAATACCTATAACCCAATCTTAACAACCACTATGTTGGGTGCTTGAATTAGAGTGAAAAAAAAATGTATCCAATAAATCCCCCGAAAACTATAATATAATTAGGTATACTTTTACGATTAATATCTATTTGTATTCAGAACAACGAATTCACCGTAAAAAAGGGCAGTTAAGCGTAGATTGGCGATGATGACTATTTTTTTTAACGTCCTTCTTTTATTTACTGAAAACATATTAGACACGAGTATATTTCCCTTATCAAAACAAAAAAAGCTTTTTAAATTTATGTCAAAATAGGCAAAAATTTTAGAATAACTGACACGCGAGATTTCCTTTCACTGTATCTTCGTAATTATTGTTTACGGCACAACGTGCCAAAAAAGTTGTAGGTGTAACGACAAAATCACTTTTGAAGATAGATCGAAGTTAGAACTTCCTAAATTTCGTAAGCTTTTACAGTGTTTTGGAGAGTGAGAATCAATAAAAATAAATGTACCTTGTACTGCGCGAAGGGCGCACTTTGTAGGACCAGAGCTTTCACCAGTGTAACTAGATGGCGTGGGGATCGAATTGAATCGCGCTATGGTTTCGTTACACGGACTTAGTCTAATACCCTGCTGAAATTTAACCAAAGTACCCTTCCCATCCTGTTTCAGGTTCATTTCTGGCGCGAAGCTATCATAATAATTTTTGTAGACCGCCGTCCGGCCGTTCGGCGGTTAAGAAACTATAATTACTCTATGGATATCGTCCATAGCATGCAGATTGCAGGCAGGTTCTTTGGAGAAAACCTCAGAATATTGCTGGTACTGTATGCTATGAACAATTAACCGTAGATTGATATGTCTTATTCATTTTTAGACATATTGATCTGTGTGATATTTATAAAGCCGTGGTCAAACAATATATTATCGTCGCTTTAGTCGAACTAAGGAGTTCCTGCCAATTTTCGTGTAGATGGATTAAGGTGGTTAACAACTTATTTAAAAAAAATCTTATTGCTAACCAAAAGCTTAGTGATCTTGCGGTGTATTTATTGCATGTCAAGGTCTCATCAGGTCAAGCACGATTCAATATCAGTGCGAGTAGTCTTATCCCTACATAATACAGTCATTATTACTTGAACTAATATTGGTGCATAATCAGACCATCATCTTCAATAGTATGATTCTACTTAACAAGCACCACACGATGTGGTGACTATGACAAGTATGTGAAAATGCGAAGAAAATTGAACTTAGGTACCTATGAATTAAAAAACTAAATGGAAATAATACCGTAAGTTATTGTATAGAGCCGGTATAATAAGTACATGATAATTTGGGCAATAATCCAGTTTATTTTTCGCTGTTTTGTGGTTTTAAGTAAGGAGTTTTAAACCGACTTCCAAAAAGGAGGAGGGCCTATGATCCACTGTTTTTTTATATATGTTTGCCAAATACTCCGTCAATTCTTTTCTTATTCGAAAGAGTATACTCCTGAGGTAGTCCCATTGCCACCATGTCAGGATCTGATGTCAAATCAAATCAAATCAAATCATTTATTTTTGTAACTAGGATAAAAAAACATCACTTTTACAAGTCACATAAAACATTTTTTTGAGCTCGCTGGATTCGACATTTCCTAACTGGCTACCCTGAGAAGAAATGTCGAAACAAACTCAGGGGTCAGCCTCTTTTGAAGTCCAGACTATCATTTGAATTAAAAATATTGTGTAAATAAATGCAGATGATGGGATCTGATGGGATCTCTGGGAAATGGAATGAACCCTCAAATTTTATAAGCACATATTATGACAGATTTCAAGTTTTTTCTAAATGTGTTTAAGTATGCATCTGGTAGTCATCATCACATGTTGATGAGCTGGTGATGGACGATACTTAACAATAACGGGCTGAAAAAATATTCTTAAATAATACATAATTGTGTAGACCGATACTTGTATTCTTTCAAGTTATTCAGGTGAGCTGATGATGGAAGGTACAACTGCTTAATGGTTAGGAGTTGGATGAAACTTTAAGTTGCGGATATAGTAACTCTTTCTATTGTGCTACTTAATGAATAATTACTTAGGTTTTATGAAGTATTCATCAGATCCTGGTTTTTATATCAAAGTACCACCTACGTTATATCTCCTTTCAAACAAAAAAGAATCATCAAAAACAATTTATAAACAATGAAGTTATCCGCGAACACACGGTAAATAAAATAAAAATATAGTGTCGAATTGAGAAACCTCCTACTTTTTCGAAGCCGGTTAAAATGATATGGATGTTGGACGTTTGTCTTCCACCAACTGATATTTTATAGGTATTTGTTACGATCCATACCTTCAAAATTCAAATAAACGAATAGGGTACTAACATAGAAATAATGATCGCACGACGACGTCGATTCGTGTGCGATCGTCGACGATTCACGTCACGTAGACAGTTCGTGTCGGCATTATCTACGTGTAACAGATCCGGTACACAGGCAGGGTGAATTTAAAGTACGTACGACATTACGATACCGAACTTCGTACGAAGTTTCAAATATAAATTAATTATTAGAGTCCGAGTCTGTGCGGAAAGAAGAGTCTTCGGATTGAAGGCGCTGCTGTGTTTACTAATTACCGTATTTCATATGTTAAAAACACTGTTGCGTCATTATAGCCTCTTCACCGTGGTGTTATGCAACGATTTAATTGTCATCATAATCTTAGTTCCATTGTACGCCACGACGGTTCTCTTTTCGCACAAACTCTAATGGGATTAATTAGCTTCAACAGCTTCAACAGTTAATTTATTAGACAATATGACATCCATTTTAAGAAAGTCCATATTTTTCTCTTTTTCTCCTTTCTTAAGATTTATTTTTTCGTAATTATAATCTTAAAGTTTGCGTTAATTTTTGTAGTTGCCTTCACAGATTCTATATTAGCTGCGGTAGGAAATGCCTATATTATTTACATGGTAAGGCACGCGCGGTTATTTAGGTAAAACCAAATGTAACATACCTGTGAATTCATGGAATCAACGTCAAATGCAATTTACACGAAAAATCAAAATAGCCCGATTATTCAAACAACTTAAAAAATAAAACAGAATCATCTAACATCCAATAGCTGTTCTTTGTCTTCTTCTTCTGCTCAGCCTTTTCCCAAGCTATGTTGGGGTCGGCTTCCACTCTTATCGGTTTCAGCTGAATTCTTTATTTTACATGGAGGGACTGCCTATCTAATTTTCACCATCCATTTCATTGGGTAACACATTATTTCATGGTAAGACTGTTTGTCAGAATTGCAATGACTTAACGACTGCTAGAGATCAATGTATCACAGTCTAAACTTGCTTTACGAGGCATGAAAAAAATCAGTACATACTTAACGTTATCTACGTAAAACCACAAAGATTATTTACAAAATACGAAGGTGAAATAGTCCACGGACTCCACGGTACTACCACCTACACGGTACACGAGTTTTCTTTTCGTACGTAAAACAAACACGCACATTTACATGCAAGTTTTTTAAACAACATGCAAATTATTTACTCAATTATAGATTTATTGATAGCGCGCCGCTGTCATCGTAATTTGATAAATAACAACGCAACATCACGTTTGGTGGTCATAATTTCTCTGCGACGACTACCGGCAGCGTGGCGAACGACTTATTAACTTGGAGCCACTAAACCTGAGGTGGAAGTAAGTAATGGTGAAGTGTTATAAATGATTACACATATTGGTAGAAAAGAAACGGACTTAAATAAAATTAATATAATAAGAGCTCCCCTGAGGTATAATCTATCGATGACAAAAATAATGTTATAAATTGATCCACAATTGCCGGGTATATTGAGTAAAGAAATTAAAAAAAAACCTTTGAAATGAGAATCTCCTCCTTTTGAAGCCGGAAATATAATTAAAAGTTGTTTTCGGTTTAACCCCTGAATATTCAAAAGTAACATAACATTAAGATGTTCTTAAATGTCATCTGTCGCTACTTTGCACCTTCAAGTGACACAGACAGCATGAGATATAACGGCGTCTTAAAACTGACTGACGTTTAAGTATTACCTGGCTTATTATTATATTATTATCTAGCTTCCCGTCTTCACATCCCGAATATGTAGTATTACCATTGAACGTTATTCATTATATGTGAGAAAATGGGTAGTGACGAAGTACCTACAAGGGGCTAATTAATTAAGGAAGAGTATCCTACTGTTTATCTAAATTTTTTTAACATAATATTTTATCCATATTGCACACAGCTCTGTAACAGCATCAAGAACAACATTATAATTTGTACCTAGATGTAAAAAGTTTATAAACAAAATGCAGTCTAACAATAAATAATTTGAATCCCATTCACCGGTTTAGATTGTGTCCGATATCCTCCCACGACTAAAATAATCACTGGCTGCACTATAGTTTGCACAATACGAATGGAAGTAGCGAGGCTGCACGCATAGTGTAGGCGATTAAGCGAGATCAGATCGCAAGTCGACGCGATTCTAACTACGCGATAAAGACCCATGAGATCTATTAGTGTTACGTGTATACATCTGTAAAATAATATTAGAAGTTCTTAAAATAATCATCGGTTTCACATAAATGTAAGAAAAACTGACTTCATTTAAAAACAATTGTAAGAAAGTACGCATTTATGGTTTTTACATTCCTGATATTTTGATTTAAAAACCAAAGTACCTACTGAATCGAATTTGATGGAACTACCTCAGTGATATACCCTATCGATTACAAAAAGAATATCGAACCGGAATACCTTATACCGGAGATATGCGTATTTGCGTACATACCAATTAGTAAAAAAACATTTAGGGAACACTCGATTGCTTTTCTAAAAAGCATAAAGATCTGTTAAGGTAGGGCTTTTTATAGTAAATGTTTATTTTAGCATTTCTCATTCCAAATTACATTTGAACAGACAAGTTGCATATATTTGTGTAAACCGTTTAATTATGTAGATACCTTACTCGACAGGTTAGATAAAAAAATATTATTTATCACTAAATCTCCTCCATTTTATGTTTGCCAAATAGATACCTATCTAGGGACACTTGGGTGTTTAAGAAGAAACTAAAGATACTCTATCCAGCCATTCGGAAGACACGAGGTATTAAATAAATTTATGAATAAGTATAAATATGAATAAATAAATTGATTAGTTTTTGTTTATTCTACGAATACACTTTTTGCTATGCTATCGCTTCTCTCGTGGCTTATCAACACAGATACTCAAAGAAAACGAACGTCTTCTTTCATTCGATTCGACGTTCACACGGGAAATGTTTACGACGCATAATGAACATGAATTAATTTGATACTTGTATTACCTCCGCATGATAGTGTCGGTTCGATGTAAAAAACCTCTTACCTAAAAATGAATTAAAGAATAAATTACAGCACTAGTACCATTTTGTATCAAGGGTCGCGTACTCGAGCCCTTTACGATTGACGTAAACAAACGATGAACGAGTATTTAACTGTAACGTACCGCACTGGTAAAGAGAGCGATTACCTGTGCCGAATAGAAGCGAGTAATCGATTATACAACATTGAGCAACTTGTACAAATTATCGTGTTTGCCGATCACGCCAATTAGGGACATTATTGCGATTTGCGCAGAATAGTGCCTGTCCGTCTTGTAAATTGAATTATTTATTGAATTTACAGTATGAAAATTCGCTTTATATTTAGTTCTGTTTTATTATTTTTTTTTTCCTTGTGTGACGTAGAAACCTACTAAAGTGTTCAATTTCTAGGTCGGACAAAATAATACTACAGTATATGCCTACATCCAGTTAATAATTATCAGTGTAAAAAAAACTCTCAGTAGGTGACTACTTACATAGGTACTTGTATATTATATGCTATTATCGATATTTACCGCTCTGGAAGCGCATTTTATAGGTACTTGCAATTTTTTTTTACGGCGAACTTAGGTCATTGCTACTAAGTAATGCCATTTCTGCTCGCTTTAAGTTCAAAAAAGCTTAAACCACCTTAACTTTAGCTCTACAATAGTTCACAGAGCACGGTTCGCCGGCGTTGCTAGTTGTTCGTGAGGGCACAACGTTTTTTTATCAGCATGGCAGGTGTTGATGAGTCATCCAGGCCGGATCCCGGCTGGCCGAGTGTGTAAGCAGTGGGCACCGATGCAGAACAACTTAATATGTATGTATATCAAGCGCCTTGGCATAGAAAGACTTAACGCTACGCCAGTTACGAAACATAAAAGGGTTTTGTGTAGTATTTTGTTTGGATAATTGAGGAAGATCGCATCGGTCACGCATTGGGTTTTTGTCAACCTGTCTGCGCTTGTCAGTTTATTAATATGAGGCACGCATACGCGGTTACTTGGGTTCAATAGGTTAGATAAAAAAATGTTTTATGTAGATGAAATTTATAAATGAAGGAACTGTAAGAATGACTGACATTGACTATTCTTGTCGTCGTTTTACAGTTATTTAAAGTATTAAACGACAACACAATATACACCTATTGTGTCTTTATAATCAATAAACTATTTATTACCCCTTCTTAAATCCACTTGACCATACAGACGATGACTAGCTTCGCAATGACAAGACTCGCCAATTTATAACCATTAGACTTTTTTGCGGTTCACCTGCACATAACAAGCTAGTTTTTAAGTGTGACTAAAACCTGAAATAGTGTAACTAGTATTACTTATACAGGGTGCATAATTTAAAGTCAATGGAGCTTGACACTGGTGATATAATTGTCTAATACTTTTGATGAAAACTGTAACAATTCAACCGTGGCTTCCGATTTAGCGTTCATAAAGTTTTATATTTAAAAAAGCGATTTGCTTTTTACTTTCTTTTCTTCTATTTTATGAGGGAACAGATATAGTATTTGCTGTGAATCGTAATGTTTAATGTTTCTTTGTTATTGTATGTTTAAACCATAGTCATTGTTCGCTTCACAGGATTTTTATTCTGTTATGAAGGTGATATACAGACAAGAAATATCACTGTAAGCTACTTTACTCACGAGGTTGTCAGACGGTTCTCTGATTTTCTCGTGAGGGACTGTTTTTAAGGAGTGGTTTTGGGAACAAAATGACTCGTTAGTTCTGAGCCAATGAATATAAAAATATCAGGCATCTTCGAAAGCGTCCGCGATGTTAGTATTGAACATTTATACAACAATCCTCCTACTGGCAAAGTCGCTCACACATACACTGTAAATCTGAAACAACTATCGGCGATTGATTTAATTAAATCTATCAATATGTTATCCTATACAAAAGGTAAGAAATATTATAAATTACTTTTATTTATCCTATCGACAGTCCATTGCAATTTCTGTCAAGGTCACGACCTTCATTTAAAAAAGTCCTTGACAATTTTTAGTAGAGAATTAAAAGGAAAAAGGGTAAAAACAACCTCGTGACCTCCTACAACTATCAAGGGTGAAGGTAACAATGTTAAAAAGATTTCAAAGTTTTGAACACGCTGTATGTACCTATATTTCCGTTTCTTCGATAGCATAATTGTCCATTGAACTTGCGTGCCTATTGTAATATAGAATCGTTACGAATAAATAGATTTAATAAGCGATTTAAGAAATAAAAATTATTCTTTGTTCGTTTTTTTTGTTATTTCTTGTAATCGATTCCGTGTTCTGACGAGTTCTATTCGTGTTGTTATAAGATTCTGTCCGCGGTTAATCGAATAGTTATTCATATATTTTATTGATTAAGATATTAGGAGGTTTAAAAAATAAAATCAAATATAAACACACATATAATAACCAAGAAAGAGTCTTCTTATGACTCTGCCCAAACGGGTTAACGGTTGTTGTGTATTATATTAAGTCGCTGCCGCTGGCTATGTACATATTAACTTTATGATTAATTAAGCTTCGAAGCGCTTCGAATCTGCGCCAGTGTGAACTTACCCTTATTTTTGTCAACAAATGATACTATGTATGTATTTTAATGTAATAGGTACCTACCTACAATAGCATCAGAATTTACACAGTTAACATTCGTTAAATCAAAGTATTTTTTTTTATAACATTTACCAAAATAGATTAGACTGACCTGTTGGTCTAGTGATTAGTGACCCTCACTGCTAAACCAGAGGTCGTGGGTTCGATTCCCATGCAGGACAAACCTTTGTGTGATGATCATGATAATTAGTTCTTTGTCTGGGTGTAATTTATCTATAATATGTATGTATTTAGAAATATATAAGTAAAAGTATGTTTATCAGTTGTCTGGTTACCATAATACAGGCTCTGCCTAGTTTGGGAATAGATGGCCGTGTGTAAGTTGTCAGAATATATAAATAATAATATGCTTATTCGGTGGAATAAAAACCGAGTCTAATAATGAAAGTCTACCTTTATTCGTAAATGATTCTCAAAGAACGACAGAACTACTATGGAACCAATTCATGGTAACTTTGAATTGAGTCCTTAGATTTGGTTAAATAGGTTCATCGTTAAATCATAGATAAATCCTTAATCCTTACTAATATTATAAATGCGAAAGTAACTGTCTGTCTGTAGCGCTTTCACGCCAATACTACTGAACCGATTTAAATTAAATTTGGTACAAAGATATTCTAGAGCCTGAGAAATGACATAGGCTACTTTATAGGCCGCGATAACCGAAATCCACGCGGGCGAAGCCGCGGGAAACAGCTAGTTTACAATATGCAAGAATGCATGTTTAAAAAAAACATAGAAGCACTTATTACATGTAACAATTACTGTACAGTTAAATGGAAACAGCTATAGATACCGTATCTATAGAAGACAAGTTCACAGTTCACAGTTTATTTTGTTTTTTGCATGGCAGAGCCTTTATCGTAGTGAAGATGATTACAGGTCGTCGAACTATCTTTAAATTTATGCGTGTTTTTAATTATCGAAATCCGTCTAGCCGTTTGAAAGAGGTATGGAAATATACAAAATACATGTATAACAATATTTCTTTATTGAAAGAAAACTGTTGTTTTTCGTATACTTGAATAAGTTAATTATTTGGCAGATACCTCCAGTTAACTTTTTTTTAAAGGTTGAAATTTACACTGTTTTGTGGTGAAACGAGAAATTAAGGGTTATGTTATAATAAAAACTAATTATAACAATCTTCTGTCAAATGATGCTTAATTATACCAGGTTAGGTACTGTGCAGAAATCTAAGGTCATCAGGTTCGCAAAGTCAGTCACACTAAAACAATTAACTATTGGCTAAATTAACCAAAAAATAAATAATAGCAAAACATAACTTTTTACATTTATTTGTTAGCTATAGAAATGATTCCTTATTTTGATGATTTGACATTCATAGTTTTTACTCAGATTTCGTAAAGTTATATTTTAATGATTGAAAAAATCATCGCAATCTACAAAACAGTTCAAGTAGGTATGTGACAGGCGCAGCACGTGAACGTTCCTTCAGAAATATTTTACGCCAAATATGCGATTTTATAATGTTCATTATTCAGCTCTTGTACTTGTCACTGACGCAGAACGCTAACAAATATTATTATTTGTTTTCTACTCCTTTTTCGAATAATAACAATAGTATACGGATAAAAATTACTAATTTAGACCAAGTGACCCAAATTTTTTAACCGTGACTAATTAGTTTAGTACTTAATCTGTGACAGAGGGAACAAACTTTTTGCTTATTTCCTAAGCAGTTAAGTAAACGAAAAAACTCGGGTTTTTCTGACGTTTTGATGTTTGTTTACGGTTTCTATCGTAAAATTAGACTTATTATGTTATTTGAACTTCTTACACGAGTGCCTAAATATAACAACAAAATATTACAAAACAGTAACAATCTCGTTTGCTAACCGCGGTCGACGACCTTGGCCGTCGAGCTATGAAATTGATACAAGAATAATATTTTCGCACGCATGCGTTGAGAAATTATTAATACTTATGTAGGTACTTCATATTTGCACTGCAATGACAATTTTTACATGTAAGTTAACGCATAATAACTAGATAAGTACATTACCACGGTAATCTATATATTTATATAATCTATTGTCTTATATATAAAAATCTCGACGATGATTAGCAATTGGTTAGCGAATTCTCAATTCAATTTTTCTAGAGAATTTGAATTTAGAAGTTTCTTAGCAATTGATTAACACCGTCGAGATTTTTATAAATAAGGCCATATATATATAAAAAGGCTTTGTCCTGAATGACTGACGGATCAACGCACAGCCTAAACCGCTGATCGTAGAGACCTGAAACTTGGAGGGCAAGTTTTTTGTATGACGTAGGCATCCGATAAAAAAGGATTTTCCGAAATTCTTCCCCTAAGTGGATGAAAAATGGGGGCAAAGTTTGTATGGGACAATGTGATACCTTGGTCCAATCTACTTTAAATGCCAAGGCCAAGGGCAAAGATGGGACCGGGCTGTTTTTCGTCGGTGAAATGCCGACATATCCCCACGCCGCGCCGCCCTCGGCGTGGTTTAAAGCTATTAGATTTACACACCGAAAAAAAAAGTTATCTAATTTGTTCAGTGTTAGCTACTTCAGCGGTTAAGCAGAATATATCTACCAAAATGTAAAGACCTAGAACATAAAGCCTAGAACATAATAAGGTAAACTCATTACAGCGTGGATAAAATTGAAATGATTGCACCTACCTAGTAAAGTTTCTCACAAGTTCAAATGCCTGAACCGGTACTCGTAGAGTGTTATTACGTTTTTTGCTATTGCAAAAACTATGCAGTGAAGTTTTGATGCCATGACCTTGTTCGTATTTCTAGGTAAAAATGAAGACAATTCATAACAATTTAGGTATGAGAAACTGTGTTAAGGTGTTTACAAGTCATATTGTTGAAAATTAACTAATGTAATTAACTGTTTGGGATCTGTTATGGGTAGCAAACATTTTGTCATCGCTGTAGATTGCTGTCCTAATTAAATTGCCTCATTACAATCGTATCAATTCTCATGAAAGTATTACCAACAACAATTAGTGTTGTTGAGATTTACGATGTCGATAAAGGCTGAACCAAACAGTTGCTAAACTTGCTCTTTACTTCGTAACTGATTAACATCACATCGTAAATAGAAGCTATTTAAGTATAAGCGTAGAGGCGCCCGAAAGTAAACATGTTTATTTATTATTATTTTAAAATAAAAATGACAGTAATATAGTAGGTACCTATCAACAACTATATCAATAATTGTAAGACTGATTTTGACAAAACGTCACAATTAAGGGGTTTCCACAAAGCGTATTTTATTTATTTAAAGGCTAAGGGTATTTCTAGAACATGAACATCGCTTAAATCAGGAAGTTTTTATTATTTTCCGGTCACACCATATCTTTAAATGCTGCTCCTGATTTGCTAAAATCGGTTAAAATTGCTGTTTTGTAATTGTGCTAGTGTTGCACCAGGGGTGCGAATAGATGGGTTAGTTTGATGTTGGTCATACTTTCGTAGGTATTGGCTAACTAAAAGATACGTAATTTTGAAATTGTATTCTCGATTCAAGTGAGCATGAGCGAAATCCCATCCCTAAGTACAGTTACAAACAGTTTAAAAGATCGTAATTGTAACTGGCAACGGATTGCTGCTTTCTAACAAGCACGAATTACATCGCCCTCCTCTGCTTACTTCGACTGTTGAGGCATCTCAAGTGTGTACCTAGATATGATGTGTTGTAGATAGGCCGAATATATTCTCGGCCGATTACTATTCGGCCAATATTTTTGAGTCGTAATAAAAAGTTTAAACTTTATTGTCGTGTTAGTTTGACACATTCTGTAGCATTACGTTTTGGAGCATCTATTAGTACTTAAATACAATAAGGAATATTAAGAGAACATAACCCTTTCTTCATGTATCGTTCGTAATATCAATCGTTTAAACCTTCCAGACGTTATCACCGTGGTAAAATGATAACGAAAATAAAAACGACAGTCAGACATACAGATACTACATCTATGATAAAAACTCTTTCACAACGGTATCGACAGATAGTGTATCGGACTGAGATGAAGTGGGCACTCCTGTGACACCTACGGCTGCACTCAAAAGGTAACTGGATGAATGACCTCGCATTCTCGGCCGAGATAATAACGAATATCTTGTTTCATGATCGTATTTCAAAGATTGACTTAGGTTAAAAAATTATTTAGACTTGACACTTAAGACCTAGTAAGAGTCTGAATTCACAGAATCTTACAAAAGCAATTAAAATTTGTATTATAAACCAACTTCGAAAAAGGTTTCTCAATTCGACCTCTCGATTCGTAATGTATTTCTTTTTTTTTGTATGTTCGCGGATAACTTCGTCGTTTATGAACCGATTTTGATGACTCTTTTTTTGTTGGAAAGGAGATATTCCAAGGGGGCCATGATACGGAAACCAGAATCTGATGATAGGATCCCAAGGAAACCGAGGGCATCCCTCTAATTTTATAGGCACTTATGACGTGTTTCAAGTTATTTCTAGTATTTACGTCTGGTAGTAATCATCTCATGTTAATGAGCTGGTGATGGAAGGTACAACTCCTTAACAGTTCAGCGGTTCTGATAGCGTCGCGGTTACATCCGACGGTTCGCATATTGAATTTTTATACTTGTGATAACTTTGAGATTAAACTATGAGATTTTTGGTTAAGTTTAAACTTTGCTAAAATCTACTCGTCGGCGAGGTCGAACCCCCGCCAAACGTCCTCAATCCTGTATCCACTGTATACAAACTAGGCACGAACCAGCATGTTCAATATTCTGTATGTACGATATAAATGTGCACGCAATGTGGTACCTTCAAGTTGCCTATTTAGGTCTTAAGAATTCTTGACCTGATGTACTGTGTGTGTCAAGAGCGACTGCTACTCTGGCTGGAGAGGTGAGAAGACTACATTATCTACATTATCTCCTATTTTTAAAATCGCTTAACAATAGTCTAGCAGTCTGATACGTTTTGATCTGATAATGCAACCTGTATAGCAAGTTTGTAGTGAAATGATACCAACTACTCCAATTTCAATGACTATATTTACAAACTTGTACACTTTAAATATTCTTAGTATTAGAAGTGTTACACTCTATATTAAAGTAATTAATCATCAATTCTCCTTCACCTAACCATCTGGTTTTTTTCTGGTAATCCTAATGCCGTTTTTGGCGGGAACCGACAGATTATCGATATTCTTTTTTTTTATTACTTTTATTATTATTGTACACAATATGTCATTATTTTGTCAAAGATTTGTCTAAAGAGTTTTTATCACTCTTATTAATACAATAAATAAATTATAATTAAAGCATAATAGTCATAATTGAAAATCATGACAGTACCTACGTATAAGTATTAAAACTAAGTTATACTAAGCTAACTAAATTATATTTTTTGAATAGTTTTTGACACTGTTACCGTTGCCTACACATGTAGAAATAAGTTTGTACATATTTTGTAAGTAGCTGTTGCCCGCGGCTCCGCCCGCGTGGGTGTCGGTTACCGCAGCAAAAAATTGCCTATGTCCTTTCTTACGATTTAAGCTTACCTCATACCAATTTTTATTCAAATCGGTTTAGCGGTTTAGCCGTGAAAGTGTAACAGACAGACAGAGTTACTTTCTGGGCCGTAACCTTTTTTGCCGACGTCATCACACAAAACTTTCATCCCCTATTTACACCCCTTTTAGGGTTAAATGTTTAATGTCGTATTTCTTTATTGTATCTAAACAAAACTCTGTATAATAAATTTCTTGTTTCTAGATTTAAAAATGTCGTAATTTCCATAAAAACTTCCATCCTCTATTTTAATCCCGTACAGCCCATTTTTGTCATTAAAAAGTAGCAACTATGTCCTATCACTGTACAAACCGGTTTATTTGTTTAGGCGAAATTGCGTAACACACAGATAGACAGAGTTACTTTCGCATTCAATTTATAATATTAGCACATTTATATTAGTGAGGATTGTTCAAGTTTTCACTTCTGTCGGCACTCTCGGAGTGACACGGTTTTTTTTTCCTTTTGAAAGGAGAAATAAGATAGGGTAAATAGTATCATTCTTGTTTAAATAGTTTGTATAGTTTTTTGTAAACTAGTTTGCTTTAGCTTTATTTTAAACAGAGTTGATACGACCGATGAACATTTTTGGGGTCAAACCCTCGAGGGTCGTTGTCGAATGTCCTCAGAAGACATCACATCACAAACTGATCTCTGGTTTAGGCAAAGAGATAAAACATAAACATATAGAACATTGTTTTATATACGATTTAGAACTCCTAAAGAATCCTCATGCCTTAACAAGTTATACTATGAGTATAACAGCTATATGTTTATATAAAAAATAATGTATGTGAATATGTATGTTCACCTAAAACTCGAGAACTGTTAGCCCAATTGATATGCAACTTTGGACACATATAAAGGCGACATGGTTAAGTTAGTGCCGGTGTAATGGTACTGGTGGCAGTGAAGCGAAGCGCCCTGGTCACCAGCTAGTAAAACATAATAGACACATAATATCGCGAGATCGAATGACAAGAAATCGTTATTTGACATATCAATTATTATACATAAATAGAAAATAAAATATTTAAAAAATATACGTAGACAACATCACTAGACTAGAGCTTGTCGTATTAAGTTATGTATGTCAATAACAATACTAACTTAATAGACATTTTCTTAATTGATACGTATTAAACTAACTTTAGAATAGAATAGAATTAATTTCTAAGTAGGTGCATAGTAATTACAGATGTAGCATCGAACTCATGCTTTATGATGTAGAATAACTAAGTATTTTAACCCCTTAAACTGCCATTAAGTTGTAAAAATGTAATTTTAAGTCCCCTACAAATTACTACCTTTCAAGGCACGGTGAACTTTAAAAGGCAATTAAGTAGAAATAGTTTTCTTCGCAACAGGTTATAATGACCCTGACCTTACCTTAGTATATCTAACGTTTAGTTGTATCTCCTCTTCGAAGCGTTAAACCTTAAGTCAACCCTACTGACTTCAGTCGGTAAATTTCATTGCGTTTCTGGATACGTTACTCTAGCGAATGCCGTGACGTGGTTTATAGCTTTGATGTTGTCTTTTAACATTTATTTGTGCCTTTTTTTTTTCAGAAGTAGTAAATCTTTTTATCTATGATGAAAGTTCTTGTAAATTGTACAAGTAAGTAGGTAAGTTCATGCACGTTTTCGAGTGAAACCTATTTCCCTATCACGTAAGTAATAACCATTTTCACAGAACATTTTAAATAGTTCCCGAAACATTATAATGAGATGTCATTTCCTATTTTATGTTCCATAGGAATATTCCCCCACCATGATTTCAAAACACCAGCCTTGATACAATCCCTCGTTTATAGAAAAACTTACACAACATTAGCTGCAGTACATATTACATTTTGTAATTGCAATCTTTGGTCTTACACTCGAGAGTAATCCGAATGTGGCAATTCCCGCATAAAATATTATATACTAGTTTCCCACGTGTCAGTAAGGGTTAACCTTGCTATCTAATGGTAGATATATTTTCGTACCTCTCTGTCAAGTGACCTCTGACCTCTTAGGACCGACCACTATGCTTGACAATCACAACTGTGAACCTAAAATGGGAGACAGGTATTCTTCTACATCCGCCGGAGTTGCGCAGAGAATGCGCTTGCGATCCCGCGACTCCAACCTAGGGCAGAGACGGGACTGGGGTATTTTTAGTCAGTGAAAGCCTGAAATATGCTCACGCCGTGCCCTCAGCGTGGGTTGAAGCCATAAGCTTTTCACCCCAAAAAATGAAAAAATAAAGGTATTCTTCAACATCAGAAGGTCATATACACCTATACATGAGCCTATTTCGTCACTCGCACTAAGTGTTGTAGGAACAAGTCTTTATCTAAATATATAAAACAAAGTCGGGTTCAACGTCAACAGAGGATCGCATTTGTTAGAATACAGAGACACAAATGAGACTGGCTTTTAAGATATTGATTTCGGAAATTACAGTATCAATTTATACAAACACAAAAACTTAAGCTATATTCAAATTAAAAGTCGGGTTAGTTACACCATTTATAATTGACGAACGGGTGCACCGATTTATTATGATCTTTGTTGTTGGATCTGTCTCCGTCCCAAATAGCAGAATGAATATGAAAATACACAAAAAAGAAAATTCATGTCTTACGGAATCAGGTACTATTTATTATATGAAACAAACTCGGGTTAGTTACACCATTTGTAACTCATTTTGGATCGATTTCATTATTTTTTATTTGTTGGACTGTCTACGTCCCGAATAGCAGAATAACTATTAAAACATATGACAAATTTAAGGTACTTATTCTTGTCTATTGATAAATATCTAATCCACATTGCCTCTTGCCACTTCACTCTTCTTATGATTTAGGGAAATTAAATTTGTAATCCTTGTTTCGTCCGCTCGCAGACTACATGTATCAGACTTCTTCCGTAGAGCCTATGAAACTATAATATTATTTTTAACAAACTTTGATAAGATAGATATAAAAGTAATCTTAATGCGTTAAATACCAGATCTTCAAGTTGAAGGTAAATACAACGAGGAAATTCTACCATCAGACAAGATTATTATTATGAAAGCTATTTTATCTGAAGTGGTACCACGCACTTTTCACTCCTACATTACACACACTTTTAATATCTTTGATATTGGTTTACGTGTTCAATAGAAAAGTTATGCTAGTCATTAAGAATCTGCAATTTTATACACCAGTCATGCTAAGTCAGTGACTCCAAGTAAAATACTCCCAGGATCGCTGAAAGCCAAGATCAACGTAGAAAAGAAGAATGCTAAATGTTTGTTTGCATTTCATCGAACAATTGGTTGTTTGATCCTTCCTTTTCATAATTGGTTATGAAAAGGAGCTACCCTTTTCTACAGAATAATTTCTCCAGAAAGTAAGATCCCCTCGTAAAGTAATTTTGGAGATGCCTGAGATTTAAGATACATATATAAATTACAAGCTGTTTCCCACGGCTCCGCCCGCGTGGATGTCGACCATCGCGGCAAAAAGTTGCCTATGTCCTTTCTCAGGCTCTGGACTATCTGTGTACCAAATTTAATTTAAATCGCGACAGACAGACAGATAGACAGAATTACTTTCGCATTTATAATATTATGTAGTAAGGAAGTAAGGATTTAATTTGAATAACTTAGGTACAATGAAGGTCATAAAAAATATATTCAGCCTAAGTCGGTCACAAAATGAAGGCTAATCCTTTTGTTCTAACAATAGAAATATTAACGGTACCTACTAATTTCAAAAAAGTGATTCATGTCCATTGAATTGTTTAGTTGGAATCGAAATTAATTTAGGTTAGGGGAAATGATACTAGAATGAAAACAATGAACTAGTTTTTATTAATTCGTTTGTCTAGTGGTCGCAAGCGCGACTGCCGTGCATGAAGTCTCTGATTCGAATAACGGGTCGGGCCAGAAAGAGTTACTGAGCGTTCTGTTCACAAATACTCAGATAAGCTTAGAATCAGGAAGGTAGGTGGTGTTTACACCCCCGTATCTCGGAAAGCACGTTGAGTCGTTGGTCCTGCGCCTGATCTTTTTCCGGTCGTGTCCGATGGCTATCCCATCGGTCTTTAAGAGTGAAGGAATAGAGAGTGCAACTGTGTACGCGCATACTCGTACACTCGTGCTCTGAAATATCTCCCGCGCAGACAGCTTGTTGAGAGAGGCCGCCGTGATCGAAATTTGGTCAGGACATGATTATTATTACCACCTAGAATTTAGTCCTAAAAATACTTATTAATGCTTATTATTCAAATATAGAAAATCATAATGATGATACAAGAACATCAAACGTTTGTACCAAGTATAGATAATAATAGATGTTAATAAGGATGTTGACCGGGTATGAAAAGTAAAAAACCTATTTAGTCCGTCAATTAATAAAACCATACTAGACAGTTATTTTTTCCTTTATCAAAACAAGAAAAATTTACAACGATATAGCGCTTTAAAGTTCAGGCTTATGACGCCACGCCAAAGTAAAAATTTGTTGCACGGAGTGAAGTCACGCGAAATTTTCATTCGCCGATTTTCATATTTTTTGTTTGCCGGAAAAAATAAAATAAATTTACGTGTCCAATAAAATTCAACATGACGGACATTTAAAAGAGAAAAAGGACATAGGAATGTCTATTGTAAAATAAAGTAATGCCATTACATCTAATTTATTCAGTTGTATATTTTTTATGTTATAAAACTACACATAAAAAACTGTTCTTTACTTGTAAAATTAGACCTAGCATTAGGCTAAATTTCGACTTATCTGGAAATGTATGGGAAAAGCAGCATAAATGGATGTATTTTGTAATTGTCTTGACATAGAAGCTTGAATTATTTATTGAATCGAGATGTCGTAGACCTGAGTATTTGAATTGAATGAATTTAAATTCCTGAGAAAAATAATCTTGACATACAGATGGACAACAAAAAATTATTCTATATAGGGTTCCTTCTGAGGTAAAGAACCCTAAAAAGTGTAGGTATATATAAGATATTGTAATAAAAGTGTCATTATAGTCTATTTAATTAACTAGTTCTCATATTTTTTTTGCATTATGAGTTTACTAGCATAAAATAATACATTTAGTGATTGAAGAAATCATTAATCCATCTTATTAATATAAATACGAGAGTAACTGTGACTGTATTTCTTTCCGTCTGTTTTTTACGCACTCGCGTCTAAAACGCTGAGCCGATTTTGATAAAACTTGGTATGGGGTAAGCTTGGATCCCAATAAAGGACATAGGCTACTTTTGCCGCAGTAACCGACACCCACGCGGGCGGAGCCACGGGCAACGGCTAGTCGATATTTAATGGCTTTACCTTTATTTTATTACAATGATAATGTTTTCCACTTATCGTACATAAATGCCTAGCTACGTGCTATTAGTACCTATTAACTATAATTACATCATTATTTAGTAAATGATGGCTATAATCATAACGCTAACGAACCAACAGCCTTCGCCCTACGGAAGTGCATCCGCTTGTCTGTGGGAAAAAATAACCCCTTATTTGGTCTTCCCCACTGTGCAAAACCTTGCTTGCAATTCCAAAAAAGTTCCGTTTTAATTAGCAACTGTATTAAAAGTACTATCTACATTCTACATATATTAGCGAAGACATTCATTAAGAGTTTGTTACCATAGGCATCGATGATAAATAATAAGAATTAGTTATATAAAGAAGAACTCAATTGTTTACGATACACTTATCAGTTAAATGACGTGAGAAAAGTAAGCGAACGACTATTCAAAGTAAAAGTACTGTTATCTAGTTAATTGTTACAACAAAATGTTTTTATTTCAAGTAGACCTTTTTAGGCGGTTTTGATATGCTACATTATTTTAGTTTCGCGATTCTAAAATGCTATGGAGAAGAATCGGCAAGGCTCCATAGGCAACTCTTGTATACTATATTTTTTTAATACCTTAAATTATTCGACAACAACATAATAGCAATCATTTTAGATTATTGAAAGTAATCAAATTTGAAAGTTATTGAATCAATATTTCGTGGACCTGTATTTAAATTAAATGAATTATAAAAATATTGTCCATATGATACACCTTTCGCACTTATAATATTACTAAATATATTATAAACGCGAAAGTTTGTATGAATCAATGGATGTTTATTACTCTTTTGCGCAAAACCTACTGAATACATTTTAATGAAATTTTACAATAACATAGCTTATGCATCAGAATAACACATAGGCTATAATTATTTAAGATATTGTTTGAATTGTCCAAAATGTAACAGTAAGTGTCAAGTAAGTAGTAAAAAAATCTGCTTTCAGGAAACTATTCTGGCGTGCGCTGCGATAACCGTTGGAGTTACACTTAGCTATATAAAGTAAATGTTAATCTTAAATATGCCTATAATAAACCCGCGACAGCATATATTACCTATCTTGTATGTGTAAGATATTATTGTAGATATACTTATTAATTATTTCGTAAAAAAATATAATTTATTTCTAATGGACATAAGGTAGTAGGATAAATTGATATCAATATAAATAGTTTTATCGCTTCTGGAAACTATTATAAATGCAAAAGTAACTCAGTCAGTGTGTCTGTTACGCTTTAACCGCTAAACCTCTAAACAGACATTGTATGAGGTAAGCTTGGATCCTAAGATATGGCATAGAGTAAGATATCTGTAAGACTAAGATATCTAAAATTGAATTTTTGTGAAATGAAATTGATAAAAATTATCAAAGAAACCGCCTGGAACTTGGATAGGAACATAGGTCATCACAAATACTTTGCTCACACTCACATATATACCATAACAACAATTGAATACTCCACCACCAGTCACGCGAATAACACTATGAGCGCCCAGTTCACAGCGCCATAATAATCTACCATACATCTTCCATTTCTCAGATCCCGGAGAGGATGGCGGCAGACAATGGCTCGCTATCACCCGACTGATCGCGAGAACAACCATACAATGCTATCGTTCCACTTCCGACGCGCGACGGGGAAATAACTAGTATACGAGTACTTCAATATGTTAATAACCCTTCTTTGGCAGTCGGGTAAAACAATTATATTTCTAAGTAAAAGATATTCTGGTGTAACTGTTTAAAAGATGAGTTTTGATCGTTCCTTGTCGGGAGAGGCCTTTTTCTTGCATTTGGATCGCTACGGGCTTATATTATTTACTAACAGTGCCCGCGACTTCGTCCGCGTGGACTTTGACAAATAAGTTAAGTATTTCCGTAAGTCCAGCCGTTCCAGAGATTAGCCGGAACAAACAGACAGGCAGAAAGTCAGACAAAATTGTAAAAAATGATCCCATCAAAAACATAAATGTAAAATGAGAGCCATGTTCAATATTATGATATATGCCTTGGTTGTTGACTTCAACGACAAAATAAGTGAGATCTAAATGGGTGCCAAGTTCAATGGTCAGTCCTGAAAGTTATTTATAACAACATAAAATATAATTTCTTCTTATAATTTAGGATAATATATTGTAGCCAAAGGTCTGACTTGGCTAGTTCTCGGTGATTTTAATCTTATTTATTTGTATAGATGTAGCCAAGATAAGGTATTAAGTACAGGGAGGATTAATGGACAACCTCTGACTGGGTTTGGACTTTTGACTTTAGCAAAGCTGAAGTCAATAGGTATAGACAGCAGTACATTATTTCAGATTAATTGTAACATCGAGCTTTTATCTACTACTTACTTATTGCGAAATAAATCGAACGATAATTTGCAATGCTTGCATAATGATACTTATAAAATGAGTTTACTTGACTAATTATTGCTACAAATGCAACTAACTAATGCAACTAATGATTTATTAAGAAACCATTTATACTTTTTTAACTTATACGGCACAAAATTATATGGCACGCAACGCAAGTGCTTGTTATTTTCTTCAACTTTAAAATATTTGTATCAATCTGACTGTTCGGGCTAATCTCCAAAAGAGCACAACAGGTTTCGAGCAAATTATGCAAACATAAAAAAGAAAACTTGACGTCATTAGCCCCCCCTCCCACCCCTAAACTTTGATAAGCTGTATCTTATTATTTTTATTTATTTTGAAAATGCAATAAATACTTTTTCATATTTATTTTATTATCTAACTGACGGACTAAATATATTTTGTCTCTTTATAAGTTTATACCCAGTCATCTCTGTACCCTATTGATTGACACAAAAAAAAGACTTACTCATTGTTTTTTTAAATAGTATTTAGGTATTGACTTGTTACACACTAAGCGCCTACTTAGGCTACTCAAGTACCTATCTAAATATTAAGTATTTAAATTCGGAGTAAGAACTTAGAATGTATAATTTATATATATATATATATATATATATATATATATATATATATATATATATATATATATATATATATATATATTTAAATTTGATAAAGCAAATATGTATTTCTATTTCAAATAAACTTAACTATATATACTTACATACAAAAGGAATAATAAAATAAACTAATCTAATTACCTAAACATAAACCTAAAATATGGCATCAAAAAATTCATCCACATCGCTGTCCACTGGGAGTGTTCCCAAAAGGCTGACGGCATTTGCCACGTTGTATGGCAATGCTTATCCTCTGTCCAAGGTAAAAGCCAGACTTTGGGTCACGCGAAGTGTCAACGAGGCGTTTGGCTAGATCTTTAAAAAGCATGTGCGGACTCGGACCCCACGGATTAATATAATTAACATATTAGGTACTACTTGTATGTATGTGTGTGTGTGTGTGTGAGGATGCACCGAAGGTCACGACCTTCCCCGAAGCGATACGACACGTCATTTGTAGGTAAGTTTGGAAATTTAATTGTTCGTGTATTGCAAAGACGTGCGTGGAGTAAAGACGTGTCCACATTGATGTACCTATTGCACGAGTGCGATGGTAATACCAAGATAAGTAAATGAATAAATGTGGTTTACATCACATACCTACATTGCTCTAAACCCAAAGTAAGTAGCTAAAGCGGTTGTGCATTGAAATCATAAACGACAGGTAGGTACTATAATCAGAAAGACCGAGACAATGTAGAAGATTGGTTTCATACATTGACCCTTCCAGAGATCGAACCCGGGACCTCAGAGCTGGCGACACTTTGATAAGATTTCAGCACCTGGATTGAAAAAGTTTTCAATACCTCATTCATCAGTTACTCCCTTTTAGCTGGCGTTTTGAAAGTTAATGAGTATTGTGAGGGTGCAGACGACAGTCAAAATATTGAGTAAATAATAACAATATAGGTATTTGCTAATCAAAATCAAGGACAAACAAAAGAGATTCAAATGAGTCTACCTAGTAAATGTTACTAAGAATTACGACGCTTACAAAGCCGATCCAATATAAAACTGCCTAACTTTAATAGTTAGAAAACAATGGAGCACATTTGTAAGAAACATGTATTTACAACCTGTACAATTGCAGAGTTTTACATATTAAAACCTCTTTTGTAATCACAAGAACTAGATTATCTAACAGCGATATTACGAAACTAAAAACGTGATGTAAACAAAGACATCGCGATCATTTTACCCTTTAAGTGAGTGGTCTACACAGTAATTGTTGGAACGACTGGGAATTTTAGGCTGTGACGCAGTCGAGCTTATGATTAAGTTACTAACAATGATATTGTACACTATATAGGTGTATGTATATGCTACATTTATGGTTACCGACGTTTACAATCTAATCGCGATGGTACCTATAGGTATGTCAAAATGCGTCAAGTTGCACTAAGACAAATGAAAATCAAAATATTTTTATTTCAAGTAGGCCTTTTCAGGCACTTTCAAAACGTTAAATGACTCTAGCTGCGCTGTTCTAAAATGTCACTCCTATGGAGAAGAACCAGCAAGAAGCTCCATAGGTTGACAGGCTGCACGTAAGCAAAAGCGATAGCTATCAATAAAAACTTACTAATTAGGAGGTTTTCATGACCTCAAAATGTAAGCGCTGATAACATATCAGCTTCAATTTTATAATAATATAATATCATTGGTTTCAAACTACAACTTTATTTACAGCCAAACGACTGACAGTTGTGCATCTTGTCATAATATTAGCTTAATAAAAACTCTTGTAGATAATTGCCATTATTAGTACGAAAGTTTAGTCGGTGTTCGTAAATATGTGCCAAGCTAGCTATCCTACAAATATAGCACTAAATCATTTAAGTCGAGTGTTCCTTTGTAAACGAAGGGTCAATAACACCTTATTGAAGGCTCATTTTGAATATTTATTAGATCGTGAACGTGAAAGGGTTATTATATATCACGATTATTCACGATTACAATCGTTAACGGGTTAAGCAGTGTTACAGTGAATGCTAAAGCACTGTAATCATATTTTCTGTTATTGTTGTAGACGGTTTTGCTTACTCGACTTCTGGCCCACACAACAACTGCATTGTGAAAGCATCAGAGACACTCAGCTAAATAAACGTAACTTAGCACATATTTCGATTTAGTATTATTTAACTCATGTCTTAAGATATTGTTTTCATTGATTTTTCGGGACATTACAAACTGGCAAGCAGATTATCAAAGAAAGTGAATACAGCTGACTGAACATCACCAACACCAGAGCACTAGACAAGCAGCCGGCCGTCTGGAAGAAACACGACCAAAACGCAACTGCAGCCACGGAGGGTTTATTTCACCTTATTTCATAATACCGGGGTCAGAGAACCAGCCTAGTATTCTAGCTTAAACTTAGTATTCTAGTTAAAACTAAAACATGTTTTTGACAGGCATCAAAGAAGTTACAAAGCATTATAAATTACCTATCAGTATTTAAGGGGTCGTCCAATTATTATGTGAGGATAAAAATTGGGGAGTGGGTTCGGACAAAAACCCAAATACGTCAAGGTCGACAGGGAAAGTAGTAGGATATTACGTGTATATGTAATGCCAGTTATCAACAACTTGCTACCTCAATATTGGGAAATGTTTATCACTGTGCTTAATTTTCCAGAATTATATTAGATTTGAAGGATTTTAAGAATGTATTAAAAAAATTTAGAGCCCTACAATACAATACAGGTGATTTTGGGTAGACATGACTAATGGCCGAACTCTAATCTGTTGTGCTATTAGATTTACAAATAATACATAATTGAATGTATGTGTGGAAACCTTTCTAGAGGTAAGCAGTACACTTACCATGGTACATTAATGGAATTGTAACTAGCCTATTGGACCTCTAATATGGAGCGAACAAAACTTTCAACTGGGCGTTACTCACACCAATTTTATGCATGAACAAATCAATCAAATGGTTATTATTACGACCAGCTACCGGGATTACATACTGAATGCCTTTGCATCTATTATCAAATATGTTATTGTCCGTGACGTTTGATAATGTCACTTCTAGCTAATCATTAAATAAAAACCAATAACTAAAATGATTCTGTCAGAAATAATTAACTATTATTACATAATCTAAGTCAAATCAAACCGCCACATAATTACGCCCATGCCAAACTAATTTAATGACAATATAGCGTTAATTATATCATTTGCTTTTTAGTTTGGCAAGGTAGTTATTGTTGTGTAGGTATAGTTAAAAGATACAGCTTTTTAAGTAAGCCCTAGTCAATATGACGTGTGATTTACATGGTGACTCTAACATTACCAATATTCTATTTTATACAAATCCTACAATACAGTCCAACAAAGACCAGGACGTACAAAAAGTACCTACCTAGTTAGGTACTATAATAATACAGGTCAATTAGATTTTTCAGTCGCGGTTTTTTTTTAACAAACTGGCGATCCGACTTCGGACGGATAGCACAGCAATATAACCTATGTTACTCAGGGATAATGTACCATACTAATGGTGAAAGAATTATTGAAATCAGTCCTATAATTTTAGAGTTTATTCGTTACAAACATACAAAAATACAAATCTATCTTCTATATAATATTCGCATAGATTATTATAGATATAGATTACTTTATTAATTAATTCATATTAATAATTAATTCATTAATAATTAATTAGTTATAAAGTAGGTACCTATACCTAGATATAGACAATGATAATATTGTTAAGGTTAATAGAGCAAACGTAAAACTAATGTTATCTATACATAGGTATAGATAAGCTTGTAGTGTTAGTAATATTAAAATAACCGCTTTTTACTATATGCATATGAATGTACTTATATACGGTACATGTAGTAGCAAAATATTTTTTCACGATTTTTGTCTGTCTGTCTGTTTGTTCCGGGTAATCTCTGGAACGGCTGGACCGATTTAGACGGGACTTTCACTGGCAGATAGCTGATGTAATAAGGAGTAACTTAAAAACAAAAAAAACTAAATAAACTAAATAACTTTTTTGTTAAATTCCACGCGGACGAAGTCGCGGACACAGCTAGGTTATTAGGATTTCGTAGTAAAATGTATTTTTTTTTCCTTTTTTGCATTTAGAACAATCTGTTTTTATTTTTCTACATTATATTAATATTGATATTGTGATGAACAGGACTATACCTATAATGCGGTGAGCTCTTGAACACGTATTTAGTTTTTTAAACTTTTAATTTTAATAACGTTAAGCAATCAAATAATCAATAAAAAAAAGTATGTCTTTTTCAGTTCGCTCTCTTTAGAAGAGCAACTGAAAAGTGCTAATGTTATGTACAGTTTTACTGAGATAGGTCAAGTACATAAAGACTCCAAAAAATAAAGGTAACAGTCAAATAATTTGACGACCTCCGTGGTCAAGTGGCGTACACACCGGTTTTCATGGTGTCGCCATTTCTGAGGTCCCGGGTTCGATCCCCGGCCGGGTCAATATAGAAAACCACTTTTCTACATTGTCTCGGGTCTGGGTGTTTGTGATACCTTCGTTGTCTCTGAATTCCATAACACAAGTGCCTTAGCTACTTACTTTGGGTTCAGAGCAAAGTATGTGATGTTGTCCACATTAATATATATATATATATATATATATATATATATATAAATATACCTACATATTTGTTTCCTTAAATATTTTACTTGTAAAATACATTGTAGTTTACTTTGATTATGATCTATAAATCATTGCGGACACTTTTTTCGGGATCAGTGTTCACGATTCTTGACGTGCGGCTAATTGCTTATGAGAACCCAAATATACGCACTTGTCAAATCGCCGATGTGTTACTTTTTGAACAAAAACTCACTCTTGCTGGCGCAACAAATATTCATGGTAAAAGTATACAGTGTTAATTGTAAACAAACACGCATTTCCTGAAGGAAATGTAAATATTTAGACATAACCTGGATAGGCGATCAGCATTGCGCGCAAACAAATATTATCCATCCACCGTTACAAAATACTTTCACCTGTTTCATTATAGGTATACCTACTTTAAAATGATATCTAACAAAGTATGACAAAAACATCTCGATCCATCCATGCACACCGTTATCACGTCACTAGTTTTTATAACTTACAATCGCAAAAGAAAAAATGTATAAACTTACATTGTCAACTGTTTCTTTTCCAGAGTTTCGGAGTTTCACCGAACTCTGCCGCTTGGTCGTCGCCGGTGACCTGGTGTAGCGGTTCGACAGCCTCCTGGCGAAGTTGCTCTTAAAGTCCTCACATCTCATGATCGACTCCACAGGACGGCTGAACTCTTCGTCCGGTTGGCCCGCAACCGCTTCAGTATGATGCATAAACATCGTTGTTTACAAAACACATTAAAAGTCATTATATACGGGAGAACTTCATTTATAAATTGATTGTAATTGTAATTTGAATTTAAATTAACGAATGTGGGCGCGCGCTGCCGCCCGCAGCCGATGCAACCGTTATCGCTTGCGGTGTGTGTTGTACTGACTAACTCGGTTACCCACCTGTTTTGGTGCAGCTGTTCCTCAGGTAAGTGTACACAGATAACTGTGTATATATTTTTATATTTTAGCAATTTATTTAAAAAATTGAAACTCCAGAGCTCTACAAATATTTAGGGAAAACATTAATGGAATATTTTAAACAATAATTTTATTAATCACAGGTGCGTTGTACCAAAACTTTGCGACCACGACATCTACCAGTTTTTCTGATAATTAAGTACGCAGAAAGACACGCACCGTTCTTCTAGTTTGTTACCGTATACAGAGATGGTGCTGTAGTAAGCGCGGCAATTTGAAATTAACGACATCTAGAACTTAATAACACAACCATTCTCTTGTTACCTAGAATTAATGCTTGTTCGTTATGGCAGAGAGAGATGTCTCAAGTGTTTTGGAACTGACTGGCCTGTTGGTACAGTGGTTAGGGAGCCTGACTGCTAAACCGGATGACGTGGGTTTTATTCCCACCCAGGACAAACCTTTCATTCTGGTTGCGATAATACCGTCTCAGCCTAGTTTGGGAAGAAATGGCCGTATGTGAGTTGGGACAACTAGATATTATTATTATTAATTTAAATGTCCCAATTAGGCAACAAGTATTTTGGCTCGTATAAGTTTAAACTGAATAGGATCTTCATCTTTGATTATTGGTATACCTGTAGATATACTTATAATCAAACTCTCACCATTAAATTCACAGAGTACAGTAATAGATTAAAATTCATGTCAGCTCGGAATCAACACCGCACATTTGAGCTCTCCTCTTTGTCCATCCCTCATCGAAGTGTAAACACTTACTGCCAATAAAACTTTATTGGTTATTAAATTATTTTTTAATTTGACTTATGTCATTGATATAATTTGTGACTTTAGGACAAACGTATTTATTAGAAACTGTTATGAATATGAACGTTTAAATTATAGTGTTATTATTCGTGTTCCCATAACGCGAATACGGTATGGGGATATGTTAAAAACGTAAATAAAAAGAAAATATGGAAAAAGAAACTCCAGCTGGTTGGTACTTTTAAATTGTGTCATCTCATTTTACTGACAAAATGCAACGACTGAAAACATATCTTGATGTGCCCTGACAAAGTTATATTTAATTCTTTAGGATCAAAATTTTAACATAACATCAGAGTCATTAGTACATTTTATGCGACAATCGCAATGGATGAAAGTAATGACCAAAAAAAAAATGTTCTTTTTAGATTACCTAATAAGGCCTAAATAGGTCAGATATCAAATAAGGTAACTAGCTGTGTGTTAGAAAAGACTAATATACAATTCTCTTCATTTCATATCTGACCTTTGAATGACTAAATTGGGTCTGTTGGACACTTAGCATAAAGGAGCCATGATCCTCATCTCTCTTTTGCTCAGCAGATGTGATTGTACTACCACCTCTTCTGGTAACGATGCAAGTACTGAAGTTATTTAAAAAAATATTTTAGATGGTAAGTGAAATTCAAATTATCTTTGTCCATCACTGTATTCTTAAAATCTAGGTTATTCATATTTATAATATACATTAGAAGATTAAATCCTGAATTTGCTTGGAAATTAATAATAAATACTAATTAATACGTTAGGTGTTTGTTCCCAGTTTTACCAAAAGACAGGTCATGAGCGGGAGAAAATATGTGCTGCATTCTTTTCAGTTTTTAAATCAGAGAGAGAAGAGGTATCTTCAAATAGCTTTCGTCAAGGAATAAACAAATGTAAGAAATGACAACCTAAGACAATTTTGTATGTCTATTTGGTAAATTACCCGAATCTTTGAAATCAAAAGGTAATTAAATGAGGCCCCCATGGAACAATGAATTAGAGACCGAACCATTCCATTAGAACATTAGAACTTTGAATAATAAGTATGATCACGAACTTTGTAAATCTGACAGTTTTATTGCAATTTGTATTAAAACAAGTGTCGTTTTAAAACAGTGCAAGTGGCGGTGTTGAAACATGTTTGGCGGCGGGAAAGGTGTCTGCAATAACTTTGATTTAGTAGAAATTGTGTTCATATGCGTCGCCTTCACATTCATTCTAATTTTGGTGACGCAGGCATGCCGCATCCTAGCTTCAGGGTTCATCCATGTAAGTATGAATATTTACAAGAACAGTGCCAATTTTTATTTGACACTAATGGCTGCATTCGTCAATACTTTAGCAGTTCTGGCGCATCCAAAGCGATCAACGTATGCCATGTTAATTCGCCAATCTTTTGTGTAAGAAACAGGCTACAGTATAATGATCTTTGTTTTTTTTTGGATAAGCATGAGATATTGGTTGTAGAATAATAACTTATCGTCAATATAAATGTTAGTGAAATTAATCCATCAGATTAGCTCGACTTTCTAAGGTATTGACACACAAGAAGTCTCCATAATGATAAGGAATTGCAGGAACTTCAGTTTGATTATATTATTTAACTCATTTCGTAATATTTTCAGTCCTAAACCATTGAACAGATTTCAATGCAATTTAGTATGGAATTCGCTCAAAACTTATGGAGATATTGTGAAAAATTAACCCTGATAAATTGCAGACACTAAGGTAAAGCGATGGAAAAATTTAAGCTAACGATTACTAAACCGTTTATTCATTGTTCGATTTATTATTATATTTGTTTATCCGGCAGGTGTCAAAAATTTGTGCATCCTACAAGTTGATATTAGAATTAAACTCCTTTTTTTATGAGATGGACCAGTAAGTACCAATTTACTTTAATTTTGTTATCACATAAACCGTATCATAAGCTAGTTTGTTTTTGAATAAGATCAGACTAAGCTCAAACATTTCAAATCTATGTAGTTGTATTAAGGTCGCTGATCTACAGAATTTATAATAGATTTCTTATAAATTTGGTATGCCTTGCGAAGAATCCAAATAACAAGCAAGTGTGCTTTTTGCTAATTTATGTAAAAAATAAAACTTTCTCAAGCCTTCCATATGCAATCATAATACCTATAATCTATGATCGAGATTTTATATATACATGTGTATAAATCCTGTAACTCCATAAATATTCGTCCATTCTGCCTGTGCTGTATTTGGAGATTAAAAATTTTAAATTAATCGTTCGTAATTAATCTTTCTATGACAAGATTTGAATTCAACATGCTCAACTAAGAATGCGCTGTTATTGTAAGGCTGAGGTAACACTGCTTTTATTAAGATATCTATTGTAACAAATTCTCAACACCTCTCCTCCACGGGGTACACAGGCCATATAGATGACGTAACAACGAAAATCAGTTTCCGTATTGCGGCCTATTGTGAATTATTTCTGTTAAGCTTTAATGGTAACGCGTGCTATTGCAATGACATAATAGTGGCCCTATTATGGGAATTGATGAAATATTTGTGGCAAAGAATAAGTTCGATGTTGTAATAGTGGAGTCGCCAGCTCTACACGAAACTTTTCAAAAGTTACAAATCTATCTTGACAGAGATTTGTAACTTTTGAAAATCTTGACAGTATACAATGTTTGTTTTACATAAAATGCTTTTATTGCCTTAAATCTCACATGTACCAACAACCAGACAGGGAGCAACTCATGTGGGCAACGCTATAATATTTTCCTTAGATCTGGTCCCGAGCTAAAATATATAGAACAAAACTTTTTTTATAATTTTGTTACCACGGTATATGAACTACAAATATTTGTTCTAGGTTGGTTCAGATTTTGAGTTGATTTGAGCATGAGAGATTTAAGGCTGTAAATGCATCCGGAAGAAAGAAGCCAGCCCAAGGGCGGAAGAGTGTTTCAAAGACAATATCGTTGGATAGTCGCGAGATTGTCTAGGTATGTATGATGTGCCTTCTCTTCTTCTCGCGAATTAGAACCTTTAATCTACCACAGAATCTTTAACCATAGACTACTTACAATTATGTAAAATAAAAACTGTGTATCCCTTTTTATGACGACTACGCAGACCGAGGAGTGTGAAATTTGGCACTGTTAAAGTTTGTATGGAGAAGGAGTGCAGAAAGCTAATATTTTTTTTTATAATAGCCTTTGAAAATAAACTTTATTATGACATTTTTACATTATGTATATCTTAAATATTTACAAACTTAACTATATATACACTTAAAACAAAATTAAACTTAACTAAAAAAATCTCTAAAAAATAGCGTCAAAAAAATTCATCCACGTCTTTAAACTAATTATATGTAGTCGATTTTCGCACACAGCTGGGCCTGTAGTAAGTAATTATACTATGAAACGGATGAAACCTCTAAAACATAAACGTAAAAGTGTTAAGATAGACTTTACCTTAAATAGGCCTTAAAATGTCAAGCGGGACGTATATTATGGGAATCTTCACAGTTCATTGTGTAGTGTTACGGCATTGTCGGAAATCTATTCACAATATGGAAGTTTCACTCCGCTAAGATCATATGCAACGAAACACCATCGCCCTTGCGCAACATGTAGCAGGGTTGAGAAAGAGCTGATCTTTATAACAATTTGGCAACCGTATCTAACGTAAGCGGACCGAATTATTTTTTTAACCGTACCTGCAGCGAGATTGGTGTTATGATTGTTACATAAGCCCGGTCGTGTCGGCATTCCATGACGGCGACGCGGCGTGGCCTGCAAACCGCAGATAAAATGGCGGTGACGTGTCCGTGGCAATTTTTTTTGTCACTTTGTATTTATTGAAAAAAATAGATGCCGATCAAAACGTATAAGTTTCGTTTTATGAGAGTGTATTTTATTTACTTTCTCGAACAAACACTTACTTAATTAGAAACCAAAAATTGAGATAAAGATGTGGGTACGTAGGCAATCAGTAAGCTGATTTACAGGTAGTTTCAATAAGAACTTTTTGAGGTCATATTATTTAATTGGAGAGGCTACATCAGGAAGCGCTACTTTCTTGATTATAGAGTTAATTATATTTTTTAAAAAGATTTAATAAACGGAAAATGCTTTTTTTTTACCCAAAAATGTTTTATAAAATTATGATATGAATTTAATGTTTTGCTTCTTTTGCAGGGATTTCCAGACAACCCTAGAAGTAGAAAGGTATAACATTTTCATTTTGAATTGTATGAAATTTCATAAAATTAATATAAATATGACGGTGCAATTTATTACTTGAAATAAACATTATATGTAGCCTAGAAATGCAATTGTGTAACAAAGTGTAGATTTGGGGCTACACAACGCCCTATCGATGATCCCTTGCATATGAAATAGGGTGATAAGATCCTTTCGGCAAACGATGATTGAATGTTTATAATGTTAACAGTTGGGAGAGAGATACCTTTCTGCAGCCGACTGTGCTTGCACATCATTAGTTGTCATGTGTTCGGAGGACTGTTGTAGTGATGAAGATTTAGAATGCCTAGACCCCTCGTAAGTAATAGGTACTTTGCTGAATATAGGCTAAATTTGCAGACAGTAAACAACAGAATACTATAAACCCAGATTATCGTCAATTAATCGTCTGCTTTTCGGTGCTATCAGAAAGTAGCCAGGCTGAAACATATACCTTCATGTATTATTAGGTTGACCAACGGCTAACAATTAACGGCATTTATTTTTTTTTCGAAATTTTCATTATTTTTTTAAATTTTGATAGGTTGCTTGCTTCTCTTTTTAGGAAATTTAAACTGACAATTATTTTATTTCAGTGCAGGCGTTCAGTCGTCTGGATTTTCAAAACTCAGTGAACTAGCATGTCAGAAAGTCAACTTGGTGGACATATTATGCGTGGCTATCGCCTTCACTTTGTTGGTGATGCTCATGACTCAGATATGTAACCAGCTGTTCGGAAGAGGTAGGAGCCAGTCCGCGAGGCGGCCGCGGCGCGCTTCTCGATGTTAACTGATGAGGTACACTACTTCGGTAAGTATATTACTTCGCTAAGAACGAAATAAGTAAATAAAAATTTTGGGTTCGAATCCTTGAATTCTGATAAAGAAACATATTTCGTCTTTTTTATACAAACATACACGCACAGCCTTACGTTATTTACCTTACCTTCTAATTTCTACATGAAGCCTTGTAAGAATCCAAATCTTCCTCAGTACAATTTATAATTACTATAATTGCCTAGACGTTACTTGCGAGTATGGTTTCACTCAGAATTTGAGGGTCATCATTTTACTCAGAGCTATAGAATCGTTCACATAGTTAATGACAAGAATAAGTATGATCGTCCCGTCTCCGGTAAACGGTTTGCAATACATGAGACACTGTGGTCAACCTTGAATCTGACACACAATCCGTGTCGTAACGCTGTTGTGTACTTTAGCTTGGTTCTTGGTTTACTTGGCTCACGCAACCGCTTGATCTGAAGGACGGCGGGTTCAATTATGTCTACATTTGAAGACAGTTCACTTTAAAAGCTCACAACACACAAGGTCTTCATTTATATTGATTGAAATATTTAATAATACCTGTTTCCCGAGGCTCCGCCCGCGTGGATGTCGGTTATCGCGGCAAAAAGAAGCCTATGTCCTTTATCAGGCTCTAGATTGTCTGTGTACCTACTAAATTTCATTTCAATTGGCACAGCAGTTTTGGCGTTAAAGCGCGATAGACAGACAGAGTTACTTTCGCATTTATAATATATAAGTAAGGATTATCTATGATATTATTTTGAATGAGATTTTCTTTTAATAATTAGACATTATTTTTCAATACAGCCGGTCAAGTGCAACTCGGGCTCCTAAATGAAGGGTTCCTTACCATATTATGGAGCCACTTTTTATTTTTAATTTACGTTTATTAGAACATACAACAATTTCAACTCTCTAGCTATTACGGTTCATGAGATACTGCTGACAGACAGACGGATGCTTGGATGGACGAACAGCGGGAGCTTAGTAATAGGGTCCCGTTAGAACCCTTCATTCAAGGAACCCTAAAAAAGCAACATTCGATAAAGCAACTAGTACCTAATATAATAAAACTAAGTAGTTATTATAGAAACTTCCGTTTTCCAGATCACTCAAAAATTAAGTATTTAGGTACTACTGAATAATATATTTATCGCACAACGTCTTAATTGAATACGGGTGAAGATATCAAATACAGTTTAAGGTAACATTCTTTCTCTATGTAGTGACTCACCATTTTAAAGTGTAGTTTATTTAAAATTTACAATAAGGATCAAACTATTTTTTTTAAATGTCTATATGGTACATTAATATACAACATTACATTCGTGTTTCTTTTTTACGTAACTAAACCTGTCTACGATACCTTGATTTAAAATGTCGCATTACGATTGAGTACATTTTGTGCTTGATCGTGACGCCACTCATTAGCCCCCACTCGTAGAATTTAATTCGCTTTATCGACTTATATTTTTTTATTATCTAACCGACTGACTAAATATATTTTGGCTTTTCGTACCATGCAAATACTGATTTTGATATGCAGCAATATTAGATAAGTACTAGCTTCCAAGGACTCGATTTCTATGTCTCATCGAGATGGCCAACATCCGGACTCATTGCTTATAAATGTTTTTTGAATACAAAACTGCATGTACCTCAGCCAATGACTCTAATAAGACATGTCTTTATATTTCAGAATGACTGGCAGGAATCTAATATGGAACATGCAGCCATTGGAAGATACACGAACACTGTCACAAAAGCACTATGTAATCGTTTTGATTGGACTTGCAATCATATTTCTATTTCAACAAGACGATTGCTTCGATTTGTATCATAAATAACTTATTTTTGTGTACAATACTAATGATATAAGCGTTGTTAATAAACCTTAATTTATATTTGATGGTTTTATTTAACATATAATCAAAACACATAGTTTAAGAACTTGGAGTATAAAACACAAATTCCAAAATAGCTTGCATTACTACTTTATTATGTATATAAGTATATAATCACCGTAACTAACAAGCCGTCAAGAAACTGCAACTGGCAAGAAAGTGACTTGGCATAACATGCTTACTATGATGCAACTAACCGTAATCTTAACCAGTTAGTTTATTTAGGCTTTGATTAATTGGCTTTGTGACCTAGAACGTGACCCTGTAAAACACTTTTAATGTTCACTTAAATCATAAGCGATTTAAGCATAGCGCTTAAGTATAAAATTTTCTAAGTCGAGCTTATGATATACAAAAAACAAAATGTTATTTATTATTTGAATAAAACATTGTTAACTCAATTAAACGATGGTTTAATTAATCGAAAGCTTTGAAAAAGTTTAGTAAATTTTCAATTAAATTCCTGTTTCATGATACGTTCGTCCAGTGAGAGAATGGATTTCGTTTTGTGTCGTTGACTGTGTGTCGTCAGAGAGCGCATAACAGATTCGGTTGCATCTAAACATACAAAGGAAAGCATTAGTGACACGCCAATTACAATGTAGACCAAATTGCTTGCTTACATATAGGTATTTTTATACAAGAATTTGGTTTATGGTGTGTGCTTTGTTGTTATTTATGACTGTGGTTTTGTAGTAAGGCACATTTATTTTATTTTATATTTTTTTTTATCTGACTAATGAGACAAATCAGTAATTTAATACATTACTTAATTTGATAGTGTATGTTATTGGGATTTGTTAATCACTATATTTAATAAAAGTTACACACATTCAGTGAATTACAACATTATTATACTTTATTTCATCGTAAATTAAAATTAAAACGTCAAATATGTATGTAAATAATCTAGGTTATTGAGCGTCGAAACGAAATTTATAAGACCGCGTTTAAGGTTCTTATAATATGAATGTGGGTCAGTGTGCTCTCAGCGCCTTTTGCATGACATAAGAGTGTGGTAACCTGTCCGTTCAGCTGTGCAGCTTATCTACATCTTGCTTTACTTCGTTACAATTTCATACCACTGTCTCTTTCTACCATATTGAGTAAAAGCTATTGTTTTCAGACCTACCATTCATTCTTTCACGTATTTTTAAGACACTAAGCAAAGCACGCTCAATCAAAATTTTACCTAAAAAAAACAGTGGTCAATTTAAAATCTTTGCTTCTTTTTTATTACACAATCATACATTTTTAGAAACTAAGGAATGCTCATTTGTGTATATTATGGATTTAAAATACACACCTAGACAGACTGCGTAAATAATGGCGATAATCTTAAGTCAATAACTTGGGAGCTATATCGACTTCCCAAACTTTTTTTTCTCAGTGCAGACAAGACACACATCAACGCTTGTCTTATTTATTTTTGGCCTTATTTAAACTATATTATTATTCCATACCCGTGTCTTTATTCGGGCAATGGAAATCCTTTTAAAGTGTACGCAAACTTAAACGCGGATTGACTATCTGTCCATCGGTGTAATGATTTACATAATATGCCTATCTACAACTTCAATTCACTTAGTTCCACTTATTATACTTTGTCTATTGACCCAGGTTATCTAATCTTTCATCCGTGACAGTAGTTGGTTATTTTTCTTGCAGTCTTTACAGCGCCATTGTCAAGGTCGGCTATTAACAGTTTTGTTTAGTAACAGCAGTGTTTACGATGCGCGGTTTATGTCTTTTAAGCCGAGCAGATAGTGCTAATGGAATTTAGATACTGCTTATATTGAAGAAAGTAGATATAGAAACAGCTTTTCATGTAGAGCAGGCATCAGCTGAAGCACGCTGGTTAGCAATTCCAATACTCAAATTATTTGTATTATTTTTTTTAATTTCCTATACATTGATAAATTCATAATGCAATAGGTAGTTAGATAATAGAAATCTTGTCTATTAGATATTGCCCAGTACATAAATGTAAGGTCACAAAACTTTTACCTCATTTTCCGGATTTCTAATTACTAACAAAAATTTTAAGGTCATAAAGAACATCGAAAAGTTGTCATATTTAAAATTGTCGAACTGAACAACGAACTAAGCCGAGCATAGAGCCAAACATCACTACGAACATTTTCTTGGAAAGCGAAACTTCTACTAAATGCTCCTCAAAAAATGTATTCTTCACGGAAATGTGATGGAACAATGACAAAATTGTGAGGCAATGATAAATATGAATATATCATTATATTATTGAATAAATTATTCAAACTACTTACTGAATAATAGCAAATTCACCCTAAACTCAATAACGTAACGCTCATAGATTTCTGAGATACAGAAAATCGCAGGCATTTACCTTCTTTTGACAGTCCACCCCGCACGGCCGAGGACAACGAAACACGCGTACAGGTGCGCCCTGCTCTGAGTGAGTCTTAAGAATCAAAGCCTAGAATTTTAACAGACTACGGCTAGGTTTAGACGCGTCTGCGCTATTAAGAACGAGCTGCTTCCCACCGTGCGCGGTGCGGCATGATCCGCTATATCACGCACCGTGGGAAGCCGGCTTGAGAAGTTCTTTGGCATTGCCATTCTCTAAACTGTTACCGATACTGGTCGCTGTGCAAATGCAAAAACATGTCAAAACTTAAATAAACTTTAAGTTCGACATGAATGTTTAGATAAATCATTTCAAATCGAAAACCACGTATTTTCAACTCACTGTTTACTGGTGTTATAACAGATCTTCACTAAGACCTAGTCATCAGTTTTCTATTTCGAGGCGATTTCAACATGTTGCTAAAATACATTGTTATTTAGTATCTTTCGTTCTAATCAGAAACTCGTACTGAGACTAATTGCGCTCGTGAAATAATTGCTGTAAATTATATTACAGGTTTATATAACTGATAGTAGGGATATTTTAGTTCAGTTTATTTGCAACGACTGTCTTCTTTATTTAATAAAAGAAACCTTGTTTCCATTGGGCAATCGAAACACAAAAGTTTGGGGTTACTTTTAGGAAATTATAATGAGGAAGGCTGATTTACATTGAGTGTGTAACTGACTTCAATTTAGAAGCAACTTAATACTGACCTGTTGACCGCGTGCCATCGCGTAAATTAATTAAGTATGTCCGTTTTGACTTCAATATTCCCCGCTATTGCCATTTGTTACTTACGGGCATTTATAGAAAAGCGTAGGCAATCTAAAGTCGCAAAACAAAATTGGGAAAGCTAAAATAGGATATACAATTATGCCAAAGTTTGATGAGAATTAAAGATAAGTTATTTGCTATAATGGACTGGAAAAAGTAGAAGAAATAATAATGTCATATCTTTAACAATATTTTATCTTGCTATTTTAGGTATTATTAGGTACATACAAGAAACCGTATTGAGCTATTCTCACCTATCATTAAAAGACACCTCTCAAAAATAAGTCCTTTAAAAAGTTTATGCTAATATGATTATAATTACATATTAGAAATTTGTCGCAAACTGTTGCAAGGTTTTCAACAGCATCGTATAATTTAGCTGCTGTTTGGGTACACAGATGACCTTAATCGACTTGCTACGATTTTTGACAGTTATACAATAGACACCAAACTAAACTTAATTCAGTGCATCTCAACATTTGGTTACATTTATATTAATTAATGAAAATCATTAGAAAAAAAGATTAAATTATTTATACATACAAACCTTCCTCTTGAATCACTCTATCTATTGGTGAAAACCATGTAAAAATCCGTTTGGTAGTTTTTTTAGTTTATCTCGCCCAGACCCGGCGGAGAGCAAGACCGGGTGACGCGAAAATAGATTTCAAACGAATCTAGTTTCATTTCGACTGTAAGTAAAGTCGGAAATAAATAAAATACTTATGAATGATAGCAGACAACAAAACATCGGAATGTAATCTAAAACCATCTACTAAGACTTAATTAATTAACAGCTCTACAAAAATATAGAAAGTTTGCACTAATAATTGAGTCTGTCGTTTGCACCTATCTAAAGTTATAAGATCTACAGTATTAGATAGATGTATAATAGCATGTATATTATATTAATATTAAGTTGTAATTAATACAATGTGCGTGAATTATATTATACAACTTTATTTATGAATTTTACTCTTAGTCTTCATACGACGACACTTACTTGAACAACCCAAAAATAATTATGGTTAGTTACAATAATAATTAATGTAAAAATGTTGCCAATCTCAGCAACATTCACTGAAAACCGCAAATATCTGAGTAGGTATGTACGGAGCGCAACAGTCATCGGCTGCAAGCAAAATAGGTGTGCCGGCCAGCGTCAGACATCAGTGCTAGCCAACTCTCAGTGCAACGTGAACGTGCCCTTAGTGATACTTAGCACCTGATAAAACAAGTGAGTTATTTTTTAATTTAAAAATTTATCGCGGACTTCACAGTGAGTTATTTATTTAGTTTATTGTTTTTATTTTATTTTTTTATTTAACGTAAAGATTTTTTAGGGGTATTTTACGTACATATTGTGTTATTTTTTGATATTGGATCGATTTTGTATCACACACGTAAGTTATTTATTTATACATATAACTTTTTTGCATTTCATTTTATGCAATAATTTTTAATGTTTTTATAAAAATTCTATATAATTTATATTTATTAAGTTGTTTATTTATTGTTTTAGCTTTGCGAATGTCAATTCACTTATTGCGCGAATGTTTTCTTGGGATGACTTTAAATACATAATTTGCTAATCATGTTAAATCATGACTTGCCGTAAAAGTTGTATTGCTGCATTGCTGTTACAACTTTTATGTAATAACAGCTTCTAGTTAAACTGCGTTAAGTTCATGTTCTTATACCAAGATTTTTTATAGATAACGAAGTGTTTCTAAACTCTTGCAAATAATAAGAAACGCAGCGGTATAGCAGATTTAAGTACTGAAAAAAATCAACTGTACAATGAAAATAACAACTGTAACAGATCAAAGTAGAAAAGTACTCAGACTCGTACACTTTGTGCCCGAACAGTTGAGGAACTGCTAAATATCTAGTAAACACGAATGCAGGTTCGATCTATCTTACCTTAAAAACATTGAATGTAAAAGGATGGAGTAAAAAACATTTGATGGGATTTACGAATTCTCTATTAGTATTGTTTTATTACCACGGTACACCGTACAAACATACTTAACCCCCTTTTAAATCCATACATTTTTTTAAACCTATTACGTTTTAGGTCCAACTGCTGGGCAAAAGCCTCCCCTTTCTTCTTCCAAAATTCTTAGTCTTTTGCGTTTTCTGGCCACGTACGCCCCGCCCCATTGTCAAAATATATATTTAAAAATATCGGTTGCAAGTGGCTCTATGCAAAAGGCATATAATATGGTAGCATACATACATAAGAGGCATATTCGAATAGGGTTTTATTTGCACTATTGTGTGATACCTACGTAATTAAACATCGTGCATTGATAATTTGACACCAATGTTATTACTTGAAACACCTTGTATGACATTGACTCTGAGAATACCCAAACTTGATCAGAGGTTAGAGTCAGAAGTTATTGCGGATGTCACTTAGACCCTGATTTTGCTTTATGCTAAATAAATAAATAAAAATAATATTACTGAATTTACGGTACGGGCGACGTCGAAAGATCAGTCTATAGATAATTATATATCGATACATTAGTATGTAGCAATTAAGTTACGTCTAGAATTTGACTAATTTGTTTGTGTGTTTGTTGAAACTAGCCACTGGTCCACATTGATGAACATCTAAAATCCTTGCCCTTCAAAGCTTTTAGAGGTTTTCGTTCTAAATATAATTATTTTTTATAATAATGAACTCAGTTATTTATCTATGAAATAAAAATAAAGAGCTATTTATTCTATTGGAGATTAACAGACAGAAATGTGGTAAAGAGGCAGCCAGGTGGTAGGATTTTGTTGTAAATATTGTTTCTCCAACTGCATGTCCTGATATCATGGGTCTCTAAGTCCTGTGTCTTCTGTACCTCGATGCAGCAAGATCTGCTAGTGGTGTAAACATACTTGAAAGCAAATTTTTACGCAGACACTGAGAAATGAAAACGATGCCCCATTTTCACCATTGGCATAGTAAAAACATCTTGAATTTTGTCCTTGGTTGCTAGAGCAAACATTTTCTTAAATGATAGCAACATATTTTTTTTATTAATAGCTTTATTAGTAAATTTTTGCAGTAAATTATTGATAACCGATTTGAGTGTATTTTGCGCATGCATAGATCTAATGTAGGTACATATAGTTTAGAAATCAATTAAATCTACAAAAATCTTCTAAATGGTTTTGGTTTGCAGTCACTACACCTTTTGTATCCTTCCCTACAGAAATTGACTACAAAATAAAGTAAAGTCAGTAAAGTTTCAGTTTGGACAGCGATGTGGACAAGTTTTTGATGCCATATTTTAGGTGTATGTTTAATTACAGTAGTTTATTTTATTATTTCTTTTGTGTATGTATATATAGTTAAGTTTGTTTAAAATAAATAAGTTACGTATAGTTTCATGACTGCTATTATTGACGCCTGAATATGCAAAGTTATTAAATTTTCTCGGTCTGAATAAGTTATTTTCAATTATATATCATAAATGTTTTAGGATTGGTCCTTCTTCTAAGTTCAGTTATAGTCACTATTTGAACTAACATAACTTAGGAAAAGGCTAGGCAGAAGAAAAGGGTCAATGGTGTTATTTGAATACAGGGGTTTGCAAGTTACTTAGGTACTATAAATAATAATGATATTTTGGCGCTCCTCTCTCTGGGGCTGGGGAGCACCAACTCAACTGGTGACTGTATTTTATATTTTTTTATGTATTTGATGTGTTACTAAGGTGAATAAAGGATAATAATGATAATAAGTAACTTTATTGTACAAATTATTGTAATCAATATAGTGGATTTTAAAGACTAGGTTCAGCACAATTTACCTTAAAATGCAGCGAGTGATTCAACTATCGCCATCCGTACAGTCACAGTAGTACGAAATAAATACTGTTTCACAAATCTTCTCTTATTCATTCGTCTGGACCAGAACACGTTCTTTTAAAGTAACTATCCGTTAGTTATACGTTTTTTTGTTTATCTATGATGTTTGACTCTATTTGATATGTATGCAATAGAGCCTCATTCGTCGTAGTGTTGCAATTGTGGCTCCTCGTAATATTTACACATGGTCTTTGTGTGACTACTAGTTTTGCTGTCTTCCATATTTGTATAGAATGGTTACATTATGAGAAGGTATTCTGTTAAGTTTGAACAGCTCGTAGAAAGTAAAACCTCATAAATTTTATTTAGAATGAAAATGCTAAATAAATAATTATTATAAAGCCGTGTCTTAGATGATATAATGAGCTTAATGTTTATTAACACGTCAGTCGG